>JACEVL010000536.1:475000-492500 GCA_020284085.1 Aporrectodea caliginosa | reverse complement strand
GCACTAATTTTGGTGATCAATAAAGCTTATGAATCGATGAATAGAATTGAACTTTAATGAAGCGATTTCGTCTCGTTACTGATCGATCGATCGATGGCACTAATTTTGGTGATCAATGAAGCTTTTGAATTGATGAATTGACCTGAGCTGAATTGAATCGGCTGAATATGGTCTTCTCTCTGTCCCTTTTGTTCGCACCTCCACCAGTCAGAGCCGTGCCTTCTCTGTGGTTGGCCCCTCGACCTGAAATGGCTCCCTCTGGCATTCCGCTTCCTTCCTAGAGCAGTAGCGGCGCCAGGATTTCAGGTTTGGGGGGTGGTAAAACCCCACTTCCTTCCCTTTCTCCCCTCCTCTCTGGCATTGGCAGTGATTTCCCACTTTTGTTTGGGGGGTGAGCCGCCGATAGAGGGGGGAGTGGCTTCAGCCCACCCTTGCCCCATGCGCCGCCACTGTCCTAGAGCCCCTTCGCTGGGGAGATCCTCTCTCAACTTAAAATGGTCCTATTTGGCCGCGCTGGAGTTGGGAGCGCCTCTGAGTAGTTCCCTTGAAGAGGCGCTATACAAATTCAAGTGATGAATGAATGAATTAATCGATTTCGTTTTATTTCTGATCAATCCATAGAACTGTGATCGCCTGCAAAGCTCCGACTTCCCTAGCATCCAGGAGGAAAACCTCGGCTCCGTCAACTTTTCCATTTTCTACGACCTGGAACAATCGCTGCTGACCGTCCGTCTCATCCAGGCACGTGACCTCATAGCACGTGATTTCAGCGGAACCGCCGATCCATTCTGCCGACTCTGTCTGCTTCCGAACCGGAAGAACCAGCTCCAGAGTCGCGTCCATAAGAAGACGGTAAACCCGGAGTTCGAGGAGGAGTTCATCTTCGACGTTCCAGCGACTGACCTCGCCTCGAGGACCCTCGAGATCCTCATGTTCGACTACGACCAGTTCTCCCACGACGAGTGCGTCGGACAGATCCAGTTCCCGTTGGAGCAGTTCAATCCGACGGAAAGAGTCAACTACTGGAAGGGCCTTTCCACCTACGAAAAGAAAACTGAGGTATGAGGGAGAATGTTCGCATAAATGTTTGCCTAAATGTTCCAGTAAAGGTCAGGGAACGGGAAGCGGCTCTCAATTTCTCTTCGCTAGTTTCACAAGGGTGACCTGTTTATTCTCAGGGATTGGATTAAATAGAGCTTTTCCGATGGCTGGTCCGTCACTTTGGACCAGTTCCCCGCTTTCTATTTGTACGGGTAACCTGATTGGTTTGTCTGTAACGTGGAGAGATTCCTTGCAATGCCTATGGAGGGAGGTATATGTGAATCTATGAATCTATTGCTTGAACATAGGAGTTCAAGCCAGTCGTGCCAACCTCACCTCTGCACTCATCTCTGCTAAGTTCCAATCCCGACTGAAAACCGAACTCTTCAAGCTATCCAATCCTGATTCTACTCCTGCTCCACCACAAGACCACCATCATCATCACCGTAGCACAATGCTGTCTCCTCGGCTTGACCTTCCCGGATTTGGACCTGGCATCGGAACGAACAAAACAGATTGGCTACTTTGGACTTAATTTGATAAAGCGCCGGTTATTAAACTGGTCTTCCTGACGTGGCTTTTGTGGGCAATGAGAAATTTTAGAAGATTTACATTACTTTACATAACCTTGCACAATGCACATCGGCGTTCTGTCCAAGGCGCCGCTTGGATGCCGCTGGACTCGGTGAAAGACGACGTGTCCTTCGGGTGATCAGTGAGTCCTCTGGCGGGAGATTAACGTCTCCAGACGCAGCAGCTGCTGTCATCTAGCGACCAATGACCATCATCGCACTTTAAATTACCGACCGGCGATATGCATGAATGACGGCTCTGGCCAACTAATGACGCCGTTGCCGACGACATGCCAAGCAGGCCAATCGATCACATAATAAACTGTAATTATATATATATAGCCTATATATAGCCTATATATAGCCTATAAATAGCCTATATATATATACAGTTATACATAGCATATATATATATATATGAGTATAAACTGGGGACGCGTGGACCCTATATATATATATCATCGGAGTGTTAAATGCAATTCATGGGTGAAACCTGATTTCACGGTGGCCCGCCTTGGAGCGGTCATTACGTATAAAGCCATTTGCCTGCCTGATGTGGTAGTCGAGGCTGATGAGAAAGGCGTTCCTTGGCAGTATTCTACTTCATCAGATGCGGATCATTAGGTTTACGTCGTTAATAAGCTCCGTCGTGCACCAAGTAAGTAAGTAAGTAGCCTTTATTTGCACCTGACACGTGCACATGCATTACATTATGTATGTATATGTATGTATGAGCACTTGTTATAGCGCCCCTTCAAGATTTCTACTCAGAGGCGCTCCCGACTACAGCGCGGACACTGAATCGGAGTTTCACGCCGAAGCGCATGAGCAATTGCGAGTGAAAGACTTGCCCAGGGTCCCTACGCGGCGGTTTGAGGTGGATTCGAACCCGCAACCATCCGGCTGCAAGGCACCGAACATACCCCTACACCACCGCGCCCCACATATTACATATATAGGGTGACTCGATAGGTCGAGAACGATTTTGAATGCAGATAAATATATGTTATACACAATATAATATGGAAAGTTGTATACTGGAGGATAGGTTGTTCAAATGAGAATGTTACGCAAAAAAATTAGATCACTAGCTCACTTATTAAAATTTTAGCGCCAATATCCGTGACGTCATCAAATTCGTGCTAAGCAAACGTCCAGTTAGGCCGAAAACAATATTGTACGACCATCATTGTTAATCCACACATAATTAATTAATTAATACAAATTATCATTTAGTATTTAATCATGTTTCCTTTACTCTTTATTACAGCCTCAGCCGATTAGATTTTTCAGAATTGTCAGAGGTATCGATGTCCATGCCTTACGAAGCCGACGTTTTAAGGTGTTCAATGTCTGGGGTTCGGGATCGGCATAAACAGTTGCCGCCATAATACTCCAAACATTTTCTATTGGTGACAAAACCGGCCAGTCCCCCGGTGAGATGTATCCATTGATAGTTTTGTTCAACCATTCGACTGAGGCTTTTGTTGTGTGTGCACGTGCACCGTCTGGTTGAAATAATCCTTCGCCGTTATTATGAAACATTTTTGTGGCTGTTAACTGAGCGCAGACTGCAGTTCGCTGGAATGCGGGTTTGACCTCTTTCTCCAGTATCTCATTAATGTAATAACTCGAAGTGACTGAAGTTTTATTTGGAATGATATGAAGTTTTGTTAATCCAAGAGATGTCGTGCCTCCCCGCACCAGAACTGAGGGACTGAACTACACCTGTGGAGCGCACGGAACAGAGCTGTCTTGTGATCCCCACACAACGTCGTTCTTACTGTTAGGTACGTGGACGTGGTAGAGTTTGAAGGGCGTTTCGTCACTTAACATAACACGCGACCAATCAATATCCTTAAACTTCTTCGCGAAGTTTACTTGGCGAACTTTGTAAGTTTCAGTTAACTTTGGGACTTTTGTCTCTTGAAACTCTTCCATTTCAGCGTCGTCCGCATATAGGCCTAACGCCTGATTGTCTCTTTGCTTCCAGCAAGGCGTTTGTCTTTTAACCGACGTTCTAATTTTCGCAAACTCTGTCCTCGCCTATATTTAGACTGTTTGATCAGTTTTGAGCGGCAGCAGTCAGCACGGACTTTCGACCACCGTGATATCGATTCCGCAGCGTCTCGTTTGGACTCTGCTTGTAGCGTTTGGCCCACTTGCTAATCCACGATTTAGAACGACCCAATTTCTTTCCTATAACACTGTAACTGTACTTTTCTTCCAATAATGTAATAGCTTGAGCCCTAATTTGCGATTCATTTAAGGTCGCCATTGCCTAATTGGCGTATTCACTAGTCAATGATAATGCTGCTTGTTTACGTTTACTTGGCACGAATTTGATGACGTCACGAATATTGGCGCTAAACTTTTAATAAGAGAGCTAGTGATCTAATTTTTTTGCGTAACATTCTCATTTGAACAACCTATCCTCCAGTATACAACTTTCCATATTATATTGTGTATAACATATATTTGTCTGCATTCAAAATCGTTCTCGACCTATCTAGTCACCCTATATGTTCAACTGTTCTAAGATCATATTCCTCTGATGTGACGGGTCACATGCCTTGTCGCCCACATACACATGAAATGCTGGCTATGGAGGATGTTCCAGCACATACGGGCGGATATACTCAGAGAAAGGGTTTAATCGTGATACACCCCATTGCCTAATCGGCGTATTCACTAGTCAATGATAATGCTGCTTGTTTACGTTTACTTGGCACGAATTTGATGACGTCACGGATATTGGCGCTAAAATTTTAATAAGTGAGCTAGTGATCTAAGGTTTTTGCGTAACATTCTCATTTGAACAACCTATCCTCCAGTATACAACTTGCCATATTATATTGTGTATAACATAATTATATTTGTCTGCATTCAAAATCGTTCTCGACCTATCGAGTCACCCTATATTTTAAAATAAACTATAACAGTAGCAGATTATAAAGTCACACATACACAACTAAATAATAACTAAAGATGCATCGGTTTAAAAAATTGCTTTTAAACAATTGAGATTTAACAAGAGGTAGCATAAAAGTAACCCCCTCCTAAATGCGCCCATGCAACGAGACAGATGCTCTTTTAATGAAAATTAGCATATACTGTAGTTTAGTCAGCTAGTCTTATACTCTTATTAGGAAAATTAGCATATACTTTAATCAGCTATTCCTAGACTATTCTTAGAAAAATGAGCAAACGTTTTCGCCAAATATTCTTAGACTGCTATTAAGAAAATTAGCATATTTTAATAAGCTATTCATAGACTATTCTTAGGGAAATTAGCATATATATTTTAGTAAGATATTCTCAGACTATTCTTATGGAAACTAGCGTAGATTTTAGCAAGATATTCCTTGACTTTAAAAAATTAGCATATATTTTCGTAAGCTATTCCTAGATTATTCTTAGGAAATTTGCATTCATTTTAGTCTGCAATCATTGGACTACTCTAATTCCAGTAGCAACATTTTGGTTGGCATATATTACTACTTGTTCCTAGTGCATAGCAGCCTTTGGTTTGAATTTGTCTATGATTTTTACGACTGCGGTAAAAACGGATGTAATGACCGTAGATTGTCATAATTATGGAAGTTCAGGAGGCGACAGAGATTGTGTGGCCAATAGCCCTTGAATGCATTAATAACAGGTTACTTACTTACCAAGTATTAATGCATACGTATACCAATGGCCACCTATCAGGGTTGACTTAAGCATTGGCTGATATCACAGGCTGCTCTCCTTCTTTATTTGTTCGTTTGATTTCACACGATTTTTTATTCCACTAGCTTTGTAATTCTTTGGCATAGTATTAATAGTGTAATTGGAACTCGTGCAGCGCTTCTCCATGATCAACTCCACGGATGCGTTTCATGACGCTACATGCTTGAGCTGGTCTGAAGCAGTCAGAGACTGTGCTTTAGTTAGTATTGGTCTTAAAACTGTTTCCTGGTTTATCCTTAGCACTGTAACGAGTGTACTATAAGCGACTGGGAAACAAATGCAGCTCGTCGTTAGTGTTATTGAACAATGCTTCATGTAGCAAATCTAAGTTAGTCGCCATGAAGTCTTCTTAATCGAGCTGTTCCGTAGGTCAATAATAGCATCAGCTTGGTATTCCTCTACATGTCTTTAATTCCTCGAATAGCAAGTAGAGCAGTCCTTTAAGCTGGCATCGAGAGCAGCCATGTGTATGTTGTGTTATAGTAGAGCGGGTTGGTGAAAAAATTGTTCACTTAAAGACAGAAGCATGAAATTTGGTACACGGTAGCAACATACCATGAGGAAAATATTTGGCTATAGGGCCATCGCAGATTTGCTCCCTGGCCCCAATGGCAGCCATTTGTCAAAATGGCCGACCAAAGTTGAGATTTTCCAATATCTCAGCTTCTAATTCACTTAGAATCATAATCCTGGTGTCTAAAAATACATACTTAGGGACAAGGATTCCAATAGAACCAATTGCAAACACTTATCTACACGAGATTGGCAGCCATTTTCCAAAATGGCCGACCAAAGGAGATTTTTCAATATCTCAACTTCTAGTTCACTTAGAATCGTGATCCTGGTGTCTAAACATACATACTTAGGGACAAGGATTCCAATAGAACCAATTGCAAACACTTATCTACACGAGATTGGCAGCCATTTTCCAAAATGGCCGACCAAAAGAGATTTTTTAATATCTCAACTTCCAGTTCTCTTAGAATCGTGATCCTGGTGTCTAAACTTACATACTTAGGGGCAAGGATTCCAATAGAACCATTATTGCTGTCTAAACTGTCATATTTAGGGGCAAGGATGCAAATGATACTAATTGCAAGCAATTGTACTCCCCCCCCCCCGTTTGAAAACTCAACTGTCATAAGCATAGTATATTCCTAGCTACGCCAATTTATTTCATGGTGTGTTCAAATTCATGTGGAAATAAAACAAATGATGGTATATCAGCAATTCAGCATGCTATTAATGTTCTCATAAATGTACATTGAACAATATAACAGTTAGTCCACATTTTAGAAACCAGTTTTCAGAGAAAGTACTGCCCAACATCGTCCAAGTCATTCACGGTCACATAGGCCTCTACACAGACAGAGACCAGTACACTGTAGAGCAGCTTTCACACATTTGCACTGTCCCCTACAGCCCTTCTCGCAGCCACATATGAGCAGTTCAGAACAGGCATGAGAAGCTTCTGGGAGTGTTGTCCACTTCACTTCCCAGCCTCCTTCGATCGTTTGCAGCCGCCCCATTCGCCAGGACAAGGTAGCTTGGGAACAGCCTCAAACATCTGTGCCCAGATATGACCTGCCTGGTAGGCAGCTCTCTTTGTGTGTTCCACAAGTGCAGATTGAATCGGTGGAAGGCCATCCATTGGTCTGTCTTTCTGTGAGAACAGCTGCTTCCGTGCTTCGTTCACTTTCTCCTCACTGCTCGCACGGTCATACAGAAGAACTACAAAGCGCTCCAGTACATTGAGCTGACCCTCAACAGAGCTGGGAATTGATGATGATAAGGTACAGAAGGCTGCGGTTACGTCGTTGAATGTCTTCCAAATGTCCCACACAGTCCTTTGTCCGCGGCCAGCAAAGGATGACACTGTCACATCCGCTAAATGTGTGTAGGAAGGGCAAAGCCACACACTTCTCTGGACCGAGAGCACGTGCCATCTCCTGGGTTGGTAGGTACCTGAAGCTTTTTCTGGAGGCAAAACAACCCACAGTTCGTCAATGCCGAGCTGCTGAATTGCTGCTATGGCTAACACCAACACGTCAGAGTCAACAGTGCGGATCATTACTTTACGATAGCCGTGTTTGGCAGCATCGGAGACGTGCAGGAAAATCCTTTTATCGGCTTCCTCTTGAGTACAAGGAGCAAGCCCAGTTGTGTCCCTTGGCTGAGTATAGAGCACGTCCTTGTGGTATGTGGCGATGATCTGTCTTTCTGTGTCTGTTTTAAGTTTCGCTATTTGCAGGCTCAAAAAACAAAACTCTTGACTTGTTTTCGTCGTTTCTTAGAAATTCCTGCCAGTTTATAGGTAGGGCATTGGAAGATTCCACTCGCCTTCAGCTTCCCTTACCCGTCACACTGCGTGTGTATGTCTTCAAGCTGCCATGCACATATTCCTCCCATATCACATCGACCCTGTGCACATGCTCTAGCTGTCTTGTGATGTAGGGCAAGAAGATATAGGAGGCATAATCTGAGAAGGTGGATGCAGTGCCAGGCTTGAGCATGTTGACTATGACTGCTCCATCCAGGATAACAGCATCAACACTAGGTACGCCCAGTGAAGGGCCTGGGTGGATATCTGGAATGGCGTCATCTATTTAAGTGGGAACCAGCTCTTCTAGGCAGCTCACAATGTCTGACTTGGTTCCTAGCCGCAATTTGCCCATATGCGAGAGTGATGGTGGGAATGCTTGATTCTGGTGTGCAAAGAATTCGTCAAGGTCTCCTTCACGTGTCTGACAGGAGATGTACAGCCTGGAGAAAAGTGAACAGTCACTCTTCACAGATGACAGCTGGTGCTTTGCTCATGACTTGTCCCGTACAGGTGGACGATTGAAGAGAGGGAAGTTGTTTCGTTTGATTGGGTCATTGACATGTCGTGATTGGTTAACAAGACGTTCGTTGACAAATGTTTCGTGCTGCTTTTGTCTGATTTTCCCAGTGTTGCGCATTGTGTTGATCACTGCAGGTCCAGCCAGATCTCTGCTGTCCAGGACAAGTAGGTCATTGCTGTCGTCAATGAATGGGCTTGATGCTTCCCATCTCCTTGATCACATTCCTGAAAGCCTTTTCCTGGTTGAAAAATGTTACCTGCATGCTTTTTGTCTGCTCATGATGTCGAAGATCAGATTCCATTTTCGGTTTCTGAATCGATGCCTGGAGCTCTTCGATGAGTTCCAGGTCCAGACACCATTCATCGTAGTAGAGCTTGCGGGTTCTGTGTGAGGCCTACAGCACCGCCATCATCCTTCACACAGGCGTTGTTCTGCTCATGGGCTTGGTCTATGGTGATATTGGAGAATATTGATATTCTTTACTGTGAAGTTGCCGCGCAGAAATTCTGCGTACACAGCAGGATGTCCATGTCGTGGGAAACGTAAGGCGATACCAGTACCTCTCCACATCAGACGATAGTCGGGACGGTACTCCGTCGTTTAAGGATTGCAGGTTGCGGAATATATGTATATATATATTATATATATATAATTAATCACTTCTATATAAAATAAGCACTCTAACAATATATGCATATAACTTCAAACTACAGACTTCTAGTTAGCCCACTGCCACTGAGATATGCTCAAGCCTACAACATCTTGCCGCCACCACCAGCATTTATTATAGTTGACTCGTCGTGAGCCTATCGCAGTTGGTATTTGAAATTAGGGGATCGCCACGGTCCCCAAACGTGACGTCCATGGCGGCCAATCTTGTGTAGATAAGTGTTTGCAATTGGTTCTATTGGAATCCTTGTCCCTAAGTATGTATGTTTAGACACCTAGATTACAATTCTAAGTGAACTAGAAGTTGAGATATTGAAAAATCTCTTTTGGTCGGCCATTTTGGAAAATGGCTGCCAATCTCGTGTAGATAAGTGTTTGCAATTGGTTCTATTGGAATCCTTGTCCCTAAGTATGTATGTTTAGACACCAGGATTACGATTCTAAGTGAATTAGAAGCTGAGATATTGGAAAATCTCAACTTTGGTCGGCCATTTTGAAAAATGGCTGCCACTGGGGCCAGGGAGCAAATCTGCGATGGCCCTATAGCCAAAATTTGCTCCCATGGTATGTTGCTACCGTGTACCAAATTTCATGCTTCTGTCTTTAAGTGAACAATTCTTCCATATTTTGCACCAGGCCGCCCCACTATTAGCGATTTCATTTTTCTTAGCTTAATTCCATCCATTTTTCTTCAAGTCAGGTCTATAATATAGGTCGCCTTTCTTAGAGGCTATTCTTGTTTTGCTAATTACACCCCATTCCTATTTTCAATTTTCATCCAACAAATGAGAACTTTCAGTCAAATTTTCTGGCCGAAATTGGTTAGAGCCTTTTGATCACCGTGCAGCAACATATCAAGTCTATTGTAGACTATTGAAAAAAAGATCCGTGATAGAAACAATCAGAAGCCGCCAGAGAAAGTGGTTGGGTCATATAATGAGGAGAAAGTCTCTCCTAAGAACTATAATCCAGGAAAGAAACGTCAAGAGAAAGTCCAAGAATGATGTTAATAGACTGGATAATGAAGGAGGGTTACAACAATCTAAAGGAGAGGCTGGACAACGAGAAGAATGGCGACATTGAAAGTGAGAACCTGCCTAAGAGAAAACAGAGAACCAACGTAGACTATTGTTAGTACAAGGTGTACCGTTACACGTAATAGTATTCCTCTTCTTTAATTAGTCCTTTGAAGTTATATCAATTTCTGCTTATACCATTTTCTATTTTTACATCGTACAAAATGCAGAAATAGACTGCTTCTCTTCCAATTAGTTGTCGAGATCCTAATCAATCCGCCATGCAGTCGCCCGATCAAAGCAGAGAACTGAACGATAAAATGGGAAATCAGATAGAAAAAAGACAGAAATTTATCAGATTTTTCATTAAAAAATAAATTATGCTACAAATCCACAACTAAGCAGTCACATGTGCTATTTGCAAATGCAGTAGTAAGTAAGTAAGTACGTTCTTTATTAACCAATTTTCTGATCCCACTTTGGTGTGCATACATCTAATACACAGTGTTAAAGCATATAGCATCCTAAAAATAATGTTTTGGGCATCAGACTGTCATTGCCGCGAACGTATTAGAGTCTAAATTAGACGGTCATTGACGTGAAAGCTTCTGTTCTCCTGCTTTTAGTTTTCTTATCTAATGAGTCGTCGTGCCTAATGAGACAAGTTTAATTGCGGCTTGCGTGCAACCACTGCCTCATAGAACCGGATTCAGTGCAAACGTTAAGACCTAATCACTGCTCGAAGACTTTTGATCTCGTAATATGTTTGCAATCTAATTGCACTTACAGTAGCACCTGTGCTTAAGAATCAGAAGGAGCCTAATGTTGTGGCAAAGGAAAAGACAGAACACAGATGGAAAGGCGTCAGTGGTGGGTTTTGTGATAAGAAAGACTGTCTTAAACAGGAGAGCCAGAATGACAGTACAATCAACTCATTCATTCATTCATTCATTTCAGGAATTTATATAGCGCTCCTTCAAGAAGCCTACTCAGAGGCGCTCCCAGTCCAACCACGGTGATACAAGTAAGTCTTAAGTTCTACAGGAACGTAGATGAATTATCCCTAGGTAACAGGCGTATCTCCAACGGGAGACCATTCCAGATAGAAGGACCTACAACTGAGAAAGCACGACGCTGACAACTGGACATCATGTTTTCTACATGTAACGCTGTTGCTTGGAATTTGGCACAGATGTATTGCATTGGTTACCTGTATCTCAACGGATTTCACATCGCATTGCTGATCTGGTTTCTTGCTGTGTTCTTGGCTGTGCTCCATCTTACTTGCGCGATCTTTGCCGCCCAGTGTCCGACCTAGCGGCGCGTCGGGTGCTTCGCTCTGCGACGAGGGGTGAACTTTTAGTTCCACGGGCTCGTTTGGCTACAAGACTGTGCCGAGCTTTCTCAGTTGCAGTTCCCTCATCTGGAATGATCTCCCGCCAGAGCTGCGTTTATTACTACTGATTAAACCAACTGGGTTTTATAAGTCACTCAAGTCTTTCTTCTTTAGTCGTGGCTGGGCTGGAAGCGCTCCTAAGTAGGTTTCTTGAAGGGGCGCTATATAAATACTCATAGTGAATGAATGAAGATGGTTAAGGATCGAGCCAATCGTGCCTCTCCATGCGTTGGAACAGTCTCCCAATGTTGTCGTTGACTCTGTGCAGCATACATGCACATACACATACACACACGCACATACATACACACATACATATATACATACATACATACACACATACATGTGCCGTCTTAAAATGCACTTCTTTAGATCTGTAAGATATAGTTGTAACTTATAGAGACAGCGCTTTTGTGAGGTACTTAAAATACACCATAATAAGTGTCCTGATATATACATACATATACATACATGCACATACATACATGCATACATACATACATACATACATACATACATACATACATACATACATACATACATACATACATACATACATACATACATACATACATACATACATGCGTACATACTCTTCGGTGGTGCGGATCTTCACCCATTCACTGAACTTTGAACTTAACGAAGCATGGAGACGAGCCTAAGACCGAGACCATTGGCAGAATCGTGGAAACGACTAAGCCTCAAAGAGCGTTGATGACGATGATGACGACGGCGATGAAGATGCAGTGAATCTATGAATAGATGATTCTAAACCGAAGATATAGGATGTCGGATAAGCATATGAATCATCAAGATTTAAGATAAATAGATATATTAAACACATGATTCTAATTATAGTTATTGCAAGTCTATGATGGGTGAATATGCCATAAACATGTCCAGCATATTTGAGGGAGCTTTGCTGCTCCACTCTGGGTTTTCGGGGCCGATGCTCCCTCTGCTCTTCTGCGCAGATCGAGCGTCTTGTCCCCTATGGACGAACCTCTATCAGGCAGCATCGTGCTTATTCTGTTGTTGGCCCTAAGTTCTGGATTGGGCTTCCTCTGACTCTGCGTTCGTTGCCTACGGTTTTTACTGAAACCTTTTATTACCATCTTCGGACTGTCCTTTTCAGCCGGGGGTGAGTCATGAGCGCCTCTGAGTAGTCATCTTGAAGCGGCGTTATATAAATCCACGTAATGAATGAATGAATGAATGAATAAATAAATAAATAAATGAATGAATGAAAACCTATATATACAGGAGTGATTTAGAAATACGAAAATCAAGACAATCTATATAAATGACGGAGTGAAATCATAATTATACTGAAAAGTAGTTCGTCGTAGTATATTCGTGTTTGATTGGTGCGAATTGGGTTTGGCATCGTGTAATTCCGTGTTTGTTTCTATCCGCTCGACAGGAAGAGTGTTACGGTGATCTAATGTTCTCCATGGCTTATCTGCCGAGCGCAGAACGACTTACAGTCGCCATCATCAAAGCCAGGAAACTACGCATGCTCAACGACGGAACTGTCGCTCCAAGTCCGTTTCAGTTGCAACAACGTACATCATCATCATCATCATCATCATCATCATCATCATCATCATCATCATCATCATCATCATCATCATCATCATCATCATCATCATCATCATCATCATCATCATCATCATCATCATCATCATCGTCGTCGTCATCGTCGTCGTCGTCGTCGTCATCATCATCATCGTCGTAATCATCATCGTCATCATCATTGTGATCATCATTGTCGTCATCAGTATCATGACCATCATCGTCGTCGTTTTCGTTTACATCCTAATCGTCGTTGTCATTATAATCTGCAACAAGAACAACATCATCATCATTGTAATCATTTTAAACATCATCATCACCACCACCATCGTTCGCGTTACATGGTTTGAAGCTTATTCGTGGTGTTTAGAGATTGTGCTTACGATTACCCTGGAACGTCCTTCAAAACACTAGGTGCAAAAATTAGATTAAAAATAGACATACAGAATCATGATCGTCATGAATGCAAGATCATTTTTTATCATAGCCTACATCGTTACACCTAACTGCAGCAAAAGCCCTGATCAGCCTTGAAATGATATTAACTGACAGTAGGCCTAAATGGCATTGCAAGTATAGTTCATTCTATAATATCATCATCATCAGTTCCTAATTCAATTACATGTATTTCAATTACTGAACAACACTGTTTCTGAGTCACTTGTTAACGGTTTCTCATACTAGAATCGGAGTCACCCAAGTGTACTTGCTGAATTCTTTGTTGCGAAGGTGGAAAGTGCGGTGTTGCTGGTCTCCTCTGGAACGCTTGGTAACACACTTTACCCATTCTACTTCAAGGTAAGCGTATGAGCTAGCAGTTTTGCTTTGTAATCCTCCTTCTCTTCTTCCTTCTCTCCAAATAGTTTCATCGTTGTGTTTTTCGATTGTTGCAATATTATTGCTTATGTTGAAGGCATTTGATACCAGCTGCGATAGTAGGCTTGTGCGGAGTGAAATTTACAGCCATCCGCAGCAGCAAGAAGTGCTTTTATTTGAAACATTCGCCCAGATCTTGCATGTTCTTTTTAAGTAGGCCAGTTTGCTCTCTGAGAATAAGACAGAGACTTCGCTGATTACTACACATTTTCGTGCCTCCCTGTTGCTAATTCTGCACATTCACTGCATATTCTACTTTCCGCAACCTAGGTGGGAACTTTGATTTTTGACCAAAACCTGAGCTTCTCAAATCAATTCAATTCAAGACTTTTTAATGACACCAAGCACAAAATTCTTCTCTTGGATTGGTTTACAGTGTTGAGTGTGAGACTAGGCGAGGTTTCAGAAAGCTGCAGTAACTGTTTTTATATATCTGGCGCGGTAAAAAGTTATTGCTATCCTTGGCTGGCAGGGCAGAGAGGTGAGACCTGAGTCGCAGATTGTATCGGCTCTCCTGTCGCTCATGGCACATTTGACGTAGAACGTGTTTACTTAGGTTCGCTTCTTATGGCCTTGAACAGCGCGTCGTCAGCTCGGTTAGTCACAATAGTCAGGCTTTCAACTGTCGGGGCCTCCTGCGGCAGAAACCCAGCTCGTCAGCTTCTATTTAAACAAAGAATTAGTTTAATCAATCCAAATTCCATTTAGGCAAGCAATTATTTACATCAACCCAGTTTCATTTTAAACTGACCATATAAAATAATTTGGCAAAAAAGCTACGGTTTTACCAATCCAACTTCTATTTACGCAAAGAATTCTTTTCATCAATCCAACTGAAAAGTGCTTGGAACATGGGATATTTTGTGAGGGGCCGATATAACTGAGGCTGAAAATTGGATATTAAAAAGTTGCAAGAAACTGCTTTTGTTAAATTTGCGACCAGTCCATCAAGCTTGGATGAGGCTAGTTTTGAAGTTTCAGTGACAATTGCACAGCATGGTAAGCCATTCACGGATAGAGGCCACATGAAAGAGGCATGGCTCCAGTGCGCAACGTCTCTTATTGATTATTTTCAAAATAAAGAAGAAATTATTCAGCGCATAAAAGAATTGCCAATTTGTAGAAATACAGTCAAAGATAGAATAAAGCAAATGAGTTCTACTATTCATTCTTTCAATAAAATTTCTGGCAACCAAAATTGTCCACTTCCTTTAAGAACTATTTTCTGGCACGCGAGCTAAAAAAGGTTCGCCATGCCTGACAAAAGCCTACATACATACATACATACATACATACATACATACATACATACATACATACATACATACATACATACATACATACATACATACATACATACATACATACATACATACATACATACATACATACATACAGAACTACATACATACATACATACATACATACATACATGCATACATACATATATACATACATACATACATACATACACACATATACTTACTTACTTACTTACTTACTTACTTACTTACCATGCTTACTTACTTCTTACTTACAAACTTACTTACGCTTACTTCACCACCCTACTTACTGGGCATGAACGCAAAGGCGCAACCACCCTATGGGACCCGTGGGACGCGTCCCCTCCAACTTTCGAACAGGTTGGGACGGTCCCCCCAACTTTTGACAATTGTGAGGTAAACAAGAGCTCAAAATGCACTCCATTTGGTATCAAATGCTCAAAATTGCGTCGGGGGAGCGTACGATGCTCCCCATACTCCCTAGTTGTTAGGGGCTTCTTGCCTTTGGCAATCGCAGCTTCGCGCTTTAGGCGTCGCAATTCCCCCCTCTCAGACATTCTAGTAGGTCCCCCAACTTCTGGACCTTGGTTGCGCCCCTGCATGAACGCCCAAAGGCAGTGTTTACGTATAGTTCAGGTTACATTGACCTCTGATCGAGCGGGTGCGAGTTGTGATTCGCCGGTGCGCAAAAAAGCCATGCTTTGCAGAAGTCCACGCTATAAATGCGAAGTAGGGATGCGGAGAAGGAGAAGAACGAACAGATAGAACAAAGTCAAATAGATATATCATATGTGTATATCCCAAAACGCGACCAATTAGAAGCAAGCTATAAGTCACGAGATTTGCGAGTGGAAATTCATTGGACTAAACTCTATGGCGTTAACTCTTTATTGCAGACAAGTTCTGTATCTTGCAGAGACAGCATCTTTCTGATTATTTCTACAGAAAAGGTAGCCTACTGTTGGATTACCCTGGTACCTATATTTTTAATCGTGTGGCCTTCATTGTATTTCTATCTGCATAAATACCTAGGCAGTTTATTTATGTAGAACTTAGCTAGATACCTAGTCTATCTATATCTGCATAAGTAGCCCCCTTTTCTGTGTGTAAATCAAATTCACTGCATGGGTCATTTTTCGAACTTAGGCTGCATAGGAAAAAGAAATTAGCGCCTTTCGACCACCGTGCCACCTATATCACTAAAGCGAATAAGGGTTGTTTATACTGCCGACATTGACAGCTGTACTTGTTAGTCCCACAATGTTCTCACATAATCTACGTCACTGGTGGCTTAATTTACGGCTTTCCCCATTCACTAATAACGCTTTGTAAGTGGGGCATTAGTCTTTCCTGTTATACATGCATGATTGTTTCGCTGGAAGTCTGGCTGCTTATAATAAAATATGCGTTTGCCTTAACTTGTGCGTCCTGTGTTGAATTCGGGTGCGTTTTAAGACAGGCTGTTTTGTTGTTAAATGACTGTTGCCACATGTGCACTTGAGCCGAAAGATCCTTTAACCTCAGGTCGGCAACTTCTCCATAGATTCAACCTATGACAGTTTTGCTTCAATTATTCAATTCTTGGCTTGCATATATAAATTTTGTTTGTTTGAATGTATTAAGCAGTGCGTTTGCTTCTGCTTCTCATTACAGAATATACTAACTTACTTACTTCCTTACAAAAGGATAGCTATAATTGTATTGTATTATTGTATTGTATTTGTTAATTTATATACTATATAGCGTATGAATGTTTTTGGTATTGCGTTTATATATTTATATAATTACAATTATGATTGTAAACATGAGTGATGACCCGAGCTTAGTTTACATAGCTCTACTTATTCAAAAAAAGATGACGTTTTGCGTATACAGGCAGAGCCAAATTAGAGATAATTATTATAATAGGCTAATGGTGAACAGATAATTGATTAACTGTTGGGCAATTCAGAGTTCGGAGAATACAGAGTCCACCATACGAGGCAAATGTCACGTGGTGGTGATACACAGATCCTGTTTTATGATTGCATATGCAGCCAGGCTTCTGTGTTTTGCTGGATAGGTTTCAACGGTGTCATTGGTGAAGCCTGAGAGAGAAGAGATGCAACAGCAGCCAGCATCAATGTCTGCCCCTGTGGGTGAAGTTCCAGCTGGATCTGCGATGGTCTGCATGCCATTTCCTAACAGATCCAAGATTTGCGACCGTTACAAACACAAGCAATCGATTGGACTCGGTGCCACTCAGATCATCATCGGCATTCTCTGCATCATCTTCAACAGCATTTGTTTAGGCGTGTCTTACTACAGAAAACGGATTGGGTTCTGTTGGCCACGGATACTGGTGTGGAATACTGGTAAGCAATTTCACTGACGATTCATTCATATGGCAATAGCAATAAATGATTGGCTGACCAAAGCTTTAGCTGTCGTATCAGATGTGTTCATACAATCTCAAAACTAAAGACAATTCTTTCACCGACACATATAGTCCCTACAT
>JACEVL010000536.1:160000-470000 GCA_020284085.1 Aporrectodea caliginosa | reverse complement strand
ACAACCGCTTTGGATGATTCCACCTTCTAGCCAAGGTTTAGCGGCAGCTCAGGCGCTTTCAACAGATCCGGCTGGAAATGAGATGAAGAAAAACCTGAATGTTGATGAATGTTGATGTGGAACCATGCACATTCTGAGGAAATCCGAAAACTATTCGTAATTTTTCCACGCTGAGATTTTGCAAAAGAACCATGCGGTTGACGCAATCGTTCCATTATTGTTTAGCCAGAACATTGCTGTGCGCCTATGCTGATGATCAGGTCATATATTTGATTGTCGAAACTTCTCTGTGAGATCATTTAAGGGGTCGTCCATTAATTCTGTCAACAAATTTTAAGCAGTTTTTCCCCCCTTCCCCTTGTCAGCAACTGTCAAACATTGACGAACCCCCTAAAACTTTATGTCAACAATCCCAGAACCCCCTCTACAAAAAGAAATACATTGGCTCAATACATGTAGAATCGCTGTTAGATTTTTTACACTAAAAAATGCAATCTCTAATTTCAAAATATATGAGTTTATTTTATTACTAGCTTTTAGTAGTATTAAGCATTAAGCACTTTATACATTTTTAGCATTTCTTAATGCTTGAGCAACCATTTTGAAGGGTCTGTGTTAAAAAAATTTGTTGACGTCAAATTGTACCGAACCCCCTCCCATTGTCAACAACTGTCAAACCTTTCCAAACACCCTCCCTTCTGTTTTGTTGACATAATTAATGGACGACCGCTAAAAACAATTCCGAACTCTGTTTTGTCTTATACAAGCACTCTGAGGCATATATATATATATATATATATATCGTATTTTAAAGATGAAGCTCATGCAGAATCGAGTTCGTCATGTTAGTCCGAAATTACACAGTTACGATATGACTGCAATCTGTATACATTTGTTGACCTACATTTAACATGTATTCTTAATATTCTGAGTACCTATGCGTTTTGGCTGTAAAGCACACATGAATCGTTGGCCTACGCATATCATCAAAGCGATGAGATATTGGAAATAGGCCTATTTCAGTGTATGAACGTTTCTAATTTTCTGAGCATTATTTTGTTTAATGTGGAAATTTCCGTTCCTAATGACATTAAAACTATAAAATAGATTAGAGTTGAGAACACCTTTGATTAGTTTCTCTTGAAGCGGCGCTATATAAATAGCGATTGAATAATGAAAAGTATGTGCATAAATGGTACAAAGTCATTAACTGATCTTCGCATCTTCAGCTTGTTAGCCAGCGGTTAATTAGCTTTTGTATATTATTCACTATTAAATCTCTGAGAGCGCGGTGCTCACGGAGATTTGATACGTTATGCAAGAAATACAGTCCAAATAGTTTCATCGCTGTGTTCTTCGATTGTTGCAATATTATTGTTTATGCTGAAGGCATTTGATATCAGCTGCGATAGTATGAGGAGTTAAATTTACAGCCATACGTTGTAGATTCAACAGCGGCATGGTGTTTTTATTTGAAACTTTGTAAAATTCGTAGACTCTTTCGCCCAGGTCTTACGTGTTCTTTTTAAGAAGTTTGGTCTTTGAAACTAGCCCACACATATTCTTTCCTCGCCGTTGCTCACTCTGCACATTCACCGCATATTCTCCTTTCCGCAACCTAGGTGGGAACTTTGATCTTTGACCAAAACCTGAGCTTCTCAATTCAATTCAATTCAACACTTTTTATTTACACCAAACACACAATTCTTCACTTGGATTGGTTTACAGTGTTGAGAGTGAGACTAGGCGAGGTTTCAGAAAGCTGCAGTAACTGTTTTTATACATCTGGCGCGGTAACAAGTTATTGCTATCCTTGGCTGGCAGGGCAGAGGGGTGGGGCCTGAGTCGCAGATTGTATCGGCTCTCCTGTCGCTCATGGCACATTTGACGTAGAACGTGTTTAGGTTCGCTTATTATGGCCTTAAACAGCGCGTCGTCAGCTCGGTCAATCACAATAGTCAGGCTTTCAACTGTCGTGGGCTCCTGCGGCAGAAACCCAGCTCGCCAGGTTCTATTAAAGCAAATAATTAGTTTAATCAATCCAACTTCCATTTAGGCAAGCAATTATTTTCATCAATCAAAAATAATTTGAAAACGTAAGCTACGGTTTTACCAATCCAATTTCTACTTACGCAAAGAATTCTTTTCATCAACCTCACTTGAAAGTGCGTGGAACATGAGATATTTTGTGAGGGGCCGATATGACTGGGGCCGATAATGACGAAGCCGATATATATGACGGGGACCGATATAACTGTGGCTGATATGACGGGGCCGATTTGACGTGGGGCCAATATGACGGGGGTCTAGGAGAATTCCCCCTGGACATTTCCCCGGACAATTCCCCCCGCCATTCCCCCAACAGCAGATTTATAAAGCTTCTATGTTAACATTGCAACAGATTGGGTAAACAACCAAGCTTCAAATGCTTTGAGTCTTAATTAACACTGGCTAGTCAATTTGATGATTCAAATTAAGGTTTAATACAGTTTAGATATTTAATCAATCAACAATATCTATGTTAATATAGCAACAGATTGGGTTAACAACCAATTTTAAAATGCTTTGAGTCTTAATTAATTAACAACGTCAACTTGAACCAGCTCTTTGGCGGACATATGCCACAACAACAAAGAAAAAGTACAAAGATTCTTCAGCAAGAATCGCAAGTATCGTGCAGACTTTCATAACCGTGAAATCAAAGACTACTTGAAAGCAATTGCTTTCAACATTAGTTTGTGAACACTGTGTGTAGCTAATAAAGCGAGCTTAAACTTAGAACTAAAAACTTTGCTATAAAACACAAGTAGTAATTTTCTGTTATTTTGTTTTATCTTATATCAATTAAATTCGTTTTTCATATAAAATTGCTTTTCATGTAGGGGGAAATATCCGGGGGGTGTTATCCTATTGAAACGCCCTGGGAAAAATCCAGGGGGAAATGGCGGGGGCGAATTGTCTGGGGAAATGTCCAGGGGTAATTGTCTGGATACCATGATGGGGACCGATTTGACGGGGCTGTTTTGTCGAAACCATTTTCACGGGGCTGTTTCGTCAGGGCCGTTTTTGCGGGGCCCATTTGTCGGGGCCGTTTTGTCGGGGACGATTTGTCCTGGGCCGTTTTCACGGGGTTCCAGGAATGAGTAAGCGTTGTGCCTACTATATTTGGAGTCGGTCGTTTGCAGAACGTCATCTGTTATAAGACACTACGAGACAAATCACAAATGGTTTTTACAAAAAAGCGAAGACGAGCATAAAGATCAGCGAATATCATCATCATCATCATCAGTTTCTGACGCCAGCAATTTGGGGGCGACGGGTACGAATAAATGACCTCCATTGTCCTCTGTATACCTTGTCAAGTCCATTGCTTTTTTGGCTCACCTGATCGTCGGCCGATGATGGCCTCCCAGTATTTCTGCTCGGTTAGTAAGCTGGCATGTTTCGGACGAAGAGGATCCAGGTGCATGGTCTGATCTTTCGGAAATAGCGTTGTCTGTAAACCCTCTTCAGGTGCCGGGCTTGAGGCCTAAGGGTTCAGCATTAAATCACGGCGAGACGGGTAGTGACGTATCTTGACTAAGAGTGCTGGGAGAAATGTATCTAGTGGCTCAGTCATCACAGCCTCGTAGGAGTTAAACAGCTCAGAGACAGTCTGCTTAAAGTTTTCGTCAGTGTCGTGGAGAAGATGATGGTTCCGAAGAGCAGTTCCAAAGGCTGAGGATATACCTCTTTTGTGTGTTGGCGGCCATATTGGCCGCAACCTTGGATAGTAACATTCCGACAATATTGCCACTACGATAAATCGATTTCTTGAGCTTGAAAATATTATATTCGACTCTTCATTTGCTATTGTAGCTTACCTCTGACCTGATATATACATATTTTTCTGCTTTGGCGGCCATATTGGCCGCCATCTTGGATAGTAACATTCGTACACTATTGACACTGTGATAATTCGATTCCTTGACCTTGATAATGTTAAATTTGACACTTCCTTTGTTATTGTAGCTAACCTATGACCTGATATATGCATATTTTTCTGTTTTGGCGGCCATATTGGCCGCCATCTTGGATAGTAACATTCCGATACTAATGCCACTACGATAAATCGATTTCTTGACCTTGAAAATATTATATTCGACACTTTATTTGTTATTGTAGCTTACCTCTGACCTGATTTATACATATTTTGTGTTTTGGCGGCCATATTGGCCGCCATCTTGGATAGTAACATTCCGACACTATTGCAACTATGATAAATCGATTCCTTGACCTTGATAATGTTAAGTTTGATGCTTCATTTGTCATTGTAGCTTACCTATGACCTGCTATATACTGTTTTCTGTGTTGGCGCCATTATTGGCCGCCATCTTGGATAAAATGCATTTTTTGGGGTGACCCCGTGGTCGGATTTTGTGGGATTTTGGATATGTTAATCAGCAACGGAAACTGAGCAGGAAACCGTTTAAAAAGCTTCTGAAGCAATTTTGCCCAGGTTCAACCTATATTTGAGCTAGATTGCCTGGACTATGCTCCCCTTAGTGTCAGTCCAAGTGATGTCATGTCTTCATTTATATTGTCTATCCAGCGTTGTCTTGGTCTGCCTTTGTTTCTTTTTCCTTCGAATCTTGCGTGTAGTGCGTTGTGTGGAATTCGGTCAACTGGCATTCTTTGCACATGTCCAAGCCATCGGAGTATATATAGCATGCGAATTGGAACTTAAAAAGTTGCAAGAAACTGCTTTTGTTAAATTTGTGACCAGCCCATGAAATTGGATGAGGGCAGTTTGGAAGTTTCAGTAACAATTGTACAACCCATTCACGGATGGAGAGTATACATCAAAGAGGCATGGCGGCATGGGGGAAAAATATCTCATTGATGATTTTCAAAATAAAGAAAACATTATTCAGCGCATAAAAGAATATTATTGCAATTAGTAGAAATACAGTAAAAGAGAGAATAACGTAAATGAGTTCTAATATTCGTTATTTGAAAAAATTAATTTCTGGCGCAGGTCTAAAATTTTCATTTTCTTTAAGAACTATTTTCTGGCACGCGAGCTAAAAAGGTTCGCCATGCCTGACATAAGCCTACATGCATGCATGCATACATACATACATACAGACATACATACATACATACATAGCCTACATACATACATACATACATACATACATACATACATACATACATACATACATACATACATACATATATACATACATACATACACACATACATTACACACTTACACACTTACTTACTTACTTACTTACATACTTACTCATTTACTTACTTAAGTTACTTACTTACTTACACACATACATGAACGCCCAAAGGCAGTGTCTACGTATAATTAAAATTGCTCAGTTTACATTGACCTCTGATCGGGCGGGTGCGAGTTGTTGTGATTCACCCGGTGCGCAAAAAAGACATGCTGTACCGAAGTCCACGCTATGAGGTACGCGGTAGGCAGTGGCGGCGCGTGGATTTTTCAAAGGTGGTTTAAACTATGTTTCATTATACCTTAAGGACGCACGGTGAAGTGTGTGTGTGTGTGTATGTATAGACCCCCATATGATAGACTCCGCCCACGAGGAAACACGCCAAATACGCAGATCTACAGAGGATGTACACCTTTAAATATAGAAATTTATGGAATTCTTGCAGGAATATTTGCATAAGTTCGGACATAAATTCCAACCAATTCATCTTAAATTCAACCCCTCTGCGCCTTTGGATAATTAATGCGTAGCAAAATCGATTACCGTTAGTATCAGTATAATTTATCTATAATTATACAGCCTACTGGCGGGTCTGCCGACATGTCAGCTAGAGCGGATACATCTGGTGCTCAGCTCTGCTGTACGTCTCATAATTATGCTCGGGCACCAACCGATCACGACACCGATCTACTGTGCGACAGCATAAATTATACACTGGCTGCTGCTTGCCAGCGGATCACTTACAAATTGTGTTTGATTACTTACAAACCCGATAGCGCATTGGATAACATCTGGCGCAGAGTGCGAGAGGTACCGAGTTCTAGCCCAGTAGGAGAGACATGCTTTGTAGGCTGCTATTAGCGCCGTGTATTGCAGGCTGCATGTCTGTTCTGTTAGTAGTTAAGATTTATGTCTTCTGTCATTTGCGTTCTTGTGAATTGTTTCAATTGCATAACTGTATACTGTACCGGTTGCGATGTGTAAAGCGGATTGTTTCAATAAAGGAATTATTATTATTATTATTATTATTATTATTATTATTATTATTATTATTATTATTATTATTATTATTATTATTATTATTATTATTATTATTATCATCATCATCATCGTCATCATTATTATAAAGCAACGAATAACCTCTTGAAACTTCAAAGTTTAAATAAATTTAAATCATTCCGAGTACCAAGTTACGTAACGCAATTATACTTCACGAATCAGTAACTGACTCGCCGAAAAAATATTCCAGGAAGCCAAAGTGCCGCTCCACTCAAGTGGCCGCCCCGCCCGCCCGGTGCGACTGCACCCCTTGCACCCCTCAGGCGCCGCCACTGGCGGTAGGGATGCGGAGAAGGAGAAGGACGAACAGATAGGAACAAAGACAAATAGAGATACGTATCTCGAAACGTGACCAATTAGAAGCAGGCAATAAGCCACGAGATTTGCGCGTGGAAATTGATTGGACTAAACTCTATGGCGTTAACTCCTTATTGCAGACAAGTTCTGTATCTTGCATATACAGCATCTTTCTGATTATTTCTACAGACAGGTAGGTAACTGTTGGATTACCTATATTTTTAATCGTGTGGCCTTCATTGTATTTCTATCTGCTGCAGATAGAAATACAACGAAGGCCACACGATTGCTTATCAGTAGGTCTATTTTGAGATTTATCAGCAGTCGGCCTAAAATTGATTATTCGTTTTCTGGGAGGCATAAGATTTAATTGTACTAGATGTAAATTTCTGAATTGAAATCGAGTTATTGTCAAAATAAATAATACTTTAACTTACAGCTGGGTGTAATTTATCACAATA
Organism: Aporrectodea caliginosa; assembly: GCA_020284085.1. Taxonomy (NCBI): domain Eukaryota; kingdom Metazoa; phylum Annelida; class Clitellata; order Crassiclitellata; family Lumbricidae; genus Aporrectodea; species Aporrectodea caliginosa. The sequence continues at coordinate 462,955 of JACEVL010000536.1, read as the reverse complement.
AATAATTGATATAAAATTACCAATATTTGATATTATAATATAATTCCATTAAGTTGATAACGAATTAGAAGGTGAATTACCATAAGAAATCTGGAGCTCAATAAAGGAAAGGAAAGAAAGATTGGTGAAAGTCAGGAATGCAAACGAGAGACAAACAATCCTTCAAAGCCTTGCATTTTCAATTTCATGAAAAGCGAATGATGCAGCAAATCAAGCTGACAATATCGTTGCTAGTATGATAGTACATGAACGTGGATTTGATAATGGTAGGATATAGCGAGTTTTTTACGTAGCCTAGTCCATGTAGACATGTAATGCAACGCATGCAGCAATTGGCGTATCCTCACCTCTTGAAATTGGATATCATAATGCGATAAATGTCATTTAAAAAATCATTTATCACATTCACATAATCACATCTTCATTTTAAATTTCTGTAATTTTCTTTATAATTAGAGTCATAGATGGACCTTTTAAACCAGAAATTGATTTTCACATTCACTTTTACTACTATTATTCAGGGCTTTTAAAAGGAATTTTTAGAACTGCAAAACCCCTTAAAATGCCATAGTGAATTATTCCAAATCGGATGACAATGAACATTTTAAAACTAGTTTTAACTGCACAAAAATGCTTCTACAGCTGCACAAATTCATTTAGAACTGCCCTTTTTGTGTAGAACTGCACACTAAAAAGCCCTGTTATTATTATTATTATTACCCTTATTATTATTCGTTAAATGTAGTTTAATAGCCTTTTTCAGGCTTACACCAGACTTGGGATTAATAATAAAAACAAGGAGCCTTAATGTTTGCCCCGTGGCCCGATTTGGCTCTCGACGTCCATGTATCTGCATAAATAGGCTACCTAGGCATTTTATTTATGTAGAACTTAGCTAGATACCTATCTATATGCCTATGTCTATCTGCATAATTATCCCCCTTTTCTGGGTGTAAACCAAATTCACTGCATGGGTCATTATTCGAACTTAGGCTGCATAGGTAAAAGATGTGGCACGCCTTTCGACCACCGTGCCACCTATATTGCTAAAGCGAAGTAGGGTTTGCTTATACTGCCGACATTGACAGCTGTACTTGTTAGTCCCACTATGTCCTCACGCAGGCATACAATTCCGAGTAGGCCTATTTAGGCACGATTACTCAGAAAAGAGGCGGTTCAAAGTTACTTTTGCATGTGCCATTACTAAGAAAAGGTATCCGTGGAGTCTACGTCGTAAACCTTATATTAAGTCGACATGCAGGATGTGAGAAAGGGCCGACATAGGACCAGCGTTCGAGGTTTTTGCGACCTTGGATAAACATCGACCCAATGTAGACATGCTGGCTGGAACAGTAGGCTATATAGGCCTTTCGATTCTGAAATTTTTACCAGTAAAGTCTTTCGTTATTTAGAACATAAGTGAATCATCATTCATTCATCCATTCATTCATCCATTCATTCATTCATTCATTCATTCATAATTGTTAGCTTAAAACTGATGCGTCTTGAGATAGGGAGCCAGCGGAGTTGCGACAGAGCACAAGCGGAGGGAAGTTTGTTACTAGACCAAACGAAATATACCTAAGTAAATGGTGATCACACAAATGAGAGCATAATATTATTATGCTCTCATTGTCTTTGTGTTATCACCATTTATATTTTGGGTGCGGTTGATAGAAAATTTCTGCTTAATCTCATTTGCGGCCCTCTTTGCGACCCCGAGGACGACTGGTGCTGGGGCGGCCGCACCACTTGGCACCTTTGGATAGTCACTGGGCTGGCAAGATTAAATTACTGTCGCGATGTATTCAACTCTGTGACATGCGCAGCGGTCCACTGTGCCTAGGGACTAGGGACTAATATTCATTTCCGAGTGGCCACTGGCCAGTGTAGCATAAATTATGACATTATTATTATTATTCTTATTATTATTATTATTATTATTATTATTATTATTATTATTATTATTATTATTATTATTTTTTTTTTTTGCTGGAAGTTGCCCGAGGTATAAATGATCCCTCAGGCTTCTAAAAGCAATTCCGAAGAATAATAACGCCTAGTATGGCTCGTGGTCCTCGTCCCCGGTGTTGTTATTATTATTAGTAATTATTATTATTACTATAATAATAATTATTCTTACTACTACTACTACTACTACTACTACTACTACTACTACTACTACTACTACTACTAATACTACCACTACCACTACCACTACCACTACCACTACCACTACCACTACCACTACCACTACCACTACCAATACCACTACCACTACCACTACCACTACCACTACCACTACCACTACCACTACCACTACCACTACCACTACCACTACCACTACTACTACTACTACTACTACTACTACTACTACTACTACTATGAGTGATGACCCGAGCTTAGTTTACATCATTAGCGTCGCCACGGGGGGGCTGGGTCAGGCTGGGTCTTGGGATTCGTGCAAATCTGGTGAGTCTTTAGGGGGGTACCCTATGTGGTCTGTTGTTTGACATTTTGCATTGAAGGTCCTCTTCTCCTCTCCCAAAGTTTGTTTCCTTTTCAAAGACATCACTAATCAACAGGTTACGGGTTGTGCTTCACACAAAGTTAGACGCTATTCTTCATAGAGAAAGTCCTATGTTGTTTTTCTCTCCTATTCGCAGTGGTGAGTCACGAGGAGTGACCTATATATTTACACCAGTCACACAGCCGCATTCCAACAGCTGAGCCCCTGCCATATACGCCACCTATTTTGTATGCAGCCCTACACAAACGCATCTGTAAACTGTCACTTTCATTGGCCACTCTCTTCTGGCACCTCACTGTCAACTTTGCCCGTACAATATATGCAGAGATTGGCTAAGTTAGCTACGGAGCCCCTAAAGGGACATGCGGGCATTATATGCTATGTCGTGCGCACGACTTAGTAACTGGTTCCCACGCCTTAATAACTCCTGCGCACGACTTAGTAACTCATGCGCACGAGTTACTCTCGTTCTAGCTGGTATGTGGTGGGGTAGGTGGTGGGGTTTGTGGTGATGGATTAGGGCGCCGTCTATCGGAGAATGTAGGTCAGCATGTACGGAACGAATGGTGTGTAGGGCGCGTGGCGCAGCGTAGAACTGCTACTAGGTCTGCGCGGGTACATGTTTAAATATTCAGAACCACTGAGAGAAAGCGCTTGCTAGTCCTACATTTTAGTTTCTGATTCAAAATTTATCTAAGACGCTGTTTCGTTGACCTAGTTAAGCGTTCACGCGTAAATACGAAAACATAAACTAATCACAAACCCCACCACCTACCCCACCACATACCCGCTACATCGAGATTAATGAGTTTAGTCGTGCGCCCGGGTTAGTAAGTCGTGGGAATGAGTTACTAAGTCGTGGGAACGAGTTACAAAGTCGTGGGAACGACTTAGTAAGTCGTGGGAGTGACTTAGTAACTCGTTCGAACGAGTTACTAAGTCGTGCGCACGACATAGCATATTTTGCCCGCATGTCCCTTTAGGGGCTCTGTAGTTAGCTGTCCAAGACTGGATATGGAGATTATTAGTCTGCCTCTGAGCGACATATGCAGGAATGCAGTCAGATTATGCATTCTCCCTCAACTGGTGCACGCACAAGCAAGCATCAGTGTGTGCGTGTGTGTATATGTATGTGGCGTGTGTGTGGGTATAATACTTTTTGTGAAATACATAAATATATACAGAGACAAACATAGCAAACTGATTCACACTATCTTGGTTTTAAGTCAAGGGAATAGAAATATTTATGAATTAATACTCCCACACCCGCCAATTCTCCCGCACGGTCGCAGGCTGGGCAGCACTGCTGTATTGGCCTAATCAGAAGCTTCTCACAGCCCTCCCGGTACTAAGAGTGGAAAACAGTGTTTTTGAAACTTCCACTGTGGCAGGTCATACTGCACTATTGTATCTGAGTCTGGGACGGCCATATTGTTTACAAGGTGAATAGGTGATCGATCGTAGACGCTCTAAGAGTAATAAATAATTTATTGCCTGCTTCAACTTATAAAAGGAATTATATTACAGTTGTTGATTATGTCGCTACGACGCTGCGAATGTTCGGAATTCGATGGTGTACAGTGATCCATTAGACAGGCTCCCAAACAACCTTGAGCTGTTGAAACATTACAAAAATCACGGTCCAAGTCAACTACAAGAAGGATTTACACGAAACGGTGCAGGTCGATCTTTTCGTGCCGATTGGTAGGCTTAGTCCCGTTTTACTTGTTTAGAGTACAGTCGTTTAAAGCAGGCAGCGTTCTGTTTCTGTTGTCGATCGTTTGCCAGTAAAACTGCATCATCACTGCTTGGCTTCCCGATTCGGTGGTTGAATCCTTCTTGCTTGGTCTGTATACCATTTATAAACTATGTCTGCTAATTGTGTCTGGTCAGCAATCTGTTTACCCTAAAGCTTAATATGGCGTTCTTGGATATTGAACGTATTTTCTAGTTTTTATATTAATTTCAATAAATGTCGGGTTTGCTAGTATTAACTGTAGTCAAACTCAAATACGGTTCAAACTACATCTTAAACCTCGGGCTAGCACGGTCCTTGCACGGGGACCTTAAATGGTGTGGCGTCCATTCGAACGGGCGAGCAGTGATGAAGGATGACACACGTTCAATTCTTTGAAAAATGAGCAGGGTCGAGGCCTTATACGGTCGCTATACAAAAACGCGAACATTTAATATTTAGCTACTAGTCACAGTTGGCTCCTATCAGCGCTGAAATAATAGAGCAATTTTGTTCCGATGACAGCTTAAAATGCTACCATTACAGTGTGGAAATTCAAAAATTTCTGTGAAGAGGGGGCACATCCCCTCTCCAACCCCTCCCTCTGCTCGGCGCTGCGCGCCTCAGCGATCGTCTTTCGGACGCTCGTTTGTATCTCCGCCTATGCCTTGCCCCCCAACCTTGAAGCTCTGGAGACGCCACTGGTTTACATAGCCAGACCTATTTAGTGTACATAAATGACATTTTGATTCTGAACAATTTATTACGCCACAGAGGCAGAACAATAGCTAAACGATACAAAAATGAGAAAAAGAAAAGCAACATCTAGCATTAATTATAGTCCAGAAAGCATCAATTATAGACCACAAAGCTCAGCTCTGTGTACACAAGTCATCAAACTTATTATACAATTGTGTAATGGCATCATGTTTCTTCATGAATACCAAGGCAAGGCAATCATCATTATGGAAATTGTCTAATAGGAATGTCCAAAACAGATTATAAAGGGCAACATTTTCAGAATAGATTAAATGGAAATACAGTTTACAACGGCGTAATTTCGCCAGGAAAGTGAAATTCAGCCTACCCAGTCCATTAATGAAACTTTTAACACTTTCCCATTTATTAAACCCAAATATAAGACGATACACAGAATTCCAGCATACATTTAATTCATTAGATTGTCTTGCTGAAAAAGTCAAGGCAGGGAGAGCATAGGTCAAAAGGGGCAAGGAGTAGGTCTCTTGTAAGTGGAGATGTAAAATTTCATCTAAATTGGAGGCATGAGATGCAATACAATTACATGCCCGGTAGAACGATCGCTTCAAAGGATCAATGTCAATCATTTGTCATTCTACATTTGTCTCATGGTACAAGGGTGACCCTAATAAGCGGGACCATGGTCCCTTCTGGGTCTTCCTGTTGTATCCCTTGCAATGTTACTGGTTACTGTGTTAAGTGTCATTATGTTGGTTGTACTGGGAACAATAAACGATTGATTGATGTCAAACATACACTTCTACGGCCACCCATAAAATGTACACCCAAATACTTAAGGGAATCAACCCAGGAGATTGAGTTATCACCCAAAGACATCAAGTCAATTGACTTGGAACACCCTTTACCAAATTGTATGCAGTAAGATTTAGAACAGTTAAACTTAAGCAAAAGGGCACTGCTGGTGCTGTAGCAAACATTCAGCATGACTTGGAGACCATTTACTGAAGGGGAAAGTAAAATAATGTCATCAGCATATAGAAAACAACCATAGAAGTGATTCTTAATATGACAACCCATGTCAGTGCGCCTCAAATTGAAAACAAATACATGCATCAAAAGATTAAATAGTGCAGGGGACAAAGTGCTGCCCTGTCTAACACCACTGCCAACATGAAACTGAGAGGAAAAACTACCATTCCATCTAGCCGTAACAACGAACTTACCATACCAATTGCAAATAATGTCAACAATGGGTACAGGTATTCTGTAACTTAAGTAACTCCTTAAATAATTTATAATGATTCACACTATTAAAGGCTTTTCTGAGATCCAACGCATCAGCATACACGCAACTACCTCTAGAGTTGAAATAGTTAATGGATGATTTTCTAGGACAAACCCAGCTGCAAAAATTAGCTCGCGATTGAAGCCATCCGGCCCCCGAGCTGCCCTTAAAACCTTAGAGTGGCCCTCTGTTAAAAGAAGTTGCCCATGCCTCCCTAAGGCTTATGGCGTTCTTGGATATTGAACGTATTTTCTAGTTTTTATATTAATTTCAATAAATGTCGGGTTTGCTAGTATTAACTGTAGTCAAACTCAAATACGGTTCAAACTACATCTTAAACCTCGGGCTAGCACGGTCCTTGCACGGGGACCTTAAATGGTGTGGCGTCCATTCGAACGGGCGAGCAGTGATGAAGGATGACACACGTTCAATTCTTTGAAAAATGAGCAGGGTCGCTGAGCCTTATACGGTCGCTATACAAAAACGCGAACATTTAATATTTAGCTACTAGTCACAGTTGGCTCCTATCAGCGCTGAAATAATAGAGCAATTTTGTTCCGATGACAGCTTAAAATGCTACCATTACAGTGTGGAAATTCAAAAATGAATGTGAAGAGGGGGCACATCCCTTCCTAACCCAAGCTCTGCTCGGCGCTGCATCAGCGTCTTCTTTCGGACGCTCGTTTGTATCTCCGCCTATGCCTTGCCCCCCCAACCTTGAAGCTCTGGCGACGCCACTGGTTTACATAGCCCGACCTATTTAGTGTACAGTTATGATTTTGATTATACAGGCAGAGCTATATTATAGATAATTATTATAATAATAGTGCCCCGATAATTAATTAGCTGATGGGTAATTCAGAGTTCGGAGAATACACAGTTCACCATACGACGCAAATGTCACTTGGTGATGACACACAGATCCTGTTTTATGATTGTATAGGCAGCCAAGCTTCTTTGTTTTGCTGGATAGGTTTCAAAACTTTCATTGGTGAAGCCTGAGAGAGAAGAGATGCAACAGCAGTCAATGTCTGCCCCTGTGGGTGAAGTTCCAGCTGGATCTGCGATGGTCTGCATGCCATTTCAGACCGGATCCAAGACTTACGACCGTTACAAGCACAAACAATCGATTGGACTCGGCATCGCTCAAATCATCATCGGAATTCTCTGCATCATCTTCAACAGCGTTTCTTTAGGTGTGACTCACTCCAACGGATTGGCTTCTGTTGGCCACGGATACTGGTGTGGAATACTGGTAAGCAATTTCACTGACGATTCATTCATATGGCAATAGCAATAAATGATTGGCTGACCAAAGCTTTACCTTTTTTATCGGATGTGTTCATACATGTACAGTCTCAAAACTGAAGACAATTCTTTCACCGACACATAGGTCCATACATTGAGGTCACAACGTTGTACAAATGTGCGGTTGATCTTTTCCTTGTCATAGAAGCTAAACTGTATTAGAACCATGAGGATGACGCGGATGACGTTCAGTTGTACAAGTCATGTACCCACAGGGTTGATAAAAATCACGATTTTTTAAATCAAAATAAAAAAATCCGATTTCTTATTTTAATCGGATTTTTTTATTTAAATCCGATTTTTTCGGCTAGTTTTTTTTAATTTACTGCCTAATTTTGCAGCTATACCATACAAATTAACAACTTTTAACGGGTATATCATATACAGATATACTAATACTACAAACAATGAACTGTCAGTTAAATCCAATGATGCAGTCACTGTTCTGATTAACTGAGAAATCAGATTGCGTTGTAAGTTGTAAGTTACTGTGTCACACCTTGTAAACTAGAACACTATTAATTAGGTCACTGCTAGTGCTAGTCACCAGTTGTCAGTCAGTTGTAAAATATTTCAGTCACAATACAAGTGTTCACCTCCTGCTAATGGCTTCTTGTTCATAAGGTTCATAAGTTTGAAAAGAAACACAAGCTTTCCAGCTTTTCAAATCAAAGTCGGTTGCGGAGTTTTGAATGTACCACGCTGAATGAGGAAAAGACTCTCTCAACGCCAGCAGATGAAGCTGTTGGCATTCAGCCAAAGTTATTATTATTATTATTATTATTATTATTATTATTATTATTATTATTATTATTATTATTATTATTATTATTATTATTATTACTCATTTTATGTTCGAATGATAGTTTACATTAATTAAACATGGATCAAAAGAACGATGAGTTATTGCAGTTGATTTATTCTGATGCTGAACTGAAAGCAGAATATCTGTCTAAAGTTAGTGATGTCCTTAATGATATAGCGACAAGATATGAGTTACCTGTTGAAGACCAAACCTCAGAGTCTAGAGTTCGAACCCCTGTCATGACAGATGTACCAAGGACTTCTGAGTTAGATGTTGATTTATTTGATGAAGATGTATCAAAGTCTGTGGGTGAAACCACCACGAACCCAGAATTATTGCTTAGGGCAATGGTTTCTTCTCCCCAGGAAGACCCGGATATTCACTCACGCCATCTAGGGTTGGAATATGAGGTTTCCCGTCATATGAATGATAATGAGGTGGCATCACTTCTCCTGCAACTGAGGCAAGAACGGTACCCCTCCATGCAAGTACCCTGGTCCTGTAACACTGGTGCTAGGCGCCTTTGGTCTGATCCCTCTGCCCTCAACCGGGTTTCGCCCCAGCTAGCGACGCCGTGTGACGTAATCGCTACAATACAATACATTGTATTTTCCCCACATCCGATTAAAAACCCTACTACTTTCTCTGAAAAGCAGCCTTCAACACAAGATATCTAACACAATATAAGCCTACCCTGAAAAATCAACACATGAAACCTAACACTTACTCTGAAAGACTGTCTTCCTTCAGAGCGTTGATGCAACCGTCAATAGAGCTAAAGTCTCCATAGATTCTCAGCTCTTCGCAAGCTATCTTCAGCCAAAGCGGATTCATCCCTGACTTACATACGAGGTTAGTCTGCTGCTTGGCGTCCAGTTTCTTGTTATATTGTAGGAGATAGCGCTCAACGAAATCCTGTAAAGTCGGCAATTAGTTAGAAAGACATCTTCCTCATAATAATCACGGTCGTTGTTCTGGCTGTCGTTCTCCTCTCCGTCGTCATTGTCAATATCATCATAAAACCGAACAGACGAATTAATTGATGAATGAATGAATGGAAGAACGAATGAAGAACGAGCTAACGAATTAACAGACAAATCAAAGAACGAAAGAATGATCCAATGGCTGATCGAACGGATGAAGAAGAGGAGAAGGAAGAGGAGGAAGAGGAGGAAGAGGAAGAAGAGAAAGAAGATGAAGAAAGAGAAGAGAAAGAAAAAGAAGAGCAGAAGGAAGAGTAGAAGGGAAAGCAGAAGGAAGAGGAAGAAGAGGAGGAAGAAAAAGAGGAGGAAGAGGAAGAAGAGGAGGAAGAAAAAGAGGAGGAAGAGGAAGAAGAGGAGAAAGAAAAAGAGGAGGAGGAGGAAGAAGAGGAGGAGGAGGAAGAAAAAGAGGAGGAAGAGTAAGAAAAGGAAGAGGAAGAAGAGGAAGAGGAAGAGGAAGACGTCGACGAGGAGAACGAAAGATCTTACTATAGCGGCATTCCGCGGCAAAACCGGAACTGGAGTTACAGACAGATCTTTGCGTTTTTTCATCGCTATGTGTGCATCGGAGTCGGGGATCATTGACAAAACGATTCGTACGCTTTTCGATAGCTTATCCGGCAACCAGAAGAACAGTTCTACTTTCTGCTCCTTGTCAATCTATAACAGTTCATGAAAGCTAATTAAACGGTAAAGAGTAAATCAATTAAAGTTAATTGAAGGTTATGAAATGACAACACATCTAATGTTAAGTAACAGTACAGTGTGTCAAGTCGCCTAGATTTTCAGAGTGTAAATAACGGAGACAATTCCCTTTCCTAGAATTCTAAACCAGAAAAGAAAGAATTCAAAGAACCTGGAGACACATGTAGTGCCAGAGTCTCGTAACATTGGTTGTTACTTCCAAGACCAGACCGGGACCAAAGAAGGTTGCTAGTTGCTACTCAGAGGAAGAAGAGGAAGAAAAGGAAGAGGAAGAAGAGGAGGAGGAAGAGGAGGAGGAGAGGAGGAGGAGGAGGAGGAGAGGAGGAGGAGGAGGAAACGTAACGAAAAGTAATGGTCTTGTTCCCGTGCCATTTTTGGTTTTGGTCGTGGTTTTGGGTAATTGTGCTGGCCTCGCCTACCTTGAGTGCCTAGCCCAGCATCTCTTCAATGTCTAGCGGGATTCAACGTTAACCTATAAATAGCGGACTAGAACAGGAAGATTGATCAGTCAGCAGAAGAAGAAAAAAAAGAGAGAACGAAACATGCTATCTCGGCGACGGCAGTGGATTGCCTCGGCAATTACAGTGGATTGTGACCGAAGCCAAATATCGCGATAACTAAAGCGGATTACTAAAACGGATTACCTCGACATATCTAATGTTAAGAAACGGTGATGATGATGATATTTATGGAAGTAATGGAAGTGTCTTGTTTCGGCGGACTTTTTGAGCGAGTACTGTAACATTACGGTCACGGCAACGGATAATAGCGGCTAGTACTGAATTACTGCGGAAAATATAGTGGACTTTTGCGATGCACCTCGGTATTTTCCCTCCATACTTTTAAGAGGAGCAGTCGGTGTACGTTAATAAAGTTTTCAAGTCATTATGTTAGTCTCATAATAGGCCTATATTGGACTGGGAGCGCCTATGATGGGGCACTATATAAAATCTTGATATGAATGAATGAATGAAAAAATGAACGCGCGGCTCGAGAATTGGAACTCCGGCAACAACTACAACTGTATACGGCGAAATCGTTTTTTTAATATACTACAACTAAGCATGAATATTTTAAAAGTCTAAATAATATTACTGTTGATCAGACAAACTGTTATTAGGTCATTCAAAATTTAGTCGATTTCATTAAACAGTTCTTAAAGTAGGGGAGACCGGGGAAAGAGTAGCATGGTGGGTAAGAGTGGCACTATAATTATGCTCAAAATATATTTGCTCTAAAATGAACCTCTCTTGCCCTGGTCTCCCGTAATGCTATTTCTGTCTCCACAGCATTTTGCAGCAATATGCGAATCGGTTTTCTGAAATAAACGATTGTAAAGACTCAGTACTGTAAATGTGTATATATGAACAAAATAATATTATACTGAATAACCAACCTGGTTAAGTGCATCAATAAAGATTACAGTTGGCTTCTGATAATCGTTTAGCAGCTCACTCTTGACGTATCCACCGGTTTCTTCCAGCGTTTCAGGCAAATCCTATACAAGCGAAATTCGTTTAATTGATCTTAAGAAACATTATTTCAGATCTCTCAGATCGCCATGTTAAGCCCCATTGTGAGAGTCTTGATAGGCGCTTTACAAATATCCAGATGCACACATACATACATGCATACATCATACATACATACATACATGCGAACATACATACATACATACGTGCCTACATACGACGTAATTACAGGAATGTAATCAATGTTGCTGTACTATAATAATGCACAATTTCTGCTAATTATAAGGTATTAAAATTAACGTAAGTGCCGATCATCTCGAGGTTAAAACATGTTGACCAGCAGATGTAGGCCACATATTTCTAATTTCTTATATTGCAGCCAACAATTAATTATTCATTTGAAGCACGGGATAATTTATAATTTATCTCTATTAGAACCACTGCAACTATATAGCAAAGGTCCTGGTTTGGTGGGTAAAGTTTCTTGAGTAGCTCATTCTGCTAGAGGCGATAATTATAGGAATTAACAAATGTAATACAATGCAATACAAAACTTAAAATATTCGCCCAACTCCTTGTCAATTACCGTAGGCCTACTAACTTTATTCGCTTTCAATACCCGCTCTATAGTATAGGCTATATGTCTTCCCAAAAGTATATGCTCATGGTACTTGTTCTCTAGACCCCTTTATTCTGCCGGGACCTCTTCCATTCCTGTTCACTGCTGAAGGGCTTCCTATTCCCTCGGGGCTTCAACGTTGAGAGCGCCTCTAAATAGCTTACACTGTAAGAGGAGCGTTACAAATGTTCAAATACAATGCAATATGTCATTATCAAGAGCATCCAGTGCGATATAAATGAATGCTCAGTGTGCAAAGCTTGAACTCGTAATAATAATATTCGTACTTCGTTTGAACTCATAATAATATTATTCGTACTTCGTTTGGTTGCATTTCCTTGAGAATTCGTCGCAAAATATCTACAAGGCTCGTCGAGTTTGGAACAGCGCCGACAAAGTGGTAGAACACGGTCCAGGGAATGCTGGGAATGGAACCTCTACTGTATGAACACAATCAATCAGGTGAGTAATAAACTATGATAACCAGTACAAAAACACACCTGATAAAATTTTCCACATAGTATGAACAAAGATTCTCATAAGTTTAAGACAGTAGTCAGTTTTAACGCGCTTCTTAGGATATTCTTTCTACACGGAAGATTGGGATTGAACTGACCGACTATGGATCGCCATTTAGACCCAAGCTGTTTCTTTTGTATAAAAATGCTCATCAAAGTAACTCTTTGCTAATTAATATGGCTTTAATCGATTTATTGCCGTTTTGTAAATAGTCTCATGTAACTTAAACTGAAAATGTGTTTAACTGATCGATTCGGTAAATGGTATAGCCTAGTATTCTCAAAACTCGAATACATTTACCATCTTAGGACGGGCAAACAGCTAGTTATTATTAATAGTCATTTTGTAAGTGTATCTTCTTAGGATTAGCAAGAGGCTTATAAATCAACACTATATGAGGTCCAGTTTGTTAATATAAAATATATGAATCGACCACAAAGTAGGATAATATCATATCACATTTAAACTGAATAGCAGACAGCATTTACAAAGGAAACAAGACTAACCATTGAAGTTGATTGTTCCTGGCTTTAATGAGTGTCTCGTGGGCTGCTTTCGCCATAATGGAAGATTTTCCAAAACCAGATTCTCCAAGAATAACTTTTACGGAGTTGTCAGAACCCTTTTCAATATATTCTCCGATCTATGCGTATAAGAAACAATTATGACATAAATTCTTTATCTATATACAGCGGTAGAGAATATAGCAGTATATGAATGCACTAGAAGACACTTTAAAACCATAAAACGTCGAACATTTGGTTATGCAAACGGAACTTCCTTAATGCATTTGATTGTTCTCCCTCTCCTTGTTTTAATCTGCACAATAAATCATAAAATCGAGACCAGTTACAATAGTTACAACGAACGTAACGTAATGTAATGAGGTGTATAAAATAGACAGGCATCTCTATATCGCCATTTCAGAGAAACTTCTCGACATGTTACTAAAGTAATTTAGTTGAAAGCTGTCGAATGTGTGGTATCAGTGAAATGTGATTGTTAGAGTCTACCATAGGCCTACCTCTTTCAGAATGTCTTCTCGTCCGAAAACCATTTCACTACGACTTGTCATGAAAGCATCGTGATGAAAGTTGGAATCCTTATACACATCCGTTTCTGTAGCCACTACAGGATACTGCCTTTCAATTCGCTCCTTGAAGAAATTTAGAACCTGTATAACATTGGAATGTAGGCCCTATATCTTCAAAATCGAATCACAGTCAAATATTTATACGCAGGCCTATTATATGTAATTTATAATAAACAATATACATATATATGTTTGTATGTCATCTTCGTTTCGTTAACGGATTTTAAAAATCGATAAAAAAATACAGTTCAACATAATACAGATTAACATAAAATATTATCAGGGTATTGGGGAACAAACGACAGACCCAGAAGGGACCAGGGTCCTGATGAAATAGGGGCACTGTCTGAAAAGTAATGCTATTTACGACGAAGAACAGTTTTTGTCGTGTGTATGTATATATGTATGTCTGTATGTATGTATGTATGCATGTGTGCATGCATGATTATATGCATGCATGTATGTATGTGTACACGCTTACATGCAGATCTATGTATAGCTGGCTTTGATCAATCAACTTTTATATTTTTACTTAACAGCTTTAAGAACCACTCCCCAACCCTAATTCTTACTTCAAAACCTAATTTCCCAGGTGAGAAATAGTGTATGAGTTTTCTATTGTAATATAATGGGGTATTTTATTAGTGTAAATTCAGCGACTTTCTAATGTGAATTTAAGCAAAAGATTAGGGATGAGCCGATTGGCATTTTTTTACCGATTTCCCATTCCGGATAGTTGGCCCGCTATATTCGCCGATTCCTATCCGAATAGTTAATAAAACAGAAATGAAAAATCTTGTATATTCTCGCGAGATGTAATAATTATTGCAAAAAAGAGTTTATGGTCTGAACTATTTAAAAGAAATTAACATAAAAAAGTTTGAAACCGCGTGGCATAAGAAAAAAGCGCGACTGTCCGCCATTTTGTTGACACGTCGAGTAACAATTTTATTATTTACACGGACTTTCAATTAATTGAAGATTAAAGATTACCGCAGGAGGTCGCCAAAACAGGTTACTATTTCTTTATTAATGAAAGAAGAAATTGTTTTTGGTCAAAAATATTACTTTTCGTTATTCGGAGATTAAGGCCTGGGATCACCGATTCAGAAAATACCGAATAGTGCAAAATCCGGCCCGAACCGATTACCGAACGGATAATCGGTCCATCCCTACAAAAGATGGTTGCAAACTAGTTTACCGTTGTCGAGAAATTGTCGTCCAGCTTTAGTTTCGGGCGTCCTTTCGCGCCCGTGTAATCCGTGTAGAGCCTCTCTCCTTTAACATACTCGCACTTGTAAGTCTTGACTGTGTCCTAGAAGAAAACATTCGCAAATACCACGCCGTGCGTTTACCAGCGTTCAATAAAGAACACACTTACTTAATTACTTACATATCTTAGGCTTGTTTAGGTGAGACTTCAGCATATGATAATTTTTGCTTTCGTGCAGCTGAAAAGTGATGACTCATAACAGACAAGCGCGATGGTGCAATTAGCCTAAGAATGAATCTCGGATACTTAACGGTCGTCCATTAATTATGTCAACAAAATAGGGGGAGGGGATTGGAAAGTTTGAGAGTTGGTGACAAGGGGGTAGGGGTTCGGTACAATTTGACGTGAAAACATTTTTTCTAATGAATCAATACAGACACTTCAAAATGGTAGCTTAAATAGTAAGTAATGCTAAAAAGGTATAAAGTGCTTAATGATTAATACTACTAAAAAGCTGGCAATAAACTAAACTCATATATTTTGATATTCGAGATTGCATTTTTTAGTGTAAAATATCTAACAGTGATTCTACATGTATTAAGCCATTGTATTTCTTTTTGTAGGGGGAGGGTTCTGGGATTTGTTGACATAATTTCATTAGGGGTCCTTCAATGTTTGACAGTTGTTGACAAGGGGGGGGTCAAAACTGCCTAACATTTGTTGGCATAATTAATGGAAGACCCCTTACCTAATGTTTCTATTTCTGTATTGTGTTTTTTTTATATTGCGCAGTATTGCATTATTGTTATATATATTAAGATTTATAAAGTGCAGGTAAGTATAACTAAATATACCGCATGTGCGTATAGTGTGTATTGCATAGTCTAGCAAAAGACAGCTGATCATAGTAGGTCTGAACTACTATGATCAGCTATTATTGCATGGCTAGACTATGCAGTATGACCTACATAACAGCTGATCATGATAGGCTATATTGCACAGTCTAGCCAATGAAAGCTGATCATAATAGGTCATAATCACCCCGAGAAACACGTGGAACTTACGGGAAAGCGACATTTGATCTTGTCTTTTAGCACTTCTAGTTTCTGGTCGGCTGTCGGTTTTAGTTCGTCAATGAATTCTTTCTTCACGTCTTCGTCCTCAATGCTGTCCAGGAAGGAGTCATCTCGGATAAGAAACAGCGCTAAGAACAAGGATCACATTAGAGTTATGAGACATCAGACAAGACACTGATTGAAAATGCCTCGACGTTGACTGCAAAATGTAAACTGCTTAAGAAAACTATGCTTCAAAATGTCAACTGCGTCACGTAGGGGAGACCAGGGCAAGAGAGGCACATTTTCTTGCCAGTGTAGAGTGCCACTCTTACCCACCATGCTACTCTTGCCCCGGTTTCCCCTACTGGCGAGCAACGGTGCACGCAACTTTCATCTACGCTTGAAAACTTTTCTTTTGGGCCAACGTTTGACAGAGAGCATTTCTGATTAGATATTTGGAAGAGGAGCTATGTAAATTTATTGAATAATAAACGACCGACAGACAGACAGACCGAATGAATGAACTGATGAATAGATGGACCGATCTATGGAACTGTAGATCGATGGATGGATCGATGGATGAATAAAAGAATCAATGAATGAAGGAACGAACGAACGAACGAACCGACGAATAAATGCATGTCTAATACGTACGACAAAAGTCATTTACTGAAATTTGGACAGCCAGACTACCATCCGCGTGATACGGCAATTTTAAATACTTAAATCCGTCAATCGCATCTATACACGTCTACTGCATTGATCTTGTCTTTGTCTGACACTTGACTGTCATGCTTACCATTTGGATTTTCTATGCGATATGCAGCGTGCACGATCTCCATTTCAGTAACGGAAAGACCGAACACCAGCTGGTATTTATCCCAGAGAGTCTTAGGCAGTTCGTCTTGGAGCGGAATCCAACCAACTCGCTTACTGTAAACATGCAACAAACAACTGTTTGTCAAAACATTTGACAACTCCGCCACTTCCCTACCTGTGGTAGTGCCAGTCCCAACTCCCAAGCCTGGAGAAAGGAGGAGGGCGACACTTATCATCTTCGTTATGACACAGTATCGTTAAACAGCAACCAAGTAAAACATTTGACGATTTCCAGCAGCAGTAATAAATTGCTCAAAGGCATTGATGACTGACGTTCTGTTCTTAGTGAACTGTAAAATCACTTAGGTTAACTTTGGAAATCATTTTCAGAGGTAAGCCTGCTCAGAAGGAGTTATATATGGCGAGATTCATAAATTGCCAAAGGAAGCAAGTATATAACTGCAGCAGTGTCCAATTTTTTCTTGAAGCAGTGGTGGTGTTTTAAATCCAAGCACGAAATAAATGTGGAACTGAACACTATAGATAAACATCTCATGATACCCTAACATTGATAGTAACTAATATATTAAAGTCTATTACTCTTTTTCGTAACCTGTACCTGGTTGCGGTTTGACAACCAGTTTTCTCGATAAATAAATATATTATATTATTACTACAGATGAGAATAGCATTAAAAAGTTGAGGAAGAAGTTCCCCACCTCGCCAAAGTGTGCCAAAGAACGTTAGGCCTACTTAAAATTAATTACAGAGTCTAATTAAGCTATTACAATAAGAAGGTACCTATAGGAATTACAAGTGAGTGTTGTTGTAGCCGAGCTCAAAAGGGAGCTTTCACACGCGGAGCAGACAAACCGAAATTTCTTTCTGTCTTGATGGAAATGTAACCCCTTCTTTCTCCTCCGGTTGACAGTCCAGTACGATAACCACTAGACAACTGTGCTGGACGTGTGCGATAGTTTAGTGGCTAGAGTGCTAGAGAGGGTTAGCTATAAAGGGTTGCCAAGTGGCTTGCTGTCTAGAAAGTGCCGTAATCACAATTACATTTACAATAACAATTACAATACAATTACAGTTATGGAATTCGATTAATACTAATATACGTGAGTCACATTCATTCATTAATAGCATTCAAAAGTGCTTATAAAAATTATTTGATTGATTTGTACTGACTGCATTCACTGATTATTGTTGGACACTCGAACAGTTGTGTTTCACTGTCTCATACGTTTGGTCACATACGATCACTGTACATCTTGTTGATGGAATATTCTATTGCTAACTTAATAATTATGGGGACGACTAGATAAGCTGAGTCAGCTTCTTCTCCCCATTGAATCGTTTACTACACAGGATCATTGATGAACAATTTTGAGACTATACAACTTGCTATGTACTTTGATCATCCACAATGTTCGATGTTTTACTGTTCGATTCTGAATAAACCAATTACAGTTACAAAATTACAATATTGCAATCTACAATTACAATAACAATTACAATTGCAATTACAATTGCAATTACAATTAGAATTACAGTTTCAATTACAATTAGAATTACAATTGCAATTACAATTGCAACCATACAGAAAGGCAGTGATGATGTTTCTGTTGAGCAAATTAGAAAAGCTACCACGTGATTATTGGTGCCTGAGAGACTTCTTACTAACCAGGTCATATTTAGGAAGTAAGGTGCGCGATTATTTTCGTAGCACCGGTCAATTTCCTCCATGCAGGTCCTCAGTGTCAATTCAGAAGTCGTATCCTTTGGAACACCCTGTAAAAATGTATGTTGCTTGTGAGCAATAAAGCATCGACCAACAACTGCAGCATGCACAGGTGCACTAGGTAGGCCTATGTGGTTATTCGTAGGATTAAACTATAGTCACCCATAGCAAGAATGATTATATACTCCGGTGGTTTTTTGGGTCTGGAGCGACTGTAAGTATGCATGCATGTATGTATGTAAGTACGTATACGTACGTACATATACCTGCATGAGTCTATGCATGAAAATATTTGTGTTTATGTGCATGTATTGATGTATGCATGTATGTCTGCACGTATGCATGTGTTTGTGTGCATGTATTTATTTATGAATTCATGAATTCATGCATTCATTCATTTATAGCGCCTTCTAATATGTATATATTCACGTACATACGTATGTATGTATGTACGCATGCACTTCTAGAGCGCCTCTTAGGAGCTTCTCATTGGTTGCTACCCCAACCGTTTCTATAGGCTGAGCCGTTGTGAGGCTCCCTTAGAAGTCTGATCGCTATTTCTGCGCGATTTTTAGCTTATGGTTGCTTTCTGCAATGAGTCAATGCGGCCTGAGGTAATTTCGTGCCAGAATAACTGGAGCAGGATTTAGTGGCTTGCTATTGTAAGAGCCAAAACAAGCGGGGAAAAACTTCGGGAGAAGAGGAGGACGAGGGATGGGAAAGTTAGGCGGGTGAACGGGCTTTCTGTATAAAAGCCTCAACCTCCGAGTATGAGGGTCAATTCTTTCACTGCACGCAACTTGAAATCTGGTTTCGGTCTCGTCACTCACTAATCGGCAACTGCTGAAATACGTGACGCTAGCTGTGAACCGCAACCAAACTATAGTAGACGCTAATAAATTGATAAATACAATACCATACAAAGGAACGATTAAAGTTGCTATACGATTGAAAGTCGGTCCTCAAAGTTTGAGGACGTAGGCTAAATTGCTATCCTGGAATGTCAAGATCACCGGCTGCTGTTTTCATGTAAGGTTCATTGAAAGAACCTTCAAACTAACTCCGAATATACGTAGGCCTACATGTACGTCTGCATACGTTATAACGACTGCCCTATAGTGTTAGTCCGCATACTTCGACTAATTAGATTATGTTTCTGCTTTGTTTGGAATAATTTTGTACGCTGGTAGTCTATGACTCTATATGTGATTCATCCACTGCAGTGAGACGCCTCTTATGTAGGACACCTACATTGTCCTAACTGGATTTTGAGAGCGTCTCGCATCAAAAGCCTTCGAGGTTTTGCACAGTTCAAATCATATTGAAGCATAGGGGCCTACTATTTAATTGAAAGTTTATCTCCAATGTATTATTTATTGTTCTCTCATAAAATTCTAACTTTTTTGAATATAGCGGTTTAATATGCATGTTAAAGTGCGATTACAAACGTATGGATAGTTGGATACACATAGGCCTACTGAAATAGTAGGACTGCGTATTGCCAAATAGACCACATAGTGATGGGCATATGGCTAGTTTGACCAGTAAGTAAAACATAATTTAGTAACTGTATATATAGAGAGAGCTGACGAATCTCACCCATCTTAGATCACAGTCGATTAGATGTATTTGTCTCTGTTCACACCACATACGCAGATCTGCAAACACCTTCAACAAGAAATCCATTCGAATTGTTTCTGTTCTCTCTTGCAATAAAAAAGCAGAATGAGCATTTTGCTTTCAACGATTATAATATTAGGGTTCACAGGCCTATATCAATAGGGGATAATAGGGCATATACGCCTTATTAGACTTGCATGTAAGTCATATCAAAGTGACTAGAAAAACTTTGGTTACAGTTGCAGG
The DNA here is from genome assembly GCA_020284085.1 of Aporrectodea caliginosa. Taxonomy (NCBI): domain Eukaryota; kingdom Metazoa; phylum Annelida; class Clitellata; order Crassiclitellata; family Lumbricidae; genus Aporrectodea; species Aporrectodea caliginosa. The sequence continues at coordinate 442,484 of JACEVL010000536.1, read as the reverse complement.
TCACAGAATATCGCTGTCAACATTCATGCATATCGGCAAATTAGGTAATATAACTTTAACATAACATACTATTACGCAAAAAACAGCATTATATTACGCAACGTGCTCTAAGGTAGCACCTGTTTTGAGGCTTTTCAATCTTTATCTGAACCAATGTGTACAACAAAACACTAATGTAAGTAGGACATGTACAACAAAACACTAATGTAAGTAGGGCAATGTCCACAAATCTTTGATCTATCCAAACATGTATTTATCGCAAAGCAAACAGAGTTAAAAGCAGTGGTGTAGTGGGGCGGGAACGCGGGGGAACGCCGTTCCCGCACTTTTTTCCAGGGAGGGAACGCGATCCCTCACTATTTTGGTGTGCTAGATAAAACAACATGGCCTTCAGAGATACCCTCTGGCTTTGGTGAAGACGAAAAAAGGAAATAGAAGTGAACCATGTAACTACAGACCAGTCAGTTTAACCAGTGTTGTGTGTAAGGTCATGGAGAGAATTGTTAAGGATAATATAGTGGAACACTTGAATGAGCATAATATAATTAAGGGCAGTCAACACGGATTTACTAGAGGTCGCTCGTGTTTGACAAATCTTTTGGAATTCTTTGAGGAAGTCTATGAGAGGATAGATGAGGGAAAGCCTGTAGATGTAATTTACTTAGATTTTGCCAAGGCATTTGACAAAGTCCCTCATAAAAGACTGGCCAAGAAGTTGCAAGCATGTGGGATTAGAGGGCAGGTACTAGCATGGATTCAAAGCTGGCTATCAGGAAGAAGACAAAAGGTGGGCATAGGTGACAAACATTCTAGCTGGACGGCAGTGCTAAGTGGAGTGCCACAAGGATCAGTGCTTGGGCCATTGCTGTTCGTACTTTTTATTAATGACATAGATGATGGGATTTTATCTAAAATTTCTAAATTTGCAGATGATACCAAACTATGTAGAGCAGTGGGAAATGAAAAAGAAGCGGAGATACTACGGGAAGATCTAAGAAGAATGTTCAGATGGTCACAGGACTGGCAGATGCTCTTTAATGTGGAAAAGTGCTCAGTGATGCATATGGGGAAGAGAAACAGCGAGTTTTCATATGAAATGGGGGTATGGTGTTGAAAGTGAGTGAGGAAGAAAGGGACTTGGGAGTGATTATGCACAAGAGCGCAAAACCCTCAAGGCAATGTGCTGAAGCATCAAAAAAGGCTAACTCTACTTTAGGCATTATAAGAAGGACAATAGTCACCCGAGATAAGGATACAATATTGAGGCTATACAAATCACTGGTTAGGCCACAGTTGGAATACTGCATCCAGGTGTGGAGTCCTTACCTGAAACAGGACATGGAAAAGCTGGAGAAGGTGCAAAGAAGAGCTACAAAAATGATTCGGGGCTACAAGGATTTGGGATATGAAGAAAGGTTGAAAAGGTGTGGACTAACAACATTGGAGAGAAGGAGGAGCAGAGGAGACCTAATTGAAGCCTACAAGATTATTACTGGAAAGGAGGCAGTGCAGAAGGAGAAGTTTTTGAATTAGCACCAAACAAGGCAACTCGGGGACATAGGTATAAATTATTTAAGAAACCAAAAGGGATATTAGGGCAGAAATGCTTCAGTGCAAGAGTTGTAGATTTGTGGAATAGTTTGGATGATAGTACTGTCTCAGTGGACACTATCACAGCTTTTAAGAAGAAGCTAGGAAAATTGGGCTATTAACCATGTTCCAGGTTAATTACAGTGGTTCTAACACAGACTAAACGTCTTCTGAACCACTTAAAACCCTTGTTATGTTATGTTATGTTATGTTATGAAGTGACAGAACTGTGCACAAGATTCTCTTTGCCACGTGTCTTAACACAAGTTAACAGTGAATGCATTCCGCGATTATGTTGATGACGGTGGCCGGAGAATGCCTGCTGACTTAACGCCTCTGGTGAACTGTACGCGTATTATTCCGTGCAGCACAGCTGAATGTGAACGAGGCTTCAGCCACATGAACATCATTGTCAGTGACACACGCAGTAAGCTTCTTGTCTCTCACGTGTCGTCGTTGATGTTTATCACGTTGCATGGTCCGCCACTGAGGTCCTGGATTCCAACCAGGTACGCAAAAACGTGGCTGCGGAAACATCGGTCTGCGATGGATACACAAACAAGAGTGGCTTCACTGAATCCATCAGAAGACAAGACTGAAGATCCACTGTGGCAATTCCTCTGATTGTAGCTACTGACTCACTGACAGACTGACAGTCACTGTACTTTAGCATTAAGCCTGTACTATCAGTACAGGTATGGAAACTGTGTGAATACTTGAATACAATATGTTACAAATAACAAATTCCTATGTATAAATTTACATAATTACATTTATTAATTTTTTTGTTATTTTTTACATTCAACAGTTTCAAAAATAGCAGCGCTCACACTATGCAAAATTCTTGCAAGATTGCACTTTTTGCTACAGTTGCTACTTCAATTTCCAGGCGTTCCCCCACTTCATTTTTTAGGACTACATCACTGGTTAAAAGTGCACAGGCATTTGCATTTATCCTAGAAGCAAGTAAATTGCGTTAACTAAAGCGAACTAAATGGAACATTTTTAAAATCCACTGACTTGTTTGATGAGGATTTCTCTTTCCTGATGAAAGTCTTTGAAGGTTGAGGAAACGAAGATTCTGACCGTCTTCCAACCTGGGCGTTCATCAACTCCAGGCTCAAGTCTCTGTTCACTGATCTTCACATTGTTCCAAACATTCCCGATATCAATACTCTTACGATGGTCATCGGCAGTTGCCATGGTAGCGACGGGAGAGTTTCGAAGATGTTGGTGGAACTGCTAAGCACTCCTTAAATAAAATTAAAAGCTAGTGTTTACTTTGAGGCACTGTTTGTCACATGGTCTGAAGTGAATGTGGCCTACTGATTCCACAATCACATCATGCTTCTATAGTTTCTTAAATCAACTACTTCAGAACTGTGTCTGTCATAAATCATTGTTCTCGTTTATTCATTTGCTTGCTCATTGTTTCGATCGTTTGATTATTCGCGAGTTATTATTTCGTTCGTCCTATTATAATTGCATCTATTATCTCTTGTTGTGCCTATTATTGACGTTTATGAGTTTGCCAGCATCCTGTTATGAGACGTGAACCTTGTATATGTCCAACGTCTAACAAGGCAAAGAGCAAAGCCAGGGTACGATTTGTAGGAGAAGTGGGATTCTATTCGCCACTGGTTCGGACCCTTCCCTGCTGGACTGCAGTCCGACATCTCACGGAACGAACTGGGTTTCTCCGGCACTGCGCCTTCTGGCAGGAGGCATGCGTGGGGATTTTCAAACTTCCTACCCAAATGGCGACTCTATAGGGGCTGCAATGGCTAACAAATGTGGGTGGGTGACGAGTTAAGACTTCATAAGCTTGAGGTTATAATTATGGTTATGACATATGTGGGAGACTACTAGAAAGGTATCAGAATGTGGATCTACCCTGGCCTAGCTCCCCATTGGCCATCCTATATGCCAGTGCATAAAATACTCATACACACTCTTCCGCAAACTGTCAAACTGTACTTTAACTAGTAGGTAAAATTTCAGGTATTAGAATGAAATCGTGCGTATACGTGACTTGAGCAAATCTGTGAAAAATTCATACTACGCAATACACTATCTAGACAAGTCAACTGCACACTGTATGTCAGAAAACACACTACTATGCCGACAGACATTCCCCTCCTCAATACGCAGGCTCACATAGACTATCAGTGCCACTTTGGCATTGATAGGTCTATGTTAGATAAAGGTTGTCCTCCTTTTCACGACGCTTTGTCCAGTACAAAGCTTCGTGATAAGGAGGACAACACATTCAATGCAAAAGTAGCTCTGCTTTGATGTTTACTACTACTGACGAGTCCAGAAGCCGAACAGCAAAGGTTATCAGTGTTTTAGGCTAATAGGCCTATATAGGCTCTATTTATTTCTAGTTCTTGTGTTTTTTCGCACATTTTCTATGACTTTCCGCTGTAGTTTAACGGTTGTCCTCCTTCATTTTCATTCACATTATAGCCATATTTAATTCAAAATTTCAGTGGACAACCGTCTTTATGGGCAGAGAAACTTCACGACGCAGCATAATATACCCTCTAAATCAATAGGGGCGTGGTCGGATTGCCTACTCCTCTTAATCCGCCCTCTGTGGCGCTGTCCACCGTGTAATTGAAGGTACGGTACAAAACTCTCAGAGATCATGCACAATTATCAGCAAAATAGTACTGCGACCATTCAAAAGTAATCCGTACTTTGTAATTTCTAAAACACTTCTATTGAACTCCAATGTCATACATCGGTTCAGAGTGAGTGATTGACGATTGATTTAATGATTGATCTAGAAGACCGATTAATCGAACTATAGGCCTATTATCTACGGACCGATCGAAGCAATCTGTAGGACGGTCGATCGGTCCGCCAATTAATCAATCAGAACAAGTAATTAAATGAGTGAAGTCATAAAGTGTCTCAGGAAAAATGAACCAGTAAAAGAGTGAATGATCGACCTACTAACTGGTTGACTGATTGATTGACTGAACGATTTAATTGCTTTCCTCCTTTATTTTCTTTAACACTATAGCCATGTGGTGGCTCTAGGGAATGCAATGGTTAAAAACGTGGGTGACTGACTGACGTATTGACTGACTGACTTATTGACTGACTGACTGACTGACTGACTGACTGACTGACTGACTTATTGACTGACTGACTTATTGACTGATTGACTTATTGACTGACTTATTGACTGACTTATTGACTGACTTATTGACTGACTGACTTATTGACTGACTGACTGACTGACGAATTAACTGACTGACTGATTGACTGACTGGCTTATTGACTGACTGACTTATTGACTGACTGACTGACTGACTGACTGACTGACTGACTGACATATTGATTGACTGACTGACATATTGATTGACTGACTGACATATTGATTGACTGACTGACATATTGATTGACTGACTGACTGAATTAATGAATGAATTAGAGAATGAAGCAGTGTGATAATACAGAACTCTTTCATTCATTCGTGCTCAGTTGCATTATTTATACAAGCGGCCACATTACTATAATAATATTATGGTATTTTAAATATCACTCAATTGCTTTAATATAAGTCTTCAACTAGTGTCACATAATTATGCCAATGCCGTCAGTGAATATAGGCTGCTCGCATTTTACTGCACGAGTGTGCAGAGAGTAAAGAAAGAGAGGTTTCAATTAATAAAGCAAAGATCATGAACCGCCGTACAGAGTACACTATACAGACACAAACAAAACACGCCGCCATGATAGGCAAAATACATTATCATTCGGACAAGTCGTTAATGCATTACCAAACCTACATCTATCCGCTGTCCCACAACCACATACAAAACCTGTCATAAGTCGTGCACTGTTAAAGAATCCGCAAAACTTACCTGCACATGGGTAGGTTTATCTGGCAAGGTCCTAGTATTTGCGGCAATACCTAACTGTTTATCTTCAGGACGTAGCCAGAGCAGACCGACGAACCGGTAGTCTGGGCAGTGCTCGCCTGGCATTGGCCTGTGCTGCCTCTGAGCAGTGAAAGCGTAGGCTGTAGGTCTACTGTATGGAAGCCCGTTGCTCTCATTTTATCAGGATGCGTATCTTACTGCAGTTGTAGGCCTATCGTTGTTGTCCTAAATTTCCCTATTATTCGGAACTTATTAGGCCCATAAGAATGTGCATTTCAAGGCTATGGCATATAATGTATATACCCAACCACATGCCTATTTTGTCGACCGCTTTGTTTCTCTTGAGATGTTCTTTCTTTTTGATTCTGTGGCTAATTTTATGAAGATCTTAAAGAAATTCTGTACCACCTGTAAACACGATTTAGGACTACTACAAGCTTAGGCCAGGCACGTAGCCGGACCTAAATTCAAGAGGAGGCAACTTCACAGACCATTGCAAAATCCTGGTTATTGGGTTCATTGGTCAATAGAAGTTCCAGTATATAAAAAAACAAGAGGAGGCAATTAACTGCCCCTCGTGAGGCTCGTGCCTCCATGTAGCTACGCCTATGGCTTAGGCCTATATTATTTTAGACTAACAGAATTTTGAATCTTAATGGCGAACTAAACATTCTATATCGCTGCTTAAAAGCCAAGCACAGGGGTGACATGTCCGGCTAATTCATTGGCCGTTTGAACTCGAGTGGAACCGACCATCTACCTCTTGATCAGGATAAGAATTAGGAGGGATGAGAAGTCGACTGAACCCACCCTATAACGAAGATGAGTCTAACCCCCTCCCCCTTAATGCATTTCACTGAACATTAGGATTCCAAACGAAGGCGCTATAGGAAACAGAATTTACTATTACGATTCTGTGTTTAAGACAATGACGGCTTTCCATAATTATTATGATGATATGCGCTTTCCATTGTTCATTAGTGCATTATTATGCTCGTACACGTTTTTCTACAGCGACTCTAGACCTACTCATTTTTTTAAATCAACTTATCTAATGAGATACATGGCCCTCGCTGTCCGTTTGAATGGGTGCCACGCCATTTAGGGCCTATAGTCCCGCGTGCACAAACCGTTCTAGACCGAAATTCAAGTTTCCGAATTTGGCCACGATCGGCAGGCTAACCTCGCGCACAGAGTCGTCGCTTTGGCGTATGCCTTAACCCACTGTGCGCATGGCTAATCAGGTCAGTTAGTCGCTGCAGGCCAACCAAGGTAATATTCAATCCTACAGCGTAGGAATGAATTATTATTATTCTGAGAAAAGTCTGAAGTGTTTGCAATAGCCTTCCTTAATTCATTTGTGTAGGAGTCGATCGTCACAATTAAATTCAACAAGAGTTCTGTTTGGTTGTCTTAATAACTTTCGCTATCCTTTCATGTTTAGGCATAAACGCCGCTCATTTAACGCCGCTCATTTCCTTGCCAGGATTCGCACGGGCATTAACTGGTCCCATATTGAAATAGGCCATAGTCGTTTATGGGATCATGCACGTGGACTTGCTGATTGGGATGGAGTCGATCGCTTCAATTTCGTTCGTTATAGCTAACCCCGCTTAAAACTAGAACTGTCTTGGCGCACGGGCTTTTTCGATGCTGGGCATAGATGTTGGAATTTTTCATAAATTTCATCTGAATCTCTCCGTTGATTGTGCCGATTGCTTTTGTTATTCGTCCTCTTTAGACTTGAAATAAGTAAGTAAAGTAATTAAGCTAGTACATTCGTTATTAGACCGGTTGCAGAAGAGCTGCACTCCGGTGTACAAAAATCATTGGACAAATACAAAATCAACAGGAGTAGGCCTACAGCAGGGACGTATACCGAGACTTAAATTCAAGAGGAGGCAACTTCACAGACCATTGGCAAAATCCTGGTCATTGGGGTCGATCATTATAGTCAATCGATGTTCCAGTATATAAAAAAAGCAAGAGGAGGCAACTGCCTCCTCGTGCCTCAATGTATAGCTACGCCATGGAGTAGGCTACAGCATTCTTCCAATAAATCCTTTCCTCATATTATTGCAGATAAGGGTCAAGATCCTGTCATGAGATCGTGGGCGTAGGGAACTGGTATAGGCTAGCATCTATAATATAGGCCCTAATTTACTGACATCTATTCTATAAGGCCAATGGGCCATTATCATTATTACTGAAAAGCACCCGGCCATTGATGGTCGTTGGGGAAGCCCGGCAGAAACCAACGTACAGGACCTGGTGACCTTAATTTAAACGATTGGTAAAATAATTTTAGGCCAATTATAGGTAGGCCTATGAGCTGAAGCGTCGCGTTAACTGTTAATTTTCATTAAAAGCTTCAAATTGTACCAATAAAACGATTCATTTTTTAATAAATTTAACAGAGTCTTTAGAAACACGTAAAGTTTGAAGAAAAGTATAAAAAAATGCAAAAGTGTGTCGATCGACCAGCTCTGAGCCGAACCCGAGCCCGGCCGGTGCTGGGATTCGAACTCAGAACTTCGTCAACACTGCCGCCTCGGATCCGCTGTACTGCCTAACACAGACAGCCAGCATCATAGGTCGTAAATGGTTCCGCGACAACTCGTCGAGCGACATTTCGTCTAACGACACTTCGTCTACGACAATTCGTCTAACGACATTTCGTCTACCAGTGTATCTGTATCCATTACGGCTAATCAACAGAGGCCGCTTTCGTATAGTTTCGCTAAAGCGTGCTAGGCCTATATATTCTCAGGAATCCAGCTTCTAATTACTGACAAGATTATTTTCATCAATCCAGCTTCTATTGAATGGAAACCTATTTTCACCCATGCATCCAGGTTGATTTCCAGCTTCTATTTACGGGAAAAATTATTCGATCAATCCAGCTTCTATTTCAACACAGGAATGTTTTCATCAATCCCACTTCTATTTCGTAAAACAGTTTTTTCATCAATTCAGCTTCCATTTTAAAGTGACAACATCAAATAACTTAGTAGACGAAATGTCGTTCGACGAGTTGTCGTGACACCGTCGTAAATAAGTGTTTAAAATCCGTATTTATTCAACAGAAGTTGATAAGGCCCTTGTCATTGTGACGTCATAATGTTGTCACCATGGCAACCGGTGGGCGGGGCTATGCAAATCACATGTTTACAAGATTCAAAATAATTTGCTAATTAAGCATTGTTAAGTTTGTATTTGTATGATTTGCGATTTATAATTTAACACTGCAGCGTCATGTAGCCTGTGTTATGACTATACTAAAGTACGGCTTCTTTTAAAGACACAAACTCTAAACAAGTCTATTGAGCGCTGCTGATTTGAGCAGCGCAATATAAATGTTCAATTACAATTACAATATCGCAGGCCTATCCCGCCACATCGAACTGCAAGACACGTGCATGACAATTTAGGGCCTACCATTTTAGTCAGGTGTAGGCTTAATTGGTCCTGCTTATGATTGTCGATGGCTCGATGCAGACAGCTGACATGCAGGCCTATATCAATGATTAAACTTAAAATTAAGTAAAAACAAATTTTTAATGCCTTGATTATGCTTTAAAAGTCTCTGAGTTTACAATAATTCGCGGTCAGGCCTAGGCGATTGATGCCCGATGCCTTATAGCCACAATCCAACTAGCCTAAACCAGAGGCCGTGTTATTAATAATGGTATAGGCCTACTTAACATTTTTATTACAGCTGTTCTATGAACAGCTTGCTTAAATTATTTAAGACACTAATACTGAGACCTATAGTATAGGTAGGCTACTCCGCCTACATGTTATCGATGGTGTTTCATTCTGACTGGTCGAAAGAATTCTGATTTCGAGAAGTCCCGTTTTCGGAAAACCGTCTGGTTTTCGTCTTCTGGCTAAGGGGGATTTCCCGCAATTAAATTTCCAGCTAGTTGGGACTTTCCATCGCCTGAGCGAGGTTAGACATCTTATTACTCACCATGTCTGTGTTAGAAGAGCTTTAAATAGTCCTAGAGGTACACCTGTACAGTACTACCTCCGTCAAACGTCTTTGTATTGTGGTTATTTATTTATTTATGAGAATTATCATCCGTGTTTCTTTTGCTGTTCTAGCCAGAGGATTGTGGTTCACTGGAATCGGCTTCGACAGGAAATAGGATCGCTAAAAGCTGCACAAAGCTTAAACCTTTCAAACAGAAACTTATACATATAATATATATATATAGATATATATATATATATATATATATATATATGAATTTAACGATCAGAGTGTACTAAAAGCGACTGGGAACCAAAGCAGCTCCTTGTTGAAGTGCTAAATACTGATCTATGCCATCACAGACAGTGGGGGCGCCAGGATTTCAGGTTTGGGGGGGGCTAAAGCTCCAATCCCTTCCCTTTTATCCCATCCTCCCTGTGATTTGCAGTGATATCCCACTTTTGGGGAGCTGAGCCGCAGTTAGGGGGGGGGCGGCTAAGCCTCCCCTATGCCCCCCTGGCGCCGTCACCGATCACAGAGAGCTAGCTCTGCAACAAGTATTATTTCATAAATTCATTTTATTTGTACATTTAAAATGGAAATCCAAGCATTTAGGTTTTGTTGTTAACTATATAAAAGCGTTAAAAGTGTAAAATCATACAGACATACAAATTAATTGATATTGGTATAAGAATCCAAATTAAATTGCAAACGAGTCCGACGGGTGGTCGGAGGTAATCCAGTCATGACTCAACTTCATTTAGGGACAAGCCATTAAGTTGCCCCAAACTGTATTGGGTGCAGGCTGCCACAACATTTCTAAAGTAAATAATGGCCAGGATAATACATGGAAACCGTAAAAAGTTGGGAAAACAGGAGTCAAGACAGAGAGGGTCATGAATATGTGTGCAACTGCGAAAACTAAAACGAAGTCCTTGCAAAAGGCTTACTACTAAAAGTTTAAAGTGGCAAATACCCCCTTTTCTTTGCCAGCATGACGACAAACATTTGGGACACACACAGGTTTGCAGGGATACCTGGGTACCTAAGTAAGTGGTTACGATTAGAAAAGCAGCAAAATCCTAATACCAAAGTGTCTAAGTTTGGCCTTCCATCAGTACCTTCGACTACGTATAGTACTTTCAATAACTTGCAACTACATGAAACTTCCGACTGAACGAAAAAACAATGCATTCACTTTTCTAACTTGCACTCAACAAAGCAATTGGCAAATTAATACACCGGTAACTAGAAAGCAATCGTTATAATACAAATATCAGAAGCCAGGATTCCCAGAGACCATGCATGATTCAACTCTAAAAGTGTTGGAATCTTAAATCTTCTACGGTTCAGACAAATAAATGCAGTATAGCTATGAAGCATTTGTGGCCGACTTTTCGCAACCTTGGCAATTAGTATACACACCATATATCTGTAATGATTGCCTATAAGCATATATCAATGCTATTCTGACTCGATTCTATATAGGCTACAGAAGGCTGGTGAAAAGTCAAGGCAAATCAAAACTACAGGCATTGCATAAAATACTCAGAAATGTCAAACTGCACTGTCTTTCTCAAACTGTCCAACTGTACTTGAACTGGTAAGTAAAATTTTAGGTATTAGAATAAAATCATGTGTAGTTGACAGTGTTGACTTGAGAGAATTTCTCAAAAATTCATACTACATTCATGTCCATTTTATAAACTGTGTGTATACTAATTGCCAAGGTTGCGAAAAGTCGGCCACAAATGCTTCATAGCTTCATAGCTATATTTAGCAAGGGCCACTGGGCCACTGCACACTTTGTGCCAAGTAAACTGTAGACTCGACAATGTCAACTGCACACATTGTGTCGAAAACACTATTTTAGGCCCTGACTACATGTTGCACAAAAAAAGATGTGCGTCATTACAGATAGATGTTCTAGCACAAAAGCGGTTCTATGCTCGAAAATCATTCAAAGCAGAAAAAGATGTGCCTATATAATATAAAAAAATTGCCAGTAAAACACCAAATGCAATTAAACCAGGATTCTACAATTAACTAACTGTATAAAATCATTCAATGCAGAATATAATCTAAAACATTTTGCCAATATAAACACCAACCACAATTAAAACATGATTCTTCAACAAACTGACTGTCTAAAATTTACAAATTAAACACTAGAATTGATTTAAAGCATCATTTTGTTATAAATTCCACAGATTAAAAATCCAATTCATAAAAATTCATAACATAGTTTGATGCACATGACATCCTAAATTAAACCAAAATGTTACCTATTAAATATACTTATATCTCTCTTTGGGTCAACAATTAGGCTACTAAAGAATCCTTTACGAGTATAATTAATTTCTTAGATTAACTGTTCACAAACAATTCATAAAAACAGCATTGCAAAATTGCAAAACTGCTCATAACACCAGTTGAACAGTACGAAAAAAATACAGAACAAGACTGAAAGCATACACTAATGCACAAAACAGTGGCCAAAAAATAACACAACATGTGAAATAAGTATAGTAAAACGGAAACAAAAAAGTATATACCAGTAACACAATCACAGAGGTGATAAAACTGTTTCAAGAGGTGATAAAACTACTTTAAAAATCTCATAGTTGAAATTATTTAAAAATATATAAAATGAAGACATCCTTTATATCTCACTGAGCATAATACAGGCTTTTACTGATATCTTAAAATGAACAACACAGCAGATAAATATTGGTATATGTTGACATTCACAATCTTTTAGTTTTAAACAACACCGGATTAAAAGTGCCCCTTTATAACATCCGGGGTACTAAAAGCAGAGGGAGGCTATGGGCCCCTGATTCTGGCACAAAACAATCAACTTATTTTCATCTGAAAGGCAGCTTTGTAACACTGAAGTAATTTTAAAGCATTAATTTCTACCTTATGCAACACAATTTGATTTCGCATTTTAGCTATAAAAGGGTTGTACTTCGGCTTAACGACACTTTTTCATATCGAAGATGATTAGTGTCGGAGGCAGAAAGCAACCTCGTACTTCACGTTTATATTGCGACCGAGCCACCGCAGTAAAGATCCGAGAAATTAATCTCTGATAAACCGACCGACCAGGAATCGAACCCGGGCCGCCGGCGTGGCGAGCGGGCTACCAACCCACTCGGCCACTCAGGATCTCTACTCTATAAAAGGGTTACAAGTGCATTCGAGTGTGGCCATCTCCCTTCAGACTTCCTAGCTATGCCACAAGTCATAGTTCATCTACACTCAAAGAATCCAAGCCCTAAAGCATTGACAGACATGATAGATGCTAGGTTTCTTGTACTTTCCCTCGTATGTCCCAGTACAGCTTAAAGCAAGGACAGCTAAGTACTCAGATGCATCTGAACATGTTTTTGTAAACGAACAATTATGTAGCCTTTTTATAGACCTCACAAAGTCAAGGCATTGCCTACAAGCCTCTACTGACAACAAAGCTCAGAGAGATTCGCGGATCTTTCTGTTGAAGCACAAAAGCACAGCACAACATAAAGCAAATCAACTTTTCACACAGGTTAAACTACTTGGCAGTATAATACTCACATAAACTCTTTAGCAGTAATACATTCACATCATATGCTTTTCAACCCAAAGACTGAGAGAATATAATGGCAAATTGATTTGCAATTAGCCAATCAGCTACCCATCTTGTCTTATCCAGAGTCACCTATACTTAATAGCTGTGGCACAGTGCAGACTACGGTGTACATTGTCAGTGTCTGTTTATGAACACGGTTCAATGGCAAACTTATTAGTTCTTTGTCTCTCTGGTGATAATGTAAATGTACACATTTTTCAACAATGACCGTATTACTTTGGCCCTGCTCATTTTTCAGTGGATTGATCAGCTGAGATCATTCATCATCATTGCCCGTTTGAACAGTATCATGCCATTTAAGGTTTCCATGGATGGACCTTGCTAACCCAATAATGCTTGCAACTAGCTTGGCAAAAACGACAAACAATACATAGAAGCTCAACAATAAAATTCACTACCCATCACACAAACACGAAAACACGTAACGGACATACAATTTGAAAGCTATAAAGTAACCTATTACACAGCTTACCACTACAACATTAACCAGCAGATACGCAAAAAGATATACACTTCAATATACAACTTTGCAAAGGCTTGATTTCACTAGGTCAATTGATATCAAGATGAAGCAAACAGATGATGTAAGAGGAAACATTTTAAATTCAGACATCTTTTCTTCACATTTTAGAAATATGAAACTGAGAGCAAAGAAAGACATCAACATATTTTAATCCAGCTTGTGGTCATGCTTCTTGCCTATGCGCTCATACTTTGCTTCTTTCAGCGTGGATCGGTACTTCTCAGTCATGGCATGTCCCGGACCAAAAACTCGCATCGCAATGTCGTACGCCTTGCGAAAGAACTTGTACGCCTCGTCGAGCTCCTTTGCGTCTTCGTACGCTATTGCCGTGTTGAAGCAGAGGCGGCACATGAGATGGTGGTCCTCTCCAAAGATCTGGCAGCAACGATCACGAGTGTTCTTGTATATCTGAAATTAGACGATACACATGGACACACATTTTAAGTGAATATGCGAGGCTCTTCAGCTGTACTTGAAAAATGTTTTCATAAATTTTATATGAGTCTCTCTTAGCTTTGTTGTTATCGGAGGCATGTAGGCATGGCCTCGACTTTGCGAGGTCTATGAAAAGGCGCTACAAAATGAATGATGCAGTTGCAGTGTCCAGAAAGTGGCAAGCCTATCTATTAATGTGGCTTTGCACAAATATAAATTCAACTGCAAAAACTGCATAATCTATGCAAATACATATATTAAAGATGCACTAAATCACCAAAACTTTGAAAAACTACTAGTTGCACCGAGAAAATATGAAAAACATTTCTTAGAATAAACGTTTAGAATCAAAGAAATAAGGAAATGCTTTAGAAAAAATTGCATGTATTGGAGGTAAATGTAGATTCATCAATCCCAGTATCTGTTAAAACTTTAGCCTGAGTTTCTTCACTGTACTGCTGCTAGCTTTTCTATAAGTAGAATGCATGCTTCTCCTCTGCGATTATATTAGGTTAATAAATTTTAATACACTATATTACTCTATAAATGCTATGTTGTGTAATACATATTAATGAATGTTCGCAGTGAACAGCAAGAGAAAACATCAGCAGGCCCACAACACGTACCTGCTCCAGGATAATCTGAGTTGGTGAGCAATATGTAGCACTACACAGATAGCACTACAGAACAAGTTTCTGTACTATATGTTTTTAGATCTCGCATATTAAAACAGGCATTGTTGGGAATCATGGCAAAATAGGATGTTAACCGGGTTTGCGCATTAATGGGCCGTGCATAAATAAGTTTCCACTGTACTGACAAGCATTGCAATGTTTCAGCTATTTACGCCTAAATCAAGATTGCATGTGTTGAAGCTGGTTGTTGATGACAGCAATTGAACTGACTTCAAGCTGCTTTTCTTTTTCTCCTCGATTCAAAGTTGCCATCGTCAGCTGAGCCTCTAACTCATGACCAAAGTCTTTAATCTACAAAACATCATACAAAACCTTACAGTATGTATTGCTGAAAGGTTCAACCAAGTTTACAGCTTTTACAACTTTGCTGCAGGGTCTGTTTAACGTGCAGTGATACACAAAATTGGCAGCGATGACTTGAAAAGTGCAGTGATGAAAGGCTGTTTGTGCAGTGATCATCATCAAAATAATGCATTGTAACTCAATGAAATTCATAATTATTTATCGTATTTTTTATGATTTCGTGCTCACCATGTGCAGTGTTAAACTTTCCTTAAACAAATGCTCTGCTTTGCTGTTAATGCTTGAATTCAATTCAAATTTAAAAAATAGTTACACACATTAAAAAAATGTGACTTAAATAAACTTTTACTTATTTGGCCAAAAAGTAATGCTGATTTCAAACAAGGTATTGGTAACAGATTGTTTGGAATCAAACAATCCATTACCACAATCTGCAGAAAGTTAATTCCTATCATACTGTCCTTTTCAGCTGGGATTGGGTTGGGAGTGATCCTGAGTAGTAGCCTTGAAGGGGTGCTATTTAAATCTCCGTAATGAATGCTATTCATTCTTGAAATCTATGCCGCCAAGTTACAAGCGCCAAAACACCCACCTACACGCATTCAGACATTCACCAACCTCTCGGTATATTCTGATGGCTTCATCAACTTCCTTTAACCCTTGCTCTGTCATTTCCTTTTTCGTTGTCTTTCTGCTAAAAATTTTGGACAATCCGGACAAGGATTTTGGAAACGCTTCACAACGGCTTGCAATGCCACCACGAGCATAGGCCTTCTTGATCAGCTGGAGAGCAAGGTATTTCTAAAACATTCAATGAAACCGCTATCTTCATTCATCTTCTGTTGTGTGTAATTATACATGTTTAAAGCCGGAATTTGTGACTGCATTTCAGCACTCCCAAGTCATTATTCCTAGTCTGGTTAATAACATATATACCATCAAACATAATATCAGTACATATTGGTATATCCATACATAAAGTCCATACATTCAGATATGTATTTGGCCTGCTGGGAGAATAGGTACCACAACTAAGGTGACTAGACAACACTGATGATTCCTAAGATGTCTTGATGGGGTTCCTCTGTATACACAGCAGTGGGTTGTCTCACCAGCGTCAGTGACATAATGTCACTGACATTTTTCACAAAATTCAAAAGCACTTACTGGAAGTTATGAAGTCTGACACAGTAACTTGGCTTCACAAAGTCCAAAGCACAAATCGAAATTAGATCATACATGCATTATTAAATTAGGACTAATTTGAACAGTTGAATGGTTTAAAGTGTACAGTATTATGTTACTTAGCCATTTGAAGCATCTCCAAAGCATTGCTTACACAGACATATTATTAAACAGTTGTGACTTAAAACTCGTGGTTTGCGTAATAAAACTGCATCTGTGAAAACCACATTCAGCTTCATATATAATTATCCAGATAGCAACAAATTTGAAGTCACCTTGTATTTCTTATCTTTCTGTTCTAAGCCGTTATCTTTGATGATCTGGATGGCAGCCTCATGCAACTGGATGATTTCCTCTAGCTCCGGAATTTCATTTGCACTCTGAGTAGGAGGCAACAACTAAACGCAATGTCAAAGCGAACAGTGCATGCATATCTTACATTAACATAAGTGCCTTTGAACAATTATTCTATCAAATACTAGATGGATACTAAAAAATCTAAAATATTCAGTTTATAGTACTTAGGGCTGCGGATTTTAACGATTACTTAATCGATTAATCGTTAAAAATTTTAATCAATTAATTTCGACTTGTTCGATTAATTTTCGATTAATTTTCTTCTTTATTTTATGACGTCAACCGACCTATTTCCGAACGAAACAATATGGCGAACAGTAATAATGTGAAACATTTTAGTGGAAAATTAAGTGATCATTTTACATTTAAGGTAAATGCTGAGGGAAAAGTTGAAGATGGCAAAATTATTGAATATTTATGAAGATAGAAGGTAGTTACTACTGACTACACTTCTCAGTTTGACAATTTGAACTTTAGCATGTCGAATCATTGAAGGATTTTTGCAGTATATACAGTCTAAACAGTTTTTCAAGCTTTATGTAATATGAACCAAATTAATCGAATTTAATAGATTAATCTCGATTAAATTTTGGAGATTAATCGATTAAAATTATTTTAATCAGTACCAGCCCTAGTTTATAGGTGTTTGACAGCGCTACATATAACTGTAAAGATACAGTAAAAACATGCATGACATATAGGCCTACTCCTGCTACAGAAAGACCCCAGTATATGCTGCTCATATGCTTACAGTAGAGGAAGTCCTTGGCCTAGAGCAGGTTATGAAAATGGGAGTGTAAAAACAATAAACATCAAACAAATACCTTACAAGAATAGAGATTATATCAGTACACTTGTGACATTTATGCCAAAATTGATATACTGGACACTACTTCAATATGACAACATATTATGTTAATGCTCATGGCAGAAATCAGTTGCGACTACACTTTAATTAACATATACTCTATCAGGTACATCATCACTTGCATTTTGACATACAGAGTAGCAAAGCACATAGAATTTTTTTAGAACATTTATCGTAAATTTAAAAAACCAGTAGATGAAGAATTCACACAAACACAGATAGCAAATTTCCATTTTTGACAATGACAGTGTCCAAGAACGCATTAAATTGCTGAGGCCTACAGGAAGCCTATCATATATGTGTATGCTTACCAGAGATTTTATGTGTGCTTTGTGTCCATAGACATACATCAACTTTTCCTGTTTAGCAAGACCGTCATCCAGTGCTTCCAACATGGTTAGACACTCCTCTGCCAGTTCCAGACCTTCTTTGTACTTTCCAGCCTGCACTCTGAAAAACAATAAGAGCTGATAAGCTATGCACAGCATTGCACATGCAGGTTAAGAAAATTAAAGAAAAAAGACAAGTAATACAATATAATACAACTGCATTAGATATTGCCCTCCTTCCAAAGTTCAGAAGTGCACACAACCATATGACAGAACATTGATGGTGCGGAGTCATTTGTGCGTGAAGGACTTGGTCAAGGTTCCAGCACAGCAACTGCCTTGGGAGAGGTTCAAACCCGTACTCCAAGCATTACAGGCAGAGCGCTGTGACACATTTAGGGATGTTAAACGAAATTCGGAAATCCGAATTTCGGTTTTGAAAACGAAATTCGGTTTTTATTATTGACAAAACGAAATTCGAATTTAAAAAAAAATCATTTTCGTAGTGAAAATTTCAAGAAATGCCAGAAAGAATTATTTCATGCATTTCTTTAGTGTTTACGATTGTTTTCATCAAATATAGCCGGCAGATAAGAAGGTGTTCATTAACGTACGTTACGGTACCTAATATATAAAATAACTTGCGTTATATAATAATATATTAAATTTTCTATGAAGGCCAATAAAAAACGAAATTCGGTTTAAAATCGGATTTCTAAAACCGAAATTCGGATTGCCAAAAAACCCGATTTTAACAACCCTAGACACATTACCATGTAGAACTACCGTACGAAAGTGTTACAGAAATTAAACATTAGTTTTTTAAATAGCAACTTCTGTGAAGCCAATGTCTCATGCACAAGGCATCAACCTATGGTGCACCAAAATCAAGCCATAATCAGGTCAATATCCAGATGATCTGTCCATTAAGACAGACAGGTAGCATCCTTCCACTCCCTAGGGGTGATGGTAAAATGAGCAGAAGTAGGACAAATCGGCGACTTACAGGCTGCCATACAGTTATAAAATTGACTCTTGTTTAACTTGTTATCATGTGTTTCTACTATTTCATGTAATCATACTGTGCAGTTCGTCAGTTTGAATTAAAATAAACGAATATATATATTTATCTGATTATTTAAAACTCACAAAAGACGGCTGAAGTCTTCACACTTTTCGGCTAATTTTTCTGTTGTATAAGTTGGATCGGTTTTCATTTCTTCCAGTGCATTCCTGTAACCTTGAGTCATCTTGTCATAACTTTCATCATCACTCTGCATCAAACATAGCAGTCAGAAGCATCAACTAATTTGACATACACATAAAATACGAATAAAATCCAACCAAGCACAAAAGGTCCATAGATGTGTTCAATTGGCAAGGTGGGCCATTTTATCTCCAACAATGTGCAAGCACAGACTAACTGGTAATTTGAGATAGGCTGTAATTAAGTTACGGCACCACTGAAACTATAAACAAAGTACTGGGTGGCCTAGCGATAAATTGGTATAACAAGTATTTCACCAAGAGACCTTGTTTAGAGCAAGACCATTTATTTTAAATTCCCAAATTACCACAAAACCAACACTGTTGCTGTATGTATGTATGTATGCATGACTATATGTATTTATGTATGATTGTATGCATTTATATGTACCAAAGTATTTAATACAGTTCCAAAGCGCTGTAAACACAACTACTGGTATGTAAGTTTGGATAAGGTCAAGCCATGTAATCTTGCAGAAAAAGGTGTCCTTGTTTATACTGCTATTCTAGTGTTCACAATTGAGTCAAAATGCTTCTAAAACCCCAGGACCACACTGCCAAAGACTACAAAAATGTGTACTGCCAATAAGAAATTTTTATAGCACCATTTCACAAGACACTAATCCAAGGCATTTTCTATGCTAAACTAAATGATGTCAAATGTCATTAAGTACAGAAAGTTCATCAGTTGGCAAACGATGATAAGAATTATAAGAAAGGCCGCATGTGGTGGGCTACCACAGTCAGAGCAAAAGCCCAGCCTATGGATTTCAATCTAGAGTAATGACAGCTGATACCATATTATTTTTATTTTTACTCATTTATTTAGCACCACCATCTAATGACCAGGCATCAATCAATGCTTCAGCAACTGTGAGTTAAGACTTGCTCAAGGTCCCTACCCAGTAACCATCTTAGGCAGGCTCCAACCTGCACATGCAGGTTGCAGAAATGCTTCCTTGCCCGGATGCTACATAAATAAACTATGTTTTCCCTAGATCTGGCTATTTAAACCCTTCATTTTCCCCTATGACTAGCCCTAGCTCTTCTTCCTCCAAGTTCCCCTGATGTACAATATAAAGCCTCTCATTCAATTCATTGGTTGTATATATACATTTTTGTTTATTTGTTTGAATATATTAATCTTGCCATGTACAGTGCTGTGCGTTTGCTAGTGCTTTTCTCAATGAAGGATATACTTACTTACTTACTTCTGGGGTCCGGTGGCGCGTTGGATAACATCTGGCGAAGAGTGCGAGAGGTACCGAGTTCGAGCCCCGTTAGGGCGGATTTGCTTTGTAGGCTGCTATTAGCGCCGTGTATTACAAGCTGTCTGTTCTGTTAGTAGTTAACTAGTTAAGATTATTTCAATTGCATAACATGTAAATGTACAGCGCAGTGCGTTTGTCAGGCGCTTAATAAAGAAAAGATTATTATTATATTATTATTATTACTTACATTATAACTCTGCACATTATAAAGCAAGCGCTCTAAACAATCGTCTACTGCGTGTCACATATTCAGGATTCCTGGACCACACTGCATTGAGGATAATGAACACCTTTCGACACAGCCGCAGAAAACCGAACAGATTGCCTTATCCCAGTCAAAAAGTGATAATGCTACTCACTTCTCTCCAGAAGTAGAGCAGTGCTCCACTGAATTCGTGATCATAAAGTCGCTTAAAGGTTCCCATGTCGAGAAGGAAATTCTCCAGCTGCTTACAGTAGCGCCGTTTCTCGACGTCATCCAGTGCAAACTGCTTCAGTCTTATCAGATGGTATGGATACTCCTATAAATCAATAATCACGTGCAAAATTCCAAAAGCATAATTCGTGCATGCAAAACATGTGTTCAGACCTCCATCCCTCCAAGTTGCTTTACATGTTGTCAAACAAAGCAACTCGTACAGCGAAGGTTGTTAGATATGTTATCTACCATATACAAAAGTTGCAGAAACATCAATCTTTGATTGCAAGGTCTATTTGTCTGGAGCACAAATAACAAAGGCACCACGGAACAACCATGAAAACCTGTTGTTTACCCCAAGGTAACCTACACTGACCTATGTCCATATATACAATTAATCAGCATCTAAGCAGGCAATGTAAAAGGACACAATACAGATAGAAAGCAACTAGAACTAGACAAAGAGTTTCACTCAGCTATGGACAAAAAGAGTAAGAAAGAGTGAGACAACTGAACAGAGATAGAAAAAGAGACATTGAAAGACACACAGACAGACAATACATTAACAAACACAAAACCAGATTTCTGCAAAGGTTCATCAAATGAACTAAAAAATTACCTAGACAGCTGAAGAGAGGAAGCAAGTTGATAACTACAGCAGGCAACTACAATCCATATCTTAATTGTACATCTACAAGAATATTACCATAATTGCTGGCAAAGTAGAGACAGAGAAGGTCATGTGGCAGACTGCATGGCAGTCTATTCCAGAGTGGAGGGCCAACCACAGCAAAACTATGATGTTACATTGCAGAAGTATAGCAACAGCTGCAATACATACCTCCACCTTTCGATCATATGTTCCAGACCGGCTGTAGAAATCTGCAAGTTTCTTGTGCCACCACCAAAGTCGATCTTTCCTGTCTGCATCTGACGTGCCAGTCAAATACCTATGTTTAAAGTCAGTGATTAAATATTGTATTGTATTGTATTTGATCATTTATAAAGCGCTTCTCATAGCAGGAGCCTTTCAGAAGCACTCCCAGTGTGAGGTACTCCAAGGAAAAATGAAGGTTTTAAGGTGAGAGAAAGAGGTAGAGATGCTACTAGAGAGGATTATAGAGCGTAGAGAAGGAGGAAGTCGATTCCATAGAGAGGGACCTATGCACAAAAAGAGTAAGAAAATAGGAGTTCAGGGAGACAGTAAACTTGACTGAATCTGTGAAGGAAGTTTGGTGTTAATAAATAACGCTCACCTACTAGCTTGCATGCCATATCAACTTTTATCTAAGCAAGATTGTAATGTACTAAATGAAAGATACCATGCCTAACTACTTTTTAAATTAACAGTAAGTGAAAAGGAAAAACTGATTCTTTCAATATGTTACCCAAAGTTTGAACAAGTTCAAGCAAACTATCTATGACTGAAATATAACTGAGCAGTGAAAAGGAAGAAATCTAGTGAAGTAAAATATGATGCAATGCAAACTGATGAAATAAAAATCTATCCAGAATGATTATATGTAGAAACAGGCTGCCATTCTTAAATTTAGTAAATTTTCAAAATCTCACATTGTTGAATAAATAGCCAAAACTATGAAACAAAAAAGCATTTACATTTGTCGTACGACCTCGCTGAGCATACGATGATAGAAGTCCAGGCGACCTTCACTGGGATTCCCAAAAGGACGCAAGAAGAAGCGAAGGTTGCGGTACACGGCAGCCCACTCCATCGCTGGAAGGTGCCGTCCTTTCTCTTTTACCCTTGATTCAGTCTTGTCCTCTACAACCATACAGGTGCACAACTGTGTTTCAGAAATCATGTTTAAGCAACCATTACTGCATTTACATGTACTTAACACAAAGCTCCATAGAGGAAAAGTTTCTTGCATATTTCAAAGTAGCCAGTCATTTAGGACAGAAAGATATTTCAATTTCTGAAGAACACATTTCAAAGCACCATCAGGACAGTATATGACATTTCAAAGAGCCAGTCAAAAATTCAGGAAAACATAGCAGAAAGACATTTCCAAGATTCCAGTCAAATAATAGCACAACAATATATGACATTTCAAAAGTAGCCAGTCAAATTCAGGACAAAATAACAGACAGATATTTCATAGATTCCAGTCAAATATAGCAGACAATATACGACATTTCAAAATTAGCCAGTCAAATTCAGGACAAAATAACGGATAGACGTTTTGAAGTATCCAGTCAAATAACAGGACAATATATGACATTTCAAAGTAGCCAGTCAAATTCAGGACAAAATAACGGAAATATCCAGTCAAATACCATATGAAATTTCACAGTAGAACCATTGACTGCTATAACATCTCGTGTGAGTAGATAAATAACGAACAACTGGAACTTTCAGGAATATAAACGTTAACATCAGTGTGAACACTAACCTCTGTTGCTCTTCCTGTATTCCAAGTGTTCCTTATCTGCCAGTATTTCCAGCAACTCACATTCCAAAAGACCAAATCTGGATACTTCGAGAAGACACAGAGTCGATATCAACAGCGCTTTGTCTGATTCTTTCTCAAAACGTTCCAGAACTTGTTTCAACAGGCTACAGATCACAAGATATGTATTGTACTGTATTCAAACATTTATAATATTCAACTACTGTTATCCAACAAAATGCTTCACAACACAGAAATGTGAGATTTCTTTCACCTGGATCTCGGTAACAGCAACTGAAGTTTGAATTGCAATTTTAGTCATGTCCACAGTCAATTGATGTCAAAATTTACATTATAGATGATATAAATTGTAAGAAGTTCTGACACATTTATGAAACCATGCTCTAAACGCCACTACACTAAATTCAATAAATCTTTGAACATACTTTAGAAGACCACCTTCCAATTTCTCAATGAAATTCGTAATTGTGGCAAAGTCTCCATAAATCCTCAACTCCTCACAAGCTATTCGAAGCCAAAGGGGATTTTTTGATGATTTCTTATCCATAAGAATGACCAACTGCTCTCCCTCCAATTTCTTGTTGAACAGGCCAAGATAATTTTTGACAATTTCCTGAAATCAAACAACTTCGAATTAAAATTACGTATCACAAAGAAATACAAAATTTCAGTGCACAACGCTTTTAGCTAAGACGTGCTTTTATCTATAAAAGCCTGAAAATAAATTACAAATAAGTAACATTTACGTTTGGGTTAACATGATGACCTTTCAACACTGTATTCAGGATTTTATTTCTAGTTTTGTAAATTTTATGAAAGTGACAATCTGATACGTAGCAAAGACCTTCACAACTCAGAAAAATCTGAAAATCAATAAAATTTTATATCGGATTGGGCTGGATTTGTGTGGAATACTTTGCCATTAAAGCCTTGCAATTTTATAACAACAGCAAAACGTTACAACTCTTTAATATACACATCTCCATGCGAAAAGTTAGATAAATAACGAGTTAAATCTTACCTACAATTTTCAAGTCTGGTATTAGTTAGATTTACAGCATTAGATCTCCTTCACAAAACTTCAAGCCACATTGAGAAATTTCTAAAAGAGGAACTTACCATTCTGGGCTTTGGCTCTAGGTCTGGGACAGTAATTTCAGCTTCTGATGGAAGACTTGACTTCTTCAGTGCTCCATATGCTTCTGAACCAGATTTCAACGACAAGACACATCGCACATTGTGAGACAGCTTCTCAGGTAACCAGTACATCGGTTCCACACCCGTATCTCTGTCAATCTATCACAAAAGCAAAACCATCATCACAATGGACATCGTTATAGCATGAATTCGGATATAATACAGTGGGTAATGAGGCTCTAATCTGATCTAATCGAATGGCTTCTATAGCACTACTGTCAAAATGCGCAAAGCATCCATCAATGATTGTTTGCTCAAATGAAACCATAGTCAAATTCATAATCCATTGGGAAGTCCTGTTGAAACCCAATAGGTCAGGGAGATGAATAGCTTTGCTCCACAGAAATCTGTAAAACGAACAGTAAGTAAACTGTCAACTATTAAATGTCACATGTGGTTAGCTGTAGTTAACTTTCATGTTTATATTAAAATAGCATGAATGACTTTTAAGCAAAGAATATCCCAGCTTTCCATCTTTATAAATACATTTCTAATGCATATCACCTCTCAGACCATTGCATTCTTCTGATACAGGTTTGGTGCAACTGTGGAATTGTTACTTTTAGTTACAGGCCTTTGCATTTGGATTTGTCTACCACAGATTCAGATTTGCAGTCTTTACTTGCATAAAAAAGCGTCAAATAAACAAATTATTGTTTAAATCAGTGGTTCCCAAACCGTGGCCCGCGGGCCAAAAGTGGCCCGCCAATCCTTTGAATGTGGCCCGCGACAGTCACTCACAAATTTTGAAAAAAAATTAAATTACCTTGTTTTCTTGATTTTCGATTTAAGTTAAGTTAAGTTCTTTTTTTCTATTATTTTGTTCTAATCTTAGTTCACTTTTCGTCAAGCTCTATGCAGCGTATTTACACTTCCGTTGAAAAAGACGTGTGTTTTCATTCTTGATTATTGACAATTTCATTTTAATATTTTAAAGTTAAACTTTAAATAAAATATTTTAAGTTTGGGTTAAAAAGGATGAGTTCAAATTTAAGTGACAGGATGAAACGAAAACTTGAGGAAAGCTCGAACCTCTCTTGTCGGGAATTTAATGACGATTGGAAAGATAGGTATATGTTTGTTCTTGGACGTAGTGGAAAAGCAACCTGTTTAATATGCGGATTTTGTGTGTCTGTTCTAAAAAATACAACATGGAAAGACACTACAACAGTACACATCCCGATTTGACCAATAAATATCCATTGGGCTCTGATATCAGATCAGAATTCATTGCCAGAAAACAGATTGGCGTTAGCAGCCAGCAATCAATGTTTTTAAAATTACAAGATCAAAATAAAAGCGCACTTGTTGCATCTTACGAAGTTGCTTTGCTCCTGGCAAAGAAAAAAAACCTTTCACTGATGGCGAAGAAGTTATTAAACCGGTTCTGGAAATTGCAGCCAAAATGCTTGGTGACAAGAAAATAGAAACAAAATTCAAAGAAATTCCACTGTCAAATAATACAATAACAAGACGCATAGAAGAACTTGGAGCAAACGTCATTGAACAGGTTGTTTTTCAAGCCAAAAACTGTGCATTTTTCTCATTGGCAATGGATGAGTCCAACGACATTTGTGATTCTGCACAAGTATCCATATTCATCCGAGCTGTTAGTAAGTCGTTTGATATAATTGAAGAACTGCTTAGTTTGGAGACTATTCAAGGCACTACAAAAGGAACTGATTTATTTACAACTTTGAAAGCTTGTGTCGAAAAATACAATTTGGACTGGACAAAATTGGATAGCATCTGTACTGACGGTGCAGCAGCACTGACAGGCAAACATGTAGGTTGCTTGTCGCTTTTAGCAAAGTTTCTTGAATGTCCTCTGCTAACATATCATTGCATCATTCATCAAGAGGCGTTGTGTGGAAAAACACTGAATATGAAACATGTCATGGACGTTGTTCTCAAATGTGTCAACAAAATACGAGCACAAGCTTTGAAGAGGCGAATATTCAGACAATTCCTTTCAGACTTAGATGAAGAATATGGTGAACTGTTGTTGCATTGCGAGGTCAGATGGCTATCAAAAGGAAAAGTTCTTTCTCGATTCTGGGGTTTAAAAAATCACATCATGGAATTTTTGGCAGAAATCAACGAACTACCTGGTGAATGTGAATGTCTTGCTAGCAATGAATGGGTGAATGATCTTGCATTCCTGGTTGATATCACTGATCATCTCAACAATTTAAATTTAAAACTGCAGGGAAGCAACAAACTTTTTACAAATCTGTGTAACGACGTTGCTTCATTTAAAATGAAACTTCAATTGTTCGTTAACCAGTTAGCTCACAAAAAGTTTGACAATTTCCAGCATCTGAAAGAGAGAGCGGCAGAGAATGCAGTTGATGCTGACAATTATAAAAGCAAAGTTGAAACACTTCTGGGTGCCTTTGACTCACGATTTTCGCAGTTTCTTGCAGAAACGAACAACATTACTCTTTTCACAAATCCGTTTGCTTTTCCGGACGATAAGATCAACTTGCTTGATGAAAATTTGCAACTTGAAATTATTGATTTCAAATGTAACTCAGTTCTGAAAAGCAAATTTGCTGAGCTTCCTGTTCTGCCATCTGCCGACGATATGATAGCATTCTGGCGTATACTGCCAGCAGATGAATTCGAACATTTGCGGTCGTTTGCTCAACGTTACATATGCCGTTTTGGGAGCACGTACAGATGTGAACAATCATTTTCAGCGATGAAACTTATAAAAACAAAAATCGAGCGCGCCTCACTGACTCAAATTTGAATGTATTGATGATACTTGCCACTACGAACCTACAACCAGACATTGATAAACTAGCTTCTAATCTGCAGTCACATAAATCTCATTAAAACTGATTCATCTTCAATAAATACTTTTGAAAAATTAAAATAATAAATATTCAGAATTAAAATGAATGCATTGCTGGAACTTCTGCATTTAAAATTTAATTAACACAAATTTGAGATTTGATTTCAATTTTACCGATATTAACAATTTTGCATTTTGAAATTTAACAATGTTCAAACGATATCTTAAATTATTGCCTTAACATTGATCTGATATGAAAGTATCTGAGTTACCCTTGCACAAAGCAGTATGCATCTTATTATACTTCCGCTGAAAAACATGTGTTTTATCTTGCATTGTTGTAAATTGGCACTGACAATATGCCAAAAACATGTTCCATTCGATGTCAGATGTTACCAAATGCTGCGCATGGGGAAACTTACGACGCTTCCCCAGAGACCACTATTTGCTGGCGCTCCAGCGCACGCATTCGTCCACAATGAAAGCAACTGAGGACGGCTCCTCAGATCTCTGTGGCCCGCCATGATATTTTAAAAGTAAGACTTTGCCCTCCATCAAAAGAGCTTGGGAACCACTGGTTTAAATAATCACAATCACAAAAACGACAGCAGATAAAACAAGACGAAAGCCAACAGAACAATTAACAAAAGTGAAGCTACAGCATTTTACTAAAAGCATATAAATTACCTGGTTAAGAGCATCAATAAAAATTATTATCGGCTTCTGAAAATCTCTTGACAGCTCGCACTTGACAAGTTCCATGGTTTCCTCCAGAGTTTCAGGAACTTCCTAAAAACAAATACCATTAGCTTATTACATGCTGTCAGTCATAGACTTTTATTAATCCTATCAACATACAATTTTCTATTATATAATCTTAAAATTACAAAGTGAAACTTAGCAATTCCTTACAAGAGAGCCTTATTATTCAAATAATGAAGTTACAAGTTCTGTTACACAAACACTTGACACTATGTTAAAATAAAGTATAAAAATTATAAATATAAAGTTATATTCGTTTATGTTACTTTGTCTGACTTCTTTCTGTTCATCAAAACGAAAGTGACAAACATTGTCAGCATTTCTAAAATACTTGTCACTTCTATCAACACTTGAACTCCCATTACATACATGTAATTGTCCTTCATGGTGAAAAGTGTTGTTTTAGTCCATGCCTGTCATCAGTAGGCTACGGCTGTCAAAATAAGAAGGTATTTGCATAATATATCAAATGAAGTTTTAGAAATTATAAGCAATTATCACGGTGAAAACATGTATCTACCTGGTCCGGCTGAAGCTCGTTAAGAAGCCGTCTAAGGATCTCTAACAGGTTTGTGGAGTTTGGCACAGCACCAACGAAATGATAAAAAACAGTCCAGTCAAGACCCGAAGAGCTTCCCGTGCTGAAATAACAAAGCAATATATAAAACTCAACACCGTCTCCTTTGTATACTACTTATGCCCCATGTGATCAGCATCGATACACCCTGCAGTGATATAATGCACATCAGTAGAATATTCTGCCAGTAAATGGCAGGATGCGCGTCATCTTCTACAAGTAAGGGCCTGCTCGTCGGCAGCGTGTGTGAAGACTGTCACCTGTGGCCACTCTACTGTATCGACACAACTTGGCTTAGAGACTCTGAACATTTGTGCCATCTGTAAGCTTTTTCAATGGGAATCCGTTGGTTGGTTCCACATGTGTGCGTGGGCCTGCCACTGGTGACTTTTCTAGCTTACTGTATATTGTTTTGTTGCTGTAATATTTTTGTTT
Source organism: Aporrectodea caliginosa (assembly GCA_020284085.1). Classification (NCBI taxonomy): domain Eukaryota; kingdom Metazoa; phylum Annelida; class Clitellata; order Crassiclitellata; family Lumbricidae; genus Aporrectodea; species Aporrectodea caliginosa. The sequence goes on along the minus strand of JACEVL010000536.1, from coordinate 413,535 downwards.
GTAATGACACTTAACATGATAATAGGCTAGCACAGAGAGCACCTCTGCATAGGTCTTTTGAAGATGTTATAGTCTCAGAATGAATGAATGAATGAATATTATTATTATTATTATCATTATTATTATCAAAGACAGCATTTTTGCAAAGTTCTTAAAAGGTGTCTTTAATAAGCTGCTTTATCTTAAAGTATGAGCAGGCTGATGTGCAGACCAAAGTACAGCAGATTTGCATCATAAAGTGCAGTATTTTATGGAATTATCGCATCAGACACAAAAATAAAGACATTTACCATGGAAGCAGTTTCGTTTGAATTTTCTGAAGTGTCTCGCTGACTGCCTTTGCTACGATTGATGACTTTCCAGCACCAGCTTCCCCAACAACCACTTTAGGATAATTCGCTGACTCGCTTGTAATGTAATTGGCAATCTGGCAAAATCAAAGGAGAAAGAAATGATAGGGAAACTCAAAAAAATAAACTAGAACTTAGAAATGTCCAGAATTAAAAATCATCTCTAAAAATGTATTTTCCACAAATCCTGGTGCATAAATGGCAGAAAGCTATTCACTTTTCTGTTTCGGTACCCATTTTCATTGTTTTAAACCTTTGCATAACTTGACCAAACTTCTCCAGCTGCTTTGTGGAATGTTACATCTCACTACCAGTTGGCAGATCAATAATAGTACTAATGAACTACATGTAAAAGACATTTAAAAAATCTAGAACCAGTGATATTTTACTGCCCTATTTAGATGCACTACAGAGAGTGTAATCCAACAAACTAAAAACTTACCTGTGAACCAATTAACCCCAGTTCATCTGTCACTGGCTTGTTGTTGTCAATGCTGCACTAGGTCAAAAGATCTATCAACATTAGGGAGAGTATTGCCGATTAATTGTGTAAGGTAAGTTGTATGGTATACTGTTGAAGATGAAGTATCCAGGTAAGGTCACTGATATTAATCAATTACCTTACCTGGGTACTTCATCTTCAACAATCCTAAGATTGAGGCTTCAACTGTCATACCTCTTTCAGAGTCTCCTCTCTTCCTAATACCACTTCACTTCGACTTCTCATGAAAGCCTCGTGATGATATTTTGCATCTTGATAGTGATCAGCATCAGTTGTCACTAAAGGATACTGCACAGCAATACGCTCCTTGAAGAAATTCAGAACCTGCATAATCAATTACAATAGGAAAATATGAATTTGATCCTATTATGATAATTAAATAAGAATTGGTTCTGATTTGAATACTTAAATCTAGAAGCTTTTCACACTTGAGTAATCATACAAAGTTTTCAAATACATAGTAACTGGGCTACCGTGCAACTGAGACAGTTTTGTTCTACTAAGCTCTACCTTTGACAAAATTTGCTATTGTTTATTGCAAGCGGATTGTTTATAGGTTTATCAATAAAGGCTATTCTATTCATTTAAATCAATATTTGCTTCTTTTTTAAATGTCATATAAGAACTTGAGCCATATATGAAAAAAATGTTCATAAACACATAATTTTGTAAAATATTCTTCAAACATAAAATACCTAGTATTCTGTTTAAATTCTTATCTTTTCAACATTTTTCTTTTGAAAATTTTAGAGTAATTATGATAGAACACAGCAAGCAATCATCATGTAAAATATGTAAGAAAATGACGTTCCAGAGTCAAAATCACTAACTTAACAAAGACAAATTTCTGAACATTTAAATTACTTTAAATTACAAAAAAATTAAAATTCCTCAACTGTTGTTGAAAAGTTTTCATCCAATTTCAGTTTGGGTCGACCTTTCTCTCCAGTGTAGTCAGTATAAAGTCGTTCGCCTTCAACATACTTACATTTGTAGTTCACAACTCTATCCTGGGTCACAAGTCAAAACAGAGCAGCACTGTAATCATTGGACATGAGCACATCTTCGTCATTCAGCATTATTAATATGTAAAATAACACAGAGAGCAGTCAATAATGCTCTCATAAGCAGATAATGATAGCATATGCTATCACAAAAACTGCCAATATTCCTATAGACGTTTCAAAACTTTCGTGATTACATTTGTAAATAAAATACAGCCCGTAAAAACAAAGTTTTTACTATATCCATCTAGTATCCTATAACGTGTACTCTGAAAATAGTCCGCGTTCATTTTACAACATAGCACGCTTAACGAGGCAGCGCCCATTATTGTTGCAGCCAATGACAACGCTGGCCAATGGCAACGCTGCGTTTCGGAAAAGGGGATTCCCTGATTCGAAAAGTTGAGTCCCCGATTCTATAAGCTAGCCTTTTTGGGGGCGCTGAAATTTTGATAGAATGAAGTGTGTGCGAGGGCGAGTCTATCTGCCAAGTTTCAGGACGATTGAATGATTGTAAGTGATCGAATTAGTCGTCGCAAGATTTGACTTTTTAGCCTGTGGCTCAATCAAGCAAGATTCCCGCAAGTTAAACTAGATGGATAAAAAGAATGCTCACCTAAATTAACATTATAAACTAAAAAACTTAACAGCTTCTAGCATAATTCTTTGCTGCTGAGGATTACACAAACTTAGGTTGAAGAAACTTAAATAAAAGCAATCGTAATCGTGAACTCCAAATTTCTAAGCGCTACTCTAAATCTAAGTGCAGGGTACCAGCTTATTCACGAGCGCTGAAAAAACAGACTTCCATAATGATCTGAGAATACAAGCATTCAACTATTCTTTCTTTACAATAGCAATTAAATGCTTCCCTAGCAACATTCAATTAATCACAACTATCATAAGCATACTAAATGTCATCAATCAAATTACTAGTAACTGTACTAATATGTGCTTTTGTGTAAAATAGGAACCTACTGGAAAGCGACTTGTAATCTTGTCTTTCAGGACTTGTAATTTTTCTTCAGCTGTTGGTTGCAGCTCATCTATAAACTCACTCTTGACACTTTCGTCCGTAATTTCATCCAGAAAAGCGTCATCTCGAATGAGGAAAAGAGCTGAAGAAATATATTATTTATTAGTATGCTCTACAATTGTGTCCAATCAAAGATTACGAGTTTGAGATTACTGTATAACCCAAACAATCAAATCACGCACAGTTGTATCTGTCATCAGACTGTATAATTTAGTACAGATCTATGTAAACCAAGAGTTAAGTGGCACCTTATGCTCTGGGGATTCTTCCTATGCCAGTTCAAATCCTGCACTGAATGGATGGAAAGCATCAGATTTAATAAACCTTGAGCAACCATCTGGACTTTGCTGATGAACTGGACAACAGTGATGAATTGAACCACAATTTTAAGATTTAAATACTATATTATAACAGTAGTGCTACCGAACATTGCAAAAGTATTGCCATAGCACTGCTAAGAGGCCCTAAACTGTGACACAAAAGTTCTGATAAGTGCTACAGCAACTACTATATTAACTGTTCAAAGTAAGAACCTCTAATCACCTGAAATCTGACAATTCTTAAAATGCTGCTGCATTCACATATCCAAATTTGTACACACATAATATACCGGTAGGTACATGGGATGTAAGACAACCTAGTGGTTAACGTGCTGGACTGGTAAACAAGAGGCCGGGTTTCACACCCCACCAGGGTAGAAATTTGTTTCAAGATTTCTGCTCCACCTGGGCCCTTAGCCAACTCAGCTATAATGATTACACTGACCGTACATTGTTGGTAAGAAGACAAGACGGCAAGGGAGAGGACTGGCCACCCACCCTCATAAGCCTATGTTAAGAAAATGAAGTCATTAACACTTCATACCCATGGCTACCTCTCAGACTAGCTTGAGGGACTGCACAATATATGTACATACCATTTGGGTTTTCTATGCGGTATGCAGCATGCACTATCTCCATTTCCGTTACTGACAGACCAAACACGAGACGATAGTTGCTCAACAACTTTGGTGGCAATTCTTCATCCAAAGGAATCCAACCAATTCTTTTACTGTGCACAAAACATAAAGCAATCAACTGACCATTAGATAAACAGTCCAAAAGCCTCAACATTAGGAATACGCAGGCAAAATTTGGGTTTAATACGTAACTTCATTTGCAGATAAACTTCAATTTCAAGCACACATAAGTCATTTATAATTCATCAGATAGCCATGCTATATAAATATATAATTAATAACAGTAATGACAAGAATATATTAAAATAAATTCCTGTATCCTATTTTGAGCTGCTTAAGTTATCAATTGTATTGTATTTGACCATTTATAAAGCGCTTCTCATAGCATAAGCCTTTCAGAAGCGCTCCCAGTGCGAGGTATTCCGAGAAAAAAGGATGGTTTTAAGGTGAGAGAAAGAGGTAGAGATGCTATACATTAAATTTTAAATCAAAAGGTTGTTAAAATATGATATATCTAGAGACAGGGATTTGAAATTGGAACTGAAATCTATACTGTACAGTGTTGTCTTGTGCTTGTGCTAATAAAGATTACTTACTCACTCACTTAAAATTTACTTGAACTTAAAAACAGATTTCAAAATGTGAATCTGTATGCAGACGTTTAGCATCCTGATGCATGATTCTAATGCAGGTTAATGGCAGGCCAGTGGCAATATTTACCAGCACGTGGCAGGCCAGGGTACCAAAGGATCAAAGGGGTAGGGATCTAGGAGGGGCTCGGTGAGCCAGCCCCAGAAAATATTGCAAACTAAAACTTAAATGGTGCATATTTTTAGCATACAAACAGTCAAATTCAGCTTAAAAATCTTAATTTTGATATTCATTATCAGTCATACCACATAAAACTGATTAAGCCTTAAAAATGACAAATTTGAAGTTTTATTCTCAAATTGTGTAGTCTTCAGGCAAGGCTCCCCCCGGGCCAGAAAGACATCATCGGCTCTTTTAACACATACCCCTGTTCTAATGCAGTATAAGTAAGTATATCCTTTATTATACCAATTGCTAACCGCATTTTGGTTTACAAGAGAATCACATTTATGTGTTGGGCTAACCTAACATGTCATAAAAGTTTTGGTGTGTTATCTATCCTCGGCATTAAACACATGCGTAAATCATCCGTAATGTAACTGCGCCACTTCAAGAAAATCTGTAAGCAGGGCTCCTATCCCAGCAGCATCAATCTACCACTGAACACAATGGTCTCAGGCTTTCACAGGGAATGTAGTCGAAGTAGAGTAGAGACACAAGTCTGACTCACCAAGTCATATTGACAAAGTATGGGACTCTGTTGTTAGCGTAACATCTATCGATTTCTTCTAAGCAGGTCCTAAGGGTCACTTCAGAAGTTGTTTCTTTTGGAACACCCTAAAAGTATACAAGCATACAATAACAGTACAAAGGCATTCTTTAAGATAAAACAAGAAAGTGGAAATCCAAGAAACAACCTTAAGAACAAAGATAAAATTCTCAGAATAATAGAGAATTACGTTCACAAAATGCATCAAGTTATGACTGTATTTTCTAATAAACAATTTGGTACAAAGTTCTCAGAGACAGGGGTGGACTGGGCCGCCGGGACACCGGGAAGATTCCCGGTGGGCCGCCAGGACCGGTGATATAATAATTTAATCAATTTAGTACAGATGATACAGGTTTTTTTACAAAAAATTGCGGCATCGGTTAACCGGTTTTTAGTTTCGGTTAACCGGTTTGTAAATTAACTGAAAAAGAGCAATGCATACTTACTTACCTACAGTGCTCCGTACAGCCAGCGGCCGCCATGTTAGATAAGAATTTACATCTTCCATTCTACTTCCGGCGTCTTCCACTGAGTTTGTTTTGATAAAATTTCTTTTAAATTTGTTAGTTAGTAATAAGTAATATTAATTAAATAAGATATGTTACGGTTATGAGTGATATAAATCCGAAACGTAAATGTAAAGGTGGTGCGGAGAAAGTAAGAGATAAGAAACTAAAGATTCTTGGTAAAGATGGAGCTAAATGCCGAAATCTAGTCGATTTATTTAAAGCCACTCCAATTCAAACTGAAGACACCAGCTCTCAACAAACACCTTCTGCAAGTAAACAACCCGACAAATTTTGCAAAAAATGTCCTGTTTGCTGCTTTTCTGTACTACATAAATACAGTTTCTATGGGCAAGCATACAAGCATCTCTTTAGTGCATATAAACTTTTATTGACTCTGTCGTCTACCCAAGTAGCTTGTGAGAGATCTTTCTCTAAATTGAAATACATTAAGAATCGCTTGCGAAGCTCATTGTCATCTACACACCTTGAAGCTTTTATGCTTATGTCAACAGAAACCGATGTTTTAAGTGAACTGAATAATGACACAATTATAGATCATGTAGCCGAAATGGCACCCGGCTTAAAGAAGTTGCTAATACTATAAACAGCAATAATACCATCACAGTGAGTCCGAATAAATTGATTTATAACTTGAGTTGACGCATTCTTAATATTTTATATATAATTATAAATTATATATGCGATTTATCGTTTTTTGTTATTGCATAATGTAATTTGTAAAGTGACCCATGACTTTGGAGGTCACTGGCCCTCGGGTATGCATGAAAAAATGCACAAAGAAAATAAAAGTCATGAAGTTAGGGCCGCTTTTTGTTTTTTTCCCGGGCCGCTTGAACTCCCCAGTCCACCCCTGCTCAGAGATACAAATAAAAGGGAGTAGAGCTCCCACAACATGAACAATGAATACAAAAGTTTGTGTAGGAAATAAGTTCCCAAAGACACAAACTAAGACAACACAAGTTCATAAACAGTCCTTCTGTGGTGTTGACATAAAGGCTCACTTACACTGTCTTATGCTCTTACTACAGTGCATGTTATGCGTCAGACTAAAGCAGTTACTTTTGGCTTTGCTGTCATCTAAATGTCTGTGTTAAAATATAGATGCCTTTACTCCAAGACCTGCATCAAACTGGCTGCACTCTTAACTTGGTTACCATTTTGGACGATTTCACTAAACTAGCATTCTGTTACATCTCTCTGTTGACCCAGTCTTTGAGGAACACCAGCATAGATGCAACATACATTATCCATAGATGAAACAGACACAAAACTGAGCAACCTTATCTTATCTTACCTTGGCATCCCGTGTAAGTAATTTCATACGAGATTATAATCACAAGTAAACATTTACTGAACATAGATTAAAATCACTTAGATAACCATTACTGAACTTAAATTTCAATTAGAGTCAAGCTTCGATGCAAATCCAGTATCGGCTGCTATCTTATTTTGTTGTGCTATGACAACATGCAAAGTTCTCAGATTGTGTAGATTTAGTATGTCGTGTTTGTTCTGTAATAATTAAAACTTTTAAATTTCACAAATGTTCACAAAGAAACTGACCCATCTCAGATCACAGTCAATCAAATGAAGCTTTCTTTCCTCACACCAAGCACGAAGATCTGCAAAAACCTACAAGAAGAGTCATTATTTTTACTTTTCATATATTAAATATTTAAAAAGACCTATTCTAGTAAAAAGGTCACAAAAGCTCAACTAAAAGAACTATGCTATAATAGGTGCTCAAACAGTGATATTTAAACATATATTAGCTTTCCAATTTAGTTGAAACAATAAATTCACATACAGATTTGAGAGAATACTAAGAAGCTAAGAAATGAGACTCAACCACCTATATGACAATGACAGAAACATTTAGTTTATGTAATTAAATTATTATACAGAGTTAAAGATGGAGAGACTCTTCTCAAATAAAACGCCTGCAAACAGTGCACAACGCTCAAATAAAATGCCAGTCACCAAAATTCCCAAACACCACCACATAACCCCTGTCCTCAAATCACTTCATTGGCTAAAAGTCCCTCAGTGCACCCATTAAAAAAATTGTATCTCTAGCTCTTTTATAGCAAAAACCTGCATTTCAGACCATGCCAAGATTATTGGTATTTCATTATTATACTTTAGTTTCTCAGTTTCGTTCAGATATATGGATACATTTGACACGACATTTCACTTTTAGCTTCTACTTTAACTAAATGATGCAGTGGTACATTAATGTAGGTAAAATAGGTAGGCAAATCATTAACAAGGATAGCTAAGGTCTTAACGTCATATCAAGTTTCTATTGATTGACTGCTTGATTGATTGATTGATTAAATATCCAATAGGTCAACTGACTTCTTTGATGAGGATTTCTCTTTCTTGGTGGAAGTCTTTAAATGTGGATGACACAAATATTCGGACCGTTTTCCATCCAGGGCTATCATCAACCTTAGGAACAATCTTGTCTTCGTTTATATCCATCTGATTCCACACATGTTCAATGTTAATCTGCTTCCGAAGCTCATTCTGTCTCAGCTTTTCATCTCTGTCCTTCTGCTCTTTCTCTTCGTCTTCTCCAGACATTTTAATGAAGGTCAAATGCTGCTGCTATTCTTCACTGTAAGATGTGTCTAAAATAAAAATACATTAGGAGTAATTTACTGACGAATATTGAGATTGTTCACATCCATAGTGATCATCAACTCCACGATTTGGTGTGTACATTATGTGGAATTTGAATAATATTATGTAATGCAGAATATAATATAGAATAGAATATTCTTTATTGTAAATCCAATTGAAAACCGCATTTTGGCTAACATGAAAGTTTAAAGGATTGTTTTCTCTATTGGATTAGACTTTTTATACATTCTACAAATTGTATGTTCACAAGTTGTATGCATTACTTATCTTTGACCAAGACTTGCTTTGTTTTTCATTACAAATACCACCATCATGCCCATGTCCATTTTCAAAAACTCATATTCAACTACATGCTACCAAAGGAATACAGGAATCGAAACTCATGCAAAATAATTATATATCTGGTGAAAATTACATTTAATAAGGAGTTACCAGTCCTGTGTATTATTGGTCTTTGGATTGAACCATAGTATACTTATTTGTCAATTTTTCTTTATAGATTTTCTTGTAACGAGACATGATACTTACTGTCCACTGCAGTGCATAGGCACTCCAACTAGTCACACAACATTAAATAAGGACTTCTCAGTCCTGTGCATTATTAGTTCTTACATAATACTTATAATCATTGGAGGAAATTACTTGGGCACTGAGCAAAACATAAAATTTTCTGCTTTAAACACTCTTAACTATCTGGATTTTAAACTGGTGCTAAAACTGGGTTTCGAGGATTTATTTAATTTGGCAGAGGCAAATTAGCTCCTCTCCTGGACATGCTTTTGTGGGGCATTGACAAATTTTGGTGATTTATTCTCCAGTGTATCACATCTAGTAAATCTATCTCAGGTTATGACTTATGAAGTCTAAAAACTGAAGCCTTAAGTGGCATGGCATCCTATTAAAACGGTTGGTGCCAGACCTCACTCGATAAACTCACTGAAACATTACAATAATCATTACAATCAAAGCTTTAGTTAGTGGTCGCTACAGAAAACCTGAAATCATCGATTTATACATCAGAACCACGCCCACTCCCCTGCATAACACCCCTCCAGAACTTCATCCTCACCTGGCACAAAAACTGACTAAGCACCTTGGCTCTTGAGGACTTGATTTGAAATGTTAACAGAGGTATAAGGTTGTACCTTGAAAGTGAGAACTTTTGGAGATTTGCATGAACCTTGTATTTACATAGAATATACTTACTTACTTACTTTATAATACGGCTACAAGCAAGTCGAAACTCGTCACACAAATCGTTCCACCCCTGCAATTTAAACATTTTACAAAAAACATCAAAATAAAGCAATAACACCACATAAAAATTGCAACGATACAGTGCAAAGCAACTGCCTTTAAAGCCAAAGCCTTTAAAAAGCCAATGCCTTTAGCCACTAATGAAACCAAGCCACATACGAAACCAAAACCAGACGCCATGACCGATACAATTCAGCTCAACCCAAGCGAATTTGTACTGCGTTTCCCATCTTTAAGTAAAATTCATTACGCCCCAATAATGCCCAATGAAGAAGTGTTCGTAAATTCACCTGAAATGGGTAGATTAGTGAATTACTCTAGTATAATCTATTTTTTGAGGCAAACGGCTACACTGTGCGATTCACTGTGGCCGCATTCCAAAACATTGTCTAAGATACCGGGGATTAGAATAACACGGATTATCCAAACACCTCGCGGTCCTGAACGACAGCGTTTCGTGAGGAAATTGGATAAAAGTGTTGTTTTAATATGTTGTTTTATCGTAAATCAGACTCCGAGGAGAAATCAAGGATTCAGTTGGAAAATTTCGTTTAAAATAATTTCTAATTTATAAAAGAGAATTCAGTTATTCATTAGGCTACGGAGTCATTAATATAGCCTAGAGCCCGCGAAGCAGAGCGATATCATTGCTCTGCTTCGCAGACTCTACGTATAGTTTTACGGTAGCCTATTATACCAGAATGTTTTGTTTAGGTCAGGGATGGCCAACCCGCGGGCGGCCCGCGGGCCAAATCCGGCCCGCGGGCTGCTGATTGGCGGCCTGCACGGTCCTTTCTAAATATTTTTTGTCTCATTTTGCACCTACTTACTTGTCCGACTACTACAATGCTGCATATAATAATCAATTAATCATGTCTGAAACACTAAAAGATTTAGTGTTGTAAGTTCTTGTGACCTAATGTAGATCCTACCTGTTTTTATACATAGGCCCTAGCCTATTGTAAATTATGAAATAAACATTTGTCTTTCTTTCGAGGCTGTGAGGACAAACATTTTGCGGCCCTTCCGTGCATACCAACAATCATAGTGGCCCGTAGGCCAGAAAAGGTTGGCCACCTCTGGTTTAGGTGAAATGGGTTCCGTAGGCAAAAAGATTGGGATCGAAACACTGCAGCAACTGTACGATGTCCTGATATGACAATGCAATTAGGAGCTAATGTGAACAATATAATTAGGCCTAGCTAGGGCATATATGTCTTGAATCTAGACTAAGGCCTAAATGATTTCAAGGATGTTGCTGGACAGCATGGTCCCCGAAGCAGATTTTTATTTTCGTACCTTCATATCGCCATCGCCTCAGATCGCAAAGAGGGTTCCTACCTAGATGTCGACAAGCCGAAGCAGTAGGCGTAAGCTCTGAGGCAGGCCTACTTCGATCAGTGCCATAGGCCTACCATGGAGGGACTTGCCGCGGCTTTTCGCCGTTTTCGGCTCAAAGCCGGTTCAAAGTCGGCTTTGAGCCGAAAAGCCGCGATTTTGAACCGAAAAGCCGCGACTTTGAACCGAAAAGCCGCGGCTTTGAACCGACTGGTGGGCGCACCTAAACTCCTGCTTGATAGATTGCAATCGGTCTTGAATTCAGCAGCTATAGGCCTATGCCATAGTTTGTAACCGAAGAAACTATGATCACGCCACTGTTACCCGACGTGATGCTCTGGATCCCTCTGCAGTATCGTATAGTATCGTATAGACCATAAACTTAATTGCCCTGTCGATAAACATTGCAAGTCCCTCCATGGCATGGCACTGAAGTAGGCCTGCGTCGGCCCTATACTCCATTCGCGACACATGATCAACATCGCGGACCCTTTCATGTTAGGCCTACATAATTTTCTATTGTTTAATCCAAACTGTTTTAAAATAGTTTGTTAGTTTTTGAATCTTTATTTATATAGGCCTAATTATATTAGTTTGTGTTGGCCTTTGTTTTCTGTCCCTGTTATCGTTTCTTTCTAATTAGGCCTACGTAGGCTACGTAGCCTAATCCTTGTGTGCAATGTAGGCCTAGGCTAATGCATGCACACTTGTCAGACGCAAGTTAAGGCTTCTACTAATTGTAACTGCAACTGCAAAGTTATAGCGACAAATGACGGAGTCACTCATCAGAGGCGCTCCCTGCAATATTTAATCGATTAACACAATGTAATCACGATCGAACAGAATGGTCTTCTAGCGCCTGCGAAAAAAGGCAAATAAAACCCGAGAAGAACTTCCTATAGATATCTTTCTTAGCTCTTTTGTTCTGCTATAGCGGTACCTGGGTAATAGGTTATTATCAGCATATCAGAAATTTGTTTCAACCAACCTTAAGCCTATAATATTATTAATGACCCATGGATCCTATATGACTTCTGGCAAAATACATCCCTGCATGATAACCTGCATAGGCCTATATGAATTTCTTTCTCGGATTAATTCTTTGATAACTCAGGCTACGGACGAACATTGTCGATATTTCACTAGATAGGCTATCGTAATTAGTCTAAACTGGAGGTCTAGGCCTAAACCCGATATCACAGTATCACCTTGCACAACGGTAGACGAAGCCTATCACGTTAACCTCCCATCCAAGCAAACGCTTCAACTGGGTTCAACCGGCACGCACATTGATAGCAGGACGACAGGAAAGGAAGACTGCATTTATTTCAGTTTGTTAGTTTTATTACGCAACTTACTGTTGCGTTACACATTACACAACAGTACTGTTGATTTGCGAGCCTCCAAATTAGGAACGTAAAAGTATGTTTTGAATTGCATAAATAAAGGCAGGTGTTTTGAATTACAATCACGCAAATTGCTAATAGAACTTTTAATGCATTCGATAAATTCTGAGCAAGTAGGGTTACACGAGGCAAAAGGGCCATACGGGGAAAGAAGGTCACTCCCATAAATTCGTTAGCATAATTTTAATTCGGTGCACACATCTGCAGACTTAATTTACATATGCCATGCAACGTTTTGGTCACGAATGAGCGGTTCTAATTTCGAATCGCTATTTTTGACAAAGTGAAAATGTTTTTACACATGTCTTCGTTTATTTCTTACCGTATGAAAGATTTTTCATCATTTGATGTGAAAGTTCAATTGAAAAAGGAAGCGTTGTTTGAAAGGAGTTGTGAAATAAGTTGAATTTCTGAACTATTAATAGGGCCTAAGCCAAAATTGAAAGGTTTAGCGGTATCTCTGATATTATGTATGGCACTGTTATGGGGCAAAACGGACGGGGCAAAGTGACAGGTGATCGAAACGGTCATGGTGATCGAAGAATGGCTTAAATGCAATAAGTGCACGATATGGTGTCACGAATCTCGTGGGCCCGAGAACATTAATGAGTGCCACAACTGTTTTTAGTAATTTAAAGGAGATTTAGATAGCGCCTTTTAACAATTAAATTCACAAGGTGTTGTAACCTACAGTCATAAAGTAGCCTTTTTCTTCATTGTCTTGGCAGTGACCTAATACCAGTACGTCTAAAAACAATGATAATAATTTCAATTCCTTCCGATAAATGTTTGAAGTTCGTTCCCACTTGTGTCCATTTCAAGCGATTATAACTTACGAACTGGCTACGGTACCGTCCGGACGGTACCGTTATTTCTTTTCTACGGTACCGTGCGCAAATAATCTATGGGCGATTGCACATATCTATGGCGTGTACATCCGGTTGAAATAAATATTGGCAAAAGCCTGTCACGTTAAGTTGTTGTCTTCGCGTCGAATTTTTCTATGGCCGACAACTTGAGGGTCGGTTAGGGCCAGGTTAGTATTCGTGTGGTCGTTTAGTGTCAAATTAGGCGTCGTGAGGGTCGGTTAGGGTCAGGGTTAGGGTTAGTTTCGTTCATCTCTTGACTACTGCGCTATTGATGGTTAGGCTTTCACGCCATAGATATGTGCAATCGGCCATAGATTATTTGCGGACGGTACCGTAGAAAAGAAATAACGGTACCGTCCGGACGGTACCGTAGCCAGTGCCACTCCTATAACTTATTTCAATAACACTTTCAAACACTCATTTCAATAAGTAATTTCATTCACACTTTCATTTTCAATAACTCTTTTCAATAACTCTTTTCAATAACTCTTTTCAATAACTCTTTTCAATAACTCATTTCAATAACTCTTTTCAATAACTCTTTTCAATAACTCTTTTCAATAACTCTTTTCAATAACTCTTTTCAATAACTCTTTTCAATAACTCTTTTCAATAACTCTTTTCAATAACTCTTTTCAATAACTCTTTCAATAACTCTTTTCAATAACTCTTTTCAATAACTCTTTTCAATAACTCTTTTCAATAACTCTTTTCAATAACTCTTTTCAATAACTCTTTCAAATAACTCTTTTCAATAACTCTTTTCAATAACTCTTTTCAATAACTCTTTTCAATAACTCTTTTCAATAACTCTTTTCAATAACTCTTTTCAATAACTCTTTTCAATAACTCTTTTCAATAACTCTTTTCAATAACTCTTTTCAATAACTCTTTTCAATAACTTCAATAACTCTTTTCAATAACTCTTTTCAATAACTTTTTCAATAACTCTTTTCAATAACTCTTTTCAATAACTCTTTTCAATAACTCTTTTCAATAACTCTTTTCAATAACTCTTTTCAATAACTCTTTTCAATAACTCTTTTCAATAACTCTTTTCAATAACTCTTTTCAATAACTCTTTTCAATAACTCTTTTCAATAACTCTTTTCAATAACTCTTTTCAATAACTCTTTTCAATAACTCTTTTCAATAACTCTTTTCAATAACTCTTTTCAATAACTCTTTTCAATAACTCTTTCAATAACTCTTTCAATAACTAATAACTCTTTTCAATAACTCTTTTCAATAACTCTTTTCAATAACTCTTTTCAATAACTCTTTTCAATAACTCTTTTTCAATAACTCTTTTCAATAACTCTTTTCAATAACTCTTTTCAATAACTCTTTTCAATAACTCTTTTCAATAACTCTTTTCAATAACTCTTTTCAATAACTCTTTTCAATAACTCTTTTCAATAACTCTTTTCAATAACTCTTTTCAATAACTCTTTTCAATAACTCTTTTCAATAACTCTTTTCAATAACTCTTTTCAATAACTCTTTTCAATAACTCTTTTCAATAACTCTTTTCAATAACTCTTTTCAATAACTCTTTTCAATAACTCTTTTCAATAACTCTTTTCAATAACTCTTTTCAATAACTCTTTTCAATAACTCTTTTCAATAACTCTTTTCAATAACTCTTTTCAATAACTCTTTTCAATAACTCTTTTCAATAACTCTTTTCAATAACTCTTTTCAATAACTCTTTTCAATAACTCTTTTCAATAACTCTTTTCAATAACTCTTTTCAATAACTCTTTTCAATAACTCTTTTCAATAACTCTTTTCAATAACTCTTTTCAATAACTCTTTTCAATAACTCTTTTCAATAACTCTTTTCAATAACTCTTTTCAATAACTCTTTTCAATAACTCTTTTCAATAACTCTTTTCAATAACTCTTTTCAATAACTCTTTTCAATAACTCTTTTCAATAACTCTTTTCAATAACTCTTTTCAATAACTCTTTTCAATAACTCTTTTCAATAACTCTTTTCAATAACTCTTTTCAATAACTCTTTTCAATAACTCTTTTCAATAACTCTTTTCAATTCTTTTCAATAACTCTTTTCAATAACTCTTTTCAATAACTCTTTTCAATAACTCTTTTCAATAACTCTTTTCAATAACTCTTTTCAATAACTCTTTTCAATAACTCTTTTCAATAACTCTTTTCAATAACTCTTTTCAATAACTCTTTTCAATAACTCTTTTCAATAACTCTTTTCAATAACTCTTTTCAATAACTCTTTTCAATAACTCTTTTCAATAACTCTTTTCAATAACTCTTTTCAATAACTCTTTTCAATAACTCTTTTCAATAACTCTTTTCAATAACTCTTTTCAATAACTCTTTTCAATAACTCTTTTCAATAACTCTTTTCAATAACTCTTTTCAATAACTCTTTTCAATAACTCTTTTCAATAACTCTTTTCAATAACTCTTTTCAATAACTCTTTTCAATAACTCTTTTCAATAACTCTTTTCAATAACTCTTTTCAATAACTCTTTTCAATAACTCTTTTCAATAACTCTTTTCAATAACTCTTTTCAATAACTCTTTTCAATAACTCTTTTCAATAACTCTTTTCAATAACTCTTTTCAATAACTCTTTTCAATAACTCTTTTCAATAACTCTTTTCAATAACTCTTTTCAATAACTCTTTTCAATAACTCTTTTCAATAACTCTTTTCAATAACTCTTTTCAATAACTCTTTTCAATAACTCTTTTCAATAACTCTTTTCAATAACTCTTTTCAATAACTCTTTTCAATAACTCTTTTCAATAACTCTTTCAATAACTCTTTTCAATAACTCTTTTCAATAACTCTTTTCAATAACTCTTTTCAATAACTCTTTTCAATAACTCTTTTCAATAACTCTTTTCAATTCTTTTCAATAACTCTTTCAATAACTCTTTTCAATAACTTTTTTCAATAACTCTTTTCAATAACTCTTTTTCAATAACTCTTTTCAATAACTCTTTTCAATAACTCTTTTCAATAACTCTTTTCAATAACTCTTTTCAATAACTCTTTTCAATAACTCTTTTCAATAACTCTTTTCAATAACTCTTTTCAATAACTCTTTTCAATAACTCTTTTCAATAACTCTTTTCAATAACTCTTTTCAATAACTCTTTTCAATAACTCTTTTCAATAACTCTTTTCAATAACTCTTTTCAATAACTCTTTTCAATAACTCTTTCAATAACAATAAATAACTCTTTTCAATAACTCTTTTCAATAACTCTTTTCAATAACTCTTTTCAATAACTCTTTTCAATTCAATAACTCAATAACTCTTTCAATAACTCTTTTCAATAACTCTTTTCAATAACTCTTTTCAATAACTCTTTTCAATAACTCTTTTCAATAACTCTTTTCAATAACTCTTTTCAATAACTCTTTTCAATAACTCTTTTCAATAACTCTTTTCAATAACTCTTTTCAATAACTCTTTTCAATAACTCTTTTCAATAACTCTTTTCAATAACTCTTTTCAATAACTCTTTTCAATAACTCTTTTCAATAACTCTTTTCAATAACTCTTTTCAATAACTCTTTTCAATAACTCTTTTCAATAACTCTTTTCAATAACTCTTTTCAATAACTCTTTTCAATAACTCTTTTCAATAACTCTTTTCAATAACTCTTTTCAATAACTCTTTTCAATAACTCTTTTCAATAACTCTTTTCTCTTTTCAATAACTCTTTTCAATAACTCTTTTCAATAACTCTTTTCAATAACTCTTTTCAATAACTCTTTTCAATAACTCTTTTCAATAACTCTTTTCAATAACTTTTTCAATAACTCTTTTCAATAACTCTTTTCAATAACTCTTTTCAATAACTCTTTTCAATAACTCTTTTCAATAACTCTTTTCAATAACTCTTTTCAATAACTCTTTTCAATAACTCTTTTCAATAACTCAATTTTTTCAATAACTCTTTTCAATAACTCTTTTCAATAACTCTTTTCAATAACTCTTTTCAATAACTCTTTTCAATAACTCTTTTCAATAACTCTTTTCAATAACTCTTTTCAATAACTCTTTTCAATAACTCTTTTCAATAACTCTTTTCAATAACTCTTTTCAATAACTCTTTTCAATAACTCTTTTCAATAACTCTTTTCAATAACTCTTTTCAATAACTCTTTTCAATAACTCTTTTCAATAACTCTTTTCAATAACTCTTTTCAATAACTTTTCAATAACTCTTTTCAATAACTCTTTTCAATAACTCTTTTCAATAACTCTTTTCAATAACTCTTTTCAATAACTCTTTTCAATAACTCTTTTCAATAACTCTTTTCAATAACTCTTTTCAATAACTCTTTTCAATAACTCTTTTCAATAACTCTTTTTCATAACTCTTTTCAATAACTCTTTTCAATAACTCTTTTCAATAACTCTTTTCAATAACTCTTTTCAATAACTCTTTTCAATAACTCTTTTCAATAACTCTTTTCAATAACTCTTTTCAATAACTCTTTTCAATAACTCTTTTCAATAACTCTTTTCAATAACTCTTTTCAATAACTCTTTTCAATAACTCTTTTCAATAACTCTTTTCAATAACTCTTTTCAATAACTCTTTTCAATAACTCTTTTCAATAACTCTTTTCAATAACTCTTTTCAATAACTCTTTTCAATAACTCTTTTCAATAACTCTTTTCAATAACTCTTTTCAATAACTCTTTTCAATAACTCTTTTCAATAACTCTTTTCAATAACTCTTTTCAATAACTCTTTTCAATAACTCTTTTCAATAACTCTTTTCAATAACTCTTTCTTTTCAATAACTCTTTTCAATAACTCTTTTCAATAACTCTTTTCAATAACTCTTTTCAATAACTCTTTTCAATAACTCTTTTCAATAACTCTTTTCAATAACTCTTTTCAATAACTCTTTTCAATAACTCTTTTCAATAACTCTTTTCAATAACTCTTTTCAATAACTCTTTTCAATAACTCTTTTCAATAACTCTTTTCAATAACTCTTTTCAATAACTCTTTTCAATAACTCTTTTCAATAACTCTTTTCAATAACTCTTTTCAATAACTCTTTTCAATAACTCTTTTCAATAACTCTTTTCAATAACTCTTTTCAATAACTCTTTTCAATAACTCTTTTCAATAACTCTTTTCAATAACTCTTTTCAATAACTCTTTTCAATAACTCTTTTCAATAACTCTTTTCAATAACTCTTTTCAATAACTCTTTTCAATAACTCTTTTCAATAACTCTTTTCAATAACTCTTTTCAATAACTCTTTCAATAACTCTTTTCAATAACTCTTTTCAATAACTCTTTTCAATAACTCTTTTCAATAACTCTTTTCAATAACTCTTTTCAATAACTCTTTTCAATAACTCTTTTCAATAACTCTTTTCAATAACTCTTTTCAATAACTCTTTTCAATAACTCTTTTCAATAACTCTTTTCAATAACTCTTTTCAATAACTCTTTTCAATAACTAACTTTTCAATAACTCTTTTCAATAACTCTTTTCAATAACTCTTTTCAATAACTCTTTTCAATAACTCTTTTCAATAACTCTTTTCAATAACTCTTTTCAATAACTCTTTTCAATAACTCTTTTCAATAACTCTTTTCAATAACTCTTTTCAATAACTCTTTTCAATAACTCTTTTCAATAACTCTTTTCAATAACTCTTTTCAATAACTCTTTCAATAACTCTTTTCAATAACTCTTTTCAATAACTCTTTTCAATAACTCTTTTCAATAACTCTTTTCAATAACTCTTTTCAATAACTCTTTTCAATAACTCTTTTCAATAACTCTTTTCAATAACTCTTTTCAATAACTCTTTTCAATAACTCTTTTCAATAACTCTTTTCAATAACTCTTTTCAATAACTCTTTTCAATAACTCTTTTCAATAACTCTTTTCAATAACTCTTTTCAATAACTCTTTTCAATAACTCTTTTCAATAACTCTTTTCAATAACTCTTTTCAATAACTCTTTTCAATAACTCTTTTCAATAACTCTTTCAATAACTCTTTTCAATAACTCTTTTCAATAACTCTTTTCAATAACTCTTTTCAATAACTCTTTTCAATAACTCTTTTCAATAACTCTTTTCAATAACTCTTTTCAATAACTCTTTTCAATAACTCTTTTCAATAACTCTTTTCAATAACTCTTTTCAATAACTCTTTTCAATAACTCTTTTCAATAACTCTTTTCAATAACTCTTTTCAATAACTCTTTTCAATAACTCTTTTCAATAACTCTTTTCAATAACTCTTTTCAATAACTCTTTTCAATAACTCTTTTCAATAACTCTTTTCAATAACTCTTTTCAATAACTCTTTTCAATAACTCTTTTCAATAACTCTTTTCAATAACTCTTTTCAATAACTCTTTTCAATAACTCTTTTCAATAACTCTTTTCAATAACTCTTTTCAATAACTCTTTTCAATAACTCTTTTCAATAACTCTTTTCAATAACTCTTTTCAATAACTCTTTTCAATAACTCTTTTCAATAACTCTTTTCAATAACTCTTTTCAATAACTCTTTTCAATAACTCTTTTCAATAACTCTTTTCAATAACTCTTTTCAATAATAACTCTTTTCAATAACTCTTTTCAATAACTCTTTTCAATAACTCTTTTCAATATAACTCTTTTCAATAACTCTTTTCAATAACTCTTTTCAATAACTCTTTTCAATAACTCTTTTCAATAACTCTTTTCAATAACTCTTTTCAATAACTCTTTTCAATAACTCTTTTCAATAACTCTTTTCAATAACTCTTTTCAATAACTCTTTTCAATAACTCTTTTCAATAACTCTTTTCAATAACTCTTTTCAATAACTCTTTTCAATAACTCTTTTCAATAACTCTTTTCAATAACTCTTTTCAATAACTCTTTTCAATAACTCTTTTCAATAACTCTTTTCAATAACTCTTTTCAATAACTCTTTTCAATAACTCTTTTCAATAACTCTTTTCAATAACTCTTTTCAATAACTCTTTTCAATAACTCTTTTCAATAACTCTTTTCAATAACTCTTTTCAATAACTCTTTTCAATAACTCTTTTCAATAACTCTTTTCAATAACTCTTTTCAATAACTCTTTTCAATAACTCTTTTCAATAACTCTTTTCAATAACTCTTTTCAATAACTCTTTTCAATAACTCTTTTCAATAACTAACAATAACTCTTTTCAATAACTCTTTTCAATAACTCTTTTCAATAACTCTTTTCAATAACTCTTTTCAATAACTCTTTTCAATAACTCTTTTCAATAACTCTTTTCAATAACTCTTTCAATAACTCTTTTCAATAACTCTTTTCAATAACTCTTTTCAATAACTCTTTTCAATAACTCTTTTCAATAACTCTTTTCAATAACTCAATAATAACTTTTCAATAACTCTTTTCAATAACTCTTTTCAATAACTCAATAACTCTTTTCAATAACTCTTTTCAATAACTCTTTTCAATAACTCTTTTCAATAACTCTTTTCAATAACTCTTTTCAATAACTCTTTTCAATAACTCTTTTCAATAACTCTTTTCAATAACTCTTTTCAATAACTCTTTTCAATAACTCTTTTCAATAACTCTTTTCAATAACTCTTTTCAATAACTCTTTTCAATAACTCTTTTCAATAACTCTTTTCAATAACTCTTTTCAATAACTCTTTTCAATAACTCTTTTCAATAACTCTTTTCAATAACTCTTTTCAATAACTCTTTTCAATAACTCTTTTTTCATAACTCTTTTCAATAACTCTTTTCAATAACTCTTTTCAATAACTCTTTTCAATAACTCTTTTCAATAACTCTTTTCAATAACTCTTTTCAATAACTCTTTTCAATAACTCTTTTCAATAACTCTTTCAATAACTCTTTTCAATAACTCTTTCAATAACTCTTTTCAATAACTCTTTTCAATAACTCTTTTCAATAACTCTTTTCAATAACTCTTTTCAATAACTCTTTTCAATAACTCTTTTCAATAACTCTTTTCAATAACTCTTTTCAATAACTCTTTTCAATAACTCTTTTCAATAACTCTTTTCAATAACTCTTTTCAATAACTCTTTTCAATAACTCTTTTCAATAACTCTTTTCAATAACTCTTTTCAATAACTCTTTTCAATAACTCTTTTCAATAACTCTTTTCAATAACTCTTTTCAATAACTCTTTTCAATAACTCTTTTCAATAACTCTTTTCAATAACTCTTTTCAATAACTCTTTTCAATAACTCTTTTCAATAACTCTTTTCAATAACTCTTTTCAATAACTCTTTTCAATAACTCTTTTCAATAACTCTTTTCAATAACTCTTTTCAATAACTCTTTTCAATAACTCTTTTCAATAACTCTTTTCAATAACTCTTTTCAATAACTCTTTTCAATAACTCTTTTCAATAACTCTTTTCAATAACTCTTTTCAATAACTCTTTTCAATAACTCTTTTCAATAACTCTTTTCAATAACTCTTTTCAATAACTCTTTTAAATAACTCTTTTCAATAACTCTTTTCAATAACTCTTTTCAATAACTCTTTTCAATAACTCTTTTTCAATAACTAACTTTTTCAATAACTCTTTTCAATAACTCTTTTCAATAACTCTTTTCAATAACTCTTTTCAATAACTCTTTTCAATAACTCTTTTCAATAACTCTTTTCAATAACTCTTTAACTCTTTTCAATAACTCTTTTCAATAACTCTTTTCAATAACTCTTTTCAATAACTCTTTTCAATAACTCTTTTCAATAACTCTTTTCAATAACTCTTTTCAATAACTCTTTTCAATAACTCTTTTCAATAACTCTTTTCAATAACTCTTTTCAATAACTCTTTTCAATAACTCTTTTCAATAACTCTTTTCAATAACTCTTTTCAATAACTCTTTTCAATAACTCTTTTCAATAACTCTTTTCAATAACTCTTTTCAATAACTCTTTTCAATAACTCTTTTCAATAACTCTTTTCAATAACTCTTTTCAATAACTCTTTTCAATAACTCTTTTCAATAACTCTTTTCAATAACTCTTTTCAATAACTCTTTTCAATAACTCTTTTCAATAACTCTTTTCAATAACTCTTTTCAATAACTCTTTTCAATAACTCTTTTCAATAACTCTTTTCAATAACTCTTTTCAATAACTCTTTTCAATAACTCTTTTCAATAACTCTTTTCAATAACTCTTTTCAATAACTCTTTTCAATAACTCTTTCAATAACTCTTTTCAATAACTCTTTTCAATAACTCTTTTCAATAACTCTTTTCAATAACTCTTTCAATAACTCTTTTCAATAACTCTTTTCAATAACTCTTTTCAATAACTCTAACTTTTTCAATAACTCTTTTCAATAACTCTTTTCAATAACTCTTTTCAATAACTCTTTTCAATAACTCTTTTCAATAACTCTTTTCAATAACTCAATAATACTCTATGTTTTGGGCGTGCCAGATGTTGTTACTGATGTCGTTTGTCCGATCTACGATATCATGTATAAAGTTCGTCAGCTACTATTTGTTACTGAAATTTACCACCCAAAATAAAGACTAGTTGCAAACGTCGGATAAATATAACCAATATATCATTTTTTCGTTGAAATGTCGCGCTTTTGAAGATTATACATTGTCATGCAACGTGAACGATAATATATTGCTTAGCTGTGGCGGCAGTCGTGGCCCCTGTTTGGGGCTGTATGGACCCACTATGAAGGGGCTGCATGGACCACGGTCCATGCAACCCTATAGCATTGACACACTGTGAAGGGGCTGTATGGACCACGGTCCATGCAACCCCATAGAGCCTATCTCAATTGAATTCTATCCTATTTGAATACAATAGTGATTGAATCTATTTGTATTAAACCCTATTTAGGCCTGTATTATTATTATTATTGGCATTTATTGCTAATATTATTATTATTATTATTATTATAATTATTATAATTATTATTTTAATAATAATTATTTTTATTATCATTATCATAATCATGGATTCAGTGCCAAATATATACCCCTTTTAGGTGTGTCCATACAACCCCGACATGGGGCAATATGGACCTTTTTGTAGGTTTTATTTTTTTATATATTGCGAAATAAAATTATGTTAATTGTTCTCAAACAATTCTTTTTTTATGTCGTTATGATGAAAGTGTTTGGATGCAATTTAATTGGACTGTAGGGATGCTCAATTTTGCTTAGAAAGACTCATTTAAGTTAAGGGGTCCATATTACCCCATGTTACCCTACGTGCGTATAAATATAATCGAACGAGTGTTTGGATGGATGAATGAACGAAAGAAAGGACGAACTGACAAATGTATGATTCAACGAATGAATGTTTGAATGAATGGAAGTATCAATGAATTAATGAACCGATGTATATCTGACACACTTGAAAGGAAGTATGCGTGCATTCATGAAATATGAACTTTCCGCGTGTCTCTGTGTCGTATTTCCTTCGGGAACTCGACGCAGATGTTCAAGTTCGCATGAATTGATTGAGAGAAATAATATCAGGCAACGCTGATGCGGAGGAAAGAAGTCGAAGAAACAGGTTAACAGAAAGATATCTAAGCGAACATTCGGGTATTGAGGGGGACATTATGATGAATCTAGAGGCATGGAAGAGATGTGTGACGTACGACGAATTGGAGGGATTGTCATGGCACGCCTAGTAACAAGGAGGAACGATTGATAAGAATGCTGAATGGTTGGACAATTAGGCCTACTGGACGTTTCTAACAACAGGCCATCATACATACAGTCGCATAGTACATACACAAACACAAATATATGCATACAAACA
The DNA here is from genome assembly GCA_020284085.1 of Aporrectodea caliginosa. NCBI lineage: Eukaryota > Metazoa > Annelida > Clitellata > Crassiclitellata > Lumbricidae > Aporrectodea > Aporrectodea caliginosa. Next base: position 389,443 of record JACEVL010000536.1, on the reverse strand, counting down.
GGGATACATACATACGTATATACATACATACTTACTTACTTGCATACAGGGATACATACAAGCATGCACACATAATTAATTTATACATACAAACATACATACAAACGAATTAACACCAGAAACATACCCACATTGAACTGTATGCCAAGAGATGCATTTTTCTCAACAACTTCATGATTACCGGTACTTGTTTTCTACAGTATTCAGCTGGAGAAATATTACAACAGGTCCACTGTTTCTGTCACAGTATAGTCTTTCATTGTAATTTATGCAGAGGAATAACAACAAACAAACTTCGCATTTCAAGTAGAAATAAATAACTTATATTAATTAAAATGACGGCAGACGAGGCAGAGTAGCCTACAACAACTGCACCACAAGCAAAAACTGGCAATGTAATTTCAATACTATACAGAACAAACCAATGAAGAGTGTCAACGAATTTATGGCGATACCACTTCATCGATCTGATTTGAGCACAACTGGTACTGCGTATCAGTGATTGTGCCCAAATCTAGTATTTGCAATCAACCGACTGGGCTGATAGTGTTAACGGCGCTTTGCGTCACTGTAGAAAAAGTAACAACTTTCTCGGCAGGCACAAAAGCAAGGGCGTAGAGCGCTGGCAGGTACTGACAAACGAGAGTGACGAGACTCTTCAGAATCAGAGAAAATCCCAAAATGGCTGATTGTAGGTACACATAGGAGATGGTAAAATAGGCCGGTATGAAAACGACCCAGGAGAACAAAGTTGTTGCAACTGATATAAATATGAACCAGGATTCGTTGAAGTTGTTTGGTAGTTTTCGGTTGATAAATCCAATCCAGGCGCATAGGACCATGATGAGTATGTTGTAGGACAGAGGAACCAAGAACCAAGTGGTCGACTTGAAACAGTAGAGCTCCACGTACTTTTCAAAAATGCTTGCCATCTTTAAGCTTGCTTCTGATCTTGCAACGATTTCCGATGCACTTACTAAGATGATCTACATGTAAAAAAAAATAAAACGACAATTCAGATAGAATGCAGTGAAAAGAAAACTTTTTTAAACCGTTACACTAAATATTAACCACCCACAGATTTATTCTCCTAGCTTGGAGATTTTGAGCAACTTCAGCTATGTTGCAAAGGCCGCTTTCATTGACTATTTATTTTTCATTTTAATAGAAGGCTTTGTTGCATGTTTCTCAGAAGGTACAACAATGCATGACCACACTACAGCAAGATTACAGCAAGAGTATGTTGTAGGACAGAGGAGTACAATGTCCAGTATTATTATAAACACACATTGCATAACATCAAGTAGCATTCGACGACTATATGTAGTGAAGTTCTACTGCATGGCATTTCATTTTAATGATTGATATCGGTTCTCAAAGGTTCTTAAAAGGCCTAATACAAAAGTTCTGCTATGGTGTTTTATCGCGCTTCGGACAAAGTGTGACGTTTATGCCGAAAAGCATCATTGTCTTATTATTTCATATCAAGGTTCAAGACCGACCTGTATCAGATAGAGGATGCAAACGAACACCATCTGAGATTCAGCTGAGACCCATCTCGGCGCTCGGATGCTCTTCCTTCCAAAAGCAAATATTCTGTAGATACGAACATTCTTCACCAACAGCGGGGCGTATATCATAGTGATGCCGAAGTGAAAGCCGGCGCTTCTGGCCACACAGATCCACTTGCCCGTGTTCGGAGGAACGATGAAAACCACAAGCGTTGCACAGACGACCAGGATACCCACAAGGATCATCATGCTCAGTTGAATGCTGAGTGCCTTTACTAATTTGTTTCGTCTCTTCGCCAGAAAGACGCAGGCACAGATTATGGCAAAGAGACCCACAAATATTGTGAGACAGAGTAAAACTATTGATACGATATGCGATGAATGAAGATAGACTGGGTCAATGGGGACACAGGCTGTGATGGTTCCTTCATCGGGCCAGGTAAACATCGGACATGATTGACAACCTGTTTTGCTTTTGAAGAGGATTTCGTTATTGCGGCAGTCTCCGCAAATCCAGCAACACGGCAGAGACTGCTTCACGATATACTGCTTATCAAGACATGGCTGGCTGCAGACTGATATGGGATACTTGTTTTTGTTTTCAAGTGGTTCGTCTTTATTAAAGTTTGCCCATTTGACCATTGATTCGTTAATATAGAGACGCATTTCAGTGGAATTCCAGAATCCAACGACCTCTGAGCTGCATAAGTTATCCGCTGCCATATGGTACTGTTTCACAAGAAGATTCTCCATAAAATCGCCATTGTCGTTAAATGCAATTCGACCCAGGACCCCGTAAAAAGTCGATTTCTTTATTCTCTGCAGCAACTCGTCACCACGTATGCAGTTCCTCAGTAGAGTCTTATCTCTGAAAGCATCTGGACATTCGCTGGTGATGAGATCGTGCAGGGCGGAAGCATAGACTAAGAAAGCGTCTTGAAAGCGGTTACTCATCGAGTCAATTACTGGACACATGGTCGAAGTGAGGGTCATGTTCATGCTGCACGAATTACCCTGCGACATGTTTGTGCTGAAAGTGCACTGGTAGTTATTTTCCCATAGTTTCAACATCCACGTATTACCTTGGTGCATGGCGGGCGTCATCGTATTCAGATGGTCTAAGTATTCGGGCATTGGAAAGGCTGGATGATCCAGAAACAATGCACCCTCTATCATATTTCCCATCGATGCGCGTTCTTGTTCCCAACCAAGCACTGAATCGCCGCCTATCCAAATAAACGTCCCAACGGCTTTCCTGTTGTACACAGCTTTTAGAAGCGACTGGACTTGATAAATATCGTCTACATAAACGATAACAACTCTTGCATTTTCATTCCGGATCAGTGCGTCGGCGTGTGCGTTGAATTCGTCGTCCTCAGCATTTGAAGAAATCTTGAGTGCTACGGCAATGCACATATTATACTCTGCGCCTGATTCGTGTAGGATGCGGTCAATTTGTTTGAAACCATTCTCTCCGTAAGATCCTTCGGCGTATACAACCGATAAATACGTCCAGCCAAAATATTTAGCGATTCCCAAGATTGCATAAACCTGGTACGTATCCGCTGCTACGAGCCGCATGAAATATTCGTAGCGACTGTTATCGCTAAGTTCGTCGCTGGTGGCGTAAATGCCCATTGTTGGAATTTTGAAGACACTCATGAGACTCGCAACCGCTGACGCTATGCGGCTGGTCAACGGTCCTACGACTGCCACCACGTCGTAGTGCCTCAGTTCATCGGAAAAGGTATGCTGCTGTGAAACGGACGTGTTGTCGAGGGGCTGGTCATTTGAGTTGGAACAGCTGTCGTCGTATTGTATCAGGTACGTCGAAGCTTCTAAGCTTTGCATGTCGTTGAAGCAACCTTCGACTAGAACGATGCCAAGAGTGATGTTCGGCAAAATGTCTGTTCGGCTATTGAGCTGATCTATGGCGAAGATTGGCATTTCTACCATTTCACATGCGTACGGCGACAGTTGCGAGCCACAACGACGAGTATTCTTATCGTACAGCGTATAACTCGTGATCATTCCGATGTTAATATCGCCTGGTCTAGCTAGCACAGGACTTACTGGTCTCTTTCCTGTTTCAGGCAGTTTAGCTAAAGCAAAGAAAGCCAGGTTCCAGTTGGTCATAACGAAAAGACACAAAACTTGTAGAGTTTTCATTTTGCACAATTTTGAATGTAATGTAAATGTAAATCTTCGAAATTTCTCAGCTCCACAGAAAAGCCGCTTCAGGGAGACCAGCTTATTCAACGGCGGAATAGATTATTCACGCAATGCTAAAACCAGTGGAGAACCATCTCGTTCACGATAAGTATTGTCAAGTCAAGAAGCATTACAAAATGCATCACGTATATCGAAATGTAACTTCAGTTCTGAAAGCCGTAGAAACTCATCATGTTTATTTAGACATCAAGTCAGTGAATTATTAATAATAGGCATAATAGTCTCACTAATAATAAGCTCAATAATAATAATGCATAATGTCAGACTTGTAGCGATAGTCATACTGCTTATACTCAGTGAAAATGTCAAGTCTATAACGTCCACGGACACGAAGCAACCAAACTGCAGCTGATCCAGTATCATGTGCTGTGTGACGACAATTGGAAAAGACTCTGGATCGGTGCAACGACGGTGCTTTTGTACTGGCGACTTAGACTGGTGCAAAGCAGTTATGCGCTTCTCTCGTCTTTGCTATCACGCACGCAAATGTCATCGACGTCAGCATAAATCATTTCAGCAGGAATAACTTTAGTCTAATCAGATATTATCCGACCTGTTCTAACTAGTGCAATCAAAAACGGCGCAAGAGAAGTCTCTTAATTAGATTAGATTACTCTAATCTTACTGGGAGACTTGTTTTGCGCCGTTTTGCTATTGCACAAGTTATTGACAGATGATTGCTTCAAACGAACACCGCATTCCAAAATCACTCTGCTTTGGACAGACCAGTGTAGATTTATTAATCATAGAAGACTCTGCTATAGAGCATGATAATTCTGAAAAGAAAGAGATTTTGGTCCAGGCATGACTACTTCAGAAGCTACACAGTGGACATAAAAAGGAGGCGAATTGCAAAACATTGATCCAGCAGCTAAGAAAGTCTCTGGCGCCCAGTCCCAGTCCCATTCCCGGCCCTGGGTACAACAAGATAAAAGGCTTTTGTGGACCGACTATATAATGAATGAGTCTGATTGTGAACAGAAAAGGATGTTTTCTGTCTGATACTGACTATACATCTTAAGCCTTGGTAAACATTCTAAGCTGTGAACAGCCAGCAGTGCAATGATTGCAGAAGGAGTGAGGTAATGTAATTTAGGGATTTCCTTGGTCCTGGCCCTGACCAGGGATATCTGACGTATACAATGAGTAAATGATAAACACCGTGTAATTATTAATTACTTTTATATAGCACCAATTTGCAACTGCAAGCAATCGTGCGTGAAAGACACGGAAGAAGGCGCTATAAAAATTCGCGATTACAATTATAGTTATATGCTCAAGGTTCCAACAGGCAACTATGGGAACGGAGGCTCGAATCAGCACACTCAGGCTTTCACGTTCGTCCAAGCGCCTCCCGTGTCGGTATACATATTCTCCATACTTCCTACATGCCTGCTGCTCATTACGCCAGTATTATATGTACACCTGAATATATTCATTCACGTGTATGTATGTAGGAGTGTGTGTGTATGTATGTATGTATACATGTATGTATGCATATAATATATGCATACATATATTTTGTATGTACGTACAGTACGTATATATCTGGCCACTTACTTTGCGCCGTTGTAGTACCTCACAAGTACGCTGTCTACGCCATACCAAGTGATGTACAATGTAGAAGTCATTAAGAACAAAAGACTTAATCAGTAATCAGCCAAATGAATAATTGCTTCTTCTGATATCCAACCGGAAGCTCATTTGCAACCTGACGATCTAGCCAATTACAGACCAGCGGAAGAAAGTAAATCGTGTGTTTCTTAGGTGTCTTCCTTCCACTTGTTATTCGAAAATGACACTGGACGAGAGAAAGAGAGAGAGAGAGAGAGCGACACTAAAACTATAATCATTATTACTCATGCGCCTAGGTCACTGACATGCTTTTATATACGGTATACATTATAAATAGTGAATAACTATAATAATTATACGTTTTAGATGTCATCTATTCATAATGTATAATTATGGCAATAATGTTCGTATGTTAGGCGCATAAAATGCAATTTAACTTTAACATTTATAAAACAAGTAATCGCGTAAGTATAGCACAATTTTCTCAGTTCAGTCTGCAGATCATCAGTAAGTTGCAAAGGCTCCTTAATATATCCTAAAATATCTTACTATAATATTATCTACTATGTCTTTATATATCTCAATATCATCAGCCGTTTATTGATTCAGCAACAGCACAATTAATTAACAATCAGTCATTTCAAAAGTTAATCTATTCAAAAGTTAATCTATTAATCTATTAATCTGCTGATGCCGTCAACAGGATAGTCCTAAAGGATAAAATAATCCGCTATTGCAGGGCTGCCCCTTTCCACATTACATTTACTGACGGCAAGACGATTTTTATGATCATATGGTTATAGAAATATATCTTAAGTTAACTTACCTCAATATATCTTAATGGCCATGAAAATTCCGACTAAGTCATACATTGAGGTAAAGTGGAAAACGCTGATGAAAGAGAGAAGGCCTTAATAAAAAAAGAAACAACGTCAAAATGGAATAATTTTGAAGAAAAGGAACAGTAATACGACTTGCAGGACAATTTCGATGTGCATATTGCTAGTCCTAAGTATAATAATTATAGTCTAGAGGGGCTGGAAAATACACCGGTGTGTGTGTGCTTGTGTTTGTGTGCTCGCATATACTAAATCACCAGCAGACGCCAACATTTTCATACCGACAGTCAGAAGTACCACTATGAACTCGCAAACACGCATTAATCAACATCATACGTAATGGCAGATCGCAATGTTGCCCTGTCGTCAATATATAAAGCCACCGTCTGCACCTACGGATGACGACGTGTCTACTGACAATAAACGTTGTCACGCACAGCATAATCCTTTTAATGACTAGCCATTAGTTTAATCGATATAATCATCATCATCGTCGTCGTCGTCAACATCATCATCATCATCATCATCATCATCGTCATCATCATCATAATCATCAGTTCCAGACGCCAGCCATTTGGTGACGATGGGTACGAATAAGTGATCTCCATTGTCCTCGGTCATTTGTCAGGTTCATTGCTCCCTTTAGTGTTAGTCCAAGTGATGTAATGTCCTCATTCATATTATCCAGCGTAGTCTTCGTCCGCCTTTGTTTCTTTTTCCCTTCGATATCGTAGGGGCCCATATGCATTATATATATATATATATATATATATATATATATATATATATATATATATATATATATATATAAAGCAAGGTCTGTCTGTCTACGTGTGTAATTTTGATTAGTGCCTCATTGCGGTTTGGCTTAGGTGAGCCATCGGTTGATGCCTTACGCATTATTGTATTGTATTGTATTGTATTCTGTCATTTATAAAGAGCTTAACTCCGCCACTGTTCGCTTTCTGACAGTGCCAGTCCCAAGCCTGGATAAAGGAGGAGGGCGACGCTAATGGTCTTTGTTACCACACAGCTAGTCGTTAAAAAGGAAAAAACACATAAGCCTTTTCAGAAACGCTCTCAGTGCGAGGTACTCCGAGAGAAAAGGAAGGTTTTAAGGTGAGAGAAGGAGGTAGAGATGCTACCAGAGAGGATTGTAGAGCGTAGAGAAGGAAGAAGTCCATTCCATAGAGAGGTACCTATGCAGGCAAAGGATCTGGATTGAGCCATTGTGGTCCTAACACGGGGAACGAAAAGGTCAAGCCGGTCAGAGGATCTGATAGGACGCTTTGACGTAGCAGAGAGGGGACGGAGAATTTGGTGACAAAGATATTTTGGAGCAAGACCCAGTTGAGATTCGAGCATGAGAATGAGAACTTTAAATTGGATGTGCGCAGGGAGATGTAGCCAGTGAAGGTGTTCAGCCATAAATGTAGAGATGTGAGAGAATCGAGGAAGGTAAGCTATAAGTCTGACAGCAGCATTCAGTACGGACTGAAGAGGAGATAGACGAAGCCAATCAGGAGAGAATTGCAATAGTCGATTCGAGAACAGACAAAAGCGTGGACAATTGAGGTGAAGGTAGAGGATGAAACAGATGGCATTAGATGCCTTGAGCGTTAAAAGTCACCAATTAACCACAGTAATAATCAGCACATGGTTGCGAGTATATAGGCTAACTGGCCCTGGGCTTTACGATGTGGTGAGGGCGACAACGGTGGCACGCCTGTTGTATGCTGCTCCGGCATGGTGGGGCTTTGCCAGCCAAAGGGAGAAGGGAATGCTCCAGTCTGTAATGAACAGATTGATCCGTCAGCGATACCTCCCAAGTGATAGCCCAACCTTTGAACAACTATGCCTTAAAGCCGACACCTGCTTGTTTTCGGCGGTCCTGGCAAACCCGGGCCATGTTCTCCATAGGTTTCTTCCTCCAAAAAAGCTGTTGGCCTATTCCCTTCGACCCCGGTCACATGACCGTGTTTTACCTTTAGCTAATCATAATATGAAAAAAACTTTTATAGTTAGAATGCTTTATTCATATTGACTATTGATTGTTTATTGTTTATTATATATGATGTATGTACACCAGAATGCGGATTGCAACTGGTTCAATAAAGAATATACTTACTTACTTACTTACTTCTGTATACAGTTATCGCATTAACTTAAACTCGTGGGTGCTGTTCTATAACATTGAGTACTCCGGGTCGTCGCTCTCTCCGCTCTACTTTGCGGGGTGTGCTCATGGTCCATTTTGCCCGCACTGCTACTAAGCAGAATCTCGCCTTCTCAGTGGTTGGCCTCTCTCTCTGGAATGGGCTCCCTTTGGCGCTGCGATTGCATCCCAGAATCCACTCTGAATCTTTCTATTCTTGCCTCAAAACTGTCCTTTTCAGCCGTGCTGGGGTCGGGAGCGCTACTGAGTAGTAACCTTGAAGGGCCGCTATATAGATCTTCGCAATGAATGAATGAATTAATGAATATAATGTTAAAAATTCTATCAAATGTGTTACTTGTTTGAAAGTAAATGTAAATTCAACTAATACTAGGTATTGCGCCATTACATTGTTAAATCAAATTACTACAATATTACAGTGTATTACTTAGCTATCTAGAGGGAATGACCGGACATTCACCTGTTATTATTCAGATATGTTGGCCTACATCGCGATTATCAATCAATTCGTCTCAACCGTTCCCTTAAGAAGGCTTAAGGCTTACGAAGTTCATTTCCACCTTAGCGCCATCTATTGCGTACAAATTGCATATAATATATTGCGCATGATGTCACCAATTGCATTGCTATACAGTTACACCTGATATACAATATATAACGTTTAAATTTTGTTGTATCGTTGACAGAATTTAACAAGCCCGAGTACAGAGGTGCTGAACCAAACGGATTAACCCCTTTCAGCAGCGCACTATCATGGGTGGTACCCCGTCAGAACGGCCCAGGACAAATCGGCCCCGACAAAACGGCCCCGACAAATGGGCCCCGACAAAACGGCCCCGACAATACGGCCCTCGTCAAAATGGCCTCGACGAAACAGCCCCGTCATTTCGGCCCCCGTTATAACGGCCCCGTCATATCGACCCCCGTCAAATCGGCCCCCGTCAAATCGACCCCCGTCAAATCGGCCCCCGTCAAATCGGCCCCAGTCATATCGGCCCCAGTCACATCGGCCCCTCACAAATATGCCATGTCCCAAGTACTTTTAAGTTGGGTTGATGAAAAGAATTCTTTGCGTAATAGAACTCGTATTGGTAAAACCGTAGTTTACGTTGCTAAATTATTTTATGTGGTCAATGGCAGTTGGATTGCTGAAAATAATTTTGGCGTTAAAATTGAAGTTGGATTTATGAAAAATAATTCGTTGCGTAAATAGAAGTTGGATATATGCTAGTTGTCATTGAAAACATTTAAATAATTAAATACGCCAACCAGTTAGCATTAGACGATGGTCCCCGCAGTCCATTGTCCAGCTGAACCGTCGCTTGAGGCCTCATTTCAACATAGTTTGTCAGCGTAAGCTTAAAAGTACTTGAAACATTGGATATTTTGCTTGAGGCCGATATGACTGGGGCCAATATGACTGGGGCCGATATGACGGGGGCCAATATGACTGGGGCCGATATGACGGGGGCCGATATGACGGGGCCGATTTGACGGGGGCCGATTTGACGGGGCTGTTTTGTCGAGGCCATTTTGACGGGGGCCGTTTTGTCGGGGCCGTTTTGTCGGGGCCCATTTGTCGGGGCCGTTTTGTCGGGGCCGATTTGTCCTGGGCCGTTCTGACGGGTCACCATCATGGGTACCCTCTGTGAGAAAGTCGTTATTGTTACGCCTCACATATAAAATACGGTGGCACAAAATGGAGTAATAGATTCACTTGAAGCACCTCGAGACCTTTATATCTACTATAATTATTAGACTTTGGTGTGTATATATACATATATATGTACGTATGTATATATATATACACATGTTTATATATATATATATATATATGCCGAAAGAACGGGTTCGAGCCTCCTCCATTGAGACGGTTACTGCGTTGGGACCTTGAGCAAGTTCTTCACTCACAATTGCTCATCACCATCGATTGATGCTTGGTCGTTAGTGGCGCTTAATAAATGGGTTATAATAATACTAATACTACTACCACCACCAGTAACATCACTAACACTACTAACACCACAACCACCACCATCACCACCATCATCATCACCATCACCACCACTACTACTTACTTCTATTACTGTTGCTGCTGCTGCCGCCGCCGCCGCCGCCGCCGCCGCCGCCGCCACCACCACCACCACCACCACCACCACCACCACCACCACTACTACCACCACCACCACCACCACCACCACCACTACTACCACTACTACTACCAGTTTAGCATCATTTCATTAACACAATGGATCTCATACATAATAGACCATAATATGTGTGTGTGCCTGTTTGTGCTCGTGCAGGTGTGTGCAGGTGTGTGTATGTGCGTGTATGTGTGCACGCGTGTGTGTGCTCGTGTAGGTGTGTGTGTGTGTGTGTGCGCGCGCGTGTGTATGTGTATGTGTTTGTGTGTGTATGTCTTTGATGATGCTATAAATGCGCTATAAACACGTCCAGATGCAATGATGCATCGTATTCGGGTGATGGAGGTCGGGGGTGGGGTTGGTGTACCTCACACGGTGTAGCGGCTCAATCTATAATTCCAGATGATTTACCTCAGATGATTCCATGCACACATCTTTGTCACGTCTCCAGCTAAACTGATGAACAGGTAGCGATGCGTGTTCCATGAAGATGTTCGAACTGAGCAGGTGTTCAATGGACTCCGACGTCGTCTTAAAGGATTGGGTTCCTATTATTGCAGATGGGATGCCAACAATAGGTGATGATTACGAGCTGGAAAGTCACAACAGAGGTATTAATCTTTCTGTCACAGAACAATCGTGGATGTAATAAACAGGAAACAATGGCACTAAACAAACATACTGCCAGAATTTTTATTGGCATTACGTGGGTTCAATGTACGTATTTGTATAATATTATGTATCAGGACACTTAATGTAGTGCATTTTAAAGTGTCTAACAAAAGCGCTGTGGATGAGACTCGAATAGAGCTCGTGTAGGCTTTATGCGACACCAAAACGGGAATATGGATCTTAAATGGGTTTAATGTGGGCATACTGGCTGTTAACATGATCAAGTGCTCTAGACCTGCACAACAGAAGAATATAAAACCGTCATATGTGCAATGTTATAATTGTTGGAAGAGTCAATTAAACATGTAAAGTCACTTTTATATAAATGACCCTTTCTGAAATGCCATGCTCTTCTGCACAAAGCCTCACTGTTAGGTTGCTCTCTGCACTGCACTGGATGAACTAAACACTGAAGATCATACGGATGCCTGTGATTAGAAATTCATATAGGCTTCAGAGTTCAAAACCGAGTAACTAGGATTAACAACTTCCATTCTACAGAGTAGGAACTATTCAGGTCTATATTTAGCGCTATTAAACTAAGAAATACACTGTAAACTTGCAATAATATTACTTAACAATGCAATGTCTTAATAGAGTCAATACCAATTAAATGAATTAACAGCATAATTATACTGTCAAACAAGTCACAGGATTGATAGAATTTGCAACATTATAAACCAGCACCCACGGGTTTCAGCTAATTAAGTAATTAATTCATTCATTCTGGAGATTTATATAGCGACCCTTCAATAAATCTACTCAGGAGCGCTTCCATCCCAGCCTCGGCTAAAGAAAACAGCGATTACTATACACAGAAGTGCTGCAATGTATTCACAACCATGTGCTGATTATAATTATTATTGTAGTTTATTGATAACTGTCTAATGCACAAGGAACCAGTCGATGGCGCGCCTAAACCAAACTGCAATCAGACACTAATCAAGATTACACACGTATAATAGAGACAGACAGACTTCGCATAAAAATATCTGTATATTATGTATAAATGCCCTTATGACATCGGTAAACCTAATGACTACTCATCAAGCATGCTCTGCGTGACAATGCTTATTTTCAGTAGACTCTTCATCCATAGTTCAGACAGTAGCGTCATTTATTGCCGACGGGGCAACGTGTCAATCTACCATTACGTAAGATGTAGATTAATGCGTGTTTACGCGGCCATAGCTGGGTGGGCTTTACACTACGGGCAAAAGGGGGTGCAACTGTAATTGTAATATCAAATCCTTACAGCGCCTTTTCCCCGTGTCTTTAACGCACGCTTGCTTGCAGTTGCGAATTGGTGCTATATAAATGAAATTAATAATTGCACGGTGTTTATCATTTATTTATTGTAGGGCCTATACCTCAGGACTCCCTGGTCAGGGCCACGACCAAGGAATTCCCCAAAATTACTTTATCGTACCTAACCCCTACTGCAATAAATGCACTAGCTTCTCACTTCTCGTTTACCAAGGCTTACATTGTAATGTAAATTAATGCCATGTCGCAGGGTAATTCGTGTAGCATGAACACGACCCTCGATTCGACCATGTGCCCAGTAAGTAACCCGGTGAATAACCGCATTCACGACGCTTTCTTAGTCTATGCTTCTGCCCTGCACGATCTCATCACCAACGAATGTCCAGATGCTTTTAGAGACAAGACTCTACTGAGCAACTGCATACGTGGTGACGAGTTGCTGCAGATAATAAAGAAATCGACCAGAAACATATCAATCAGAAACATATCTTTTTCTGTTCACACTCAGACTAATTCATTATGTACTACTACTCGGGCCTCAAAAGCTTTTCAACTTGTTGTACCCAAAGAGATGAATGGAGCTAGGTTCGATAGACTTTCTCCGTTGCTGCATCAGTCCTTTTCAATTCGCCTCATTTTTTTAATGTCCGCTGTGTAGCTTCTGATGTCGTAACGACTGGACCAAAATCTCGTTCTTTTCAGAATTATCATGCTCAATAGCCAGTCTTCTGTGATTAATTATAGATCTCCATTGGTCTGTCCAAAGCAGCATGATTTAGAAGGCAGTGTTCGTTTCAAGCAATCATCTGTCAATAACTTGTGTAATAGCAAAACGGCGCCGAAGGAGTCTCCTTATTATATTATATTAATTTAGAACAGGTAAGATTATATCTGATTAGACCAGGCCTATTTCTGCTAAAAGGATTTATAATGCTGTAGTCGATGGATTGCGCGTGCGTGCTCGCGTAGACGAGAGAAGCGCCATAACTGCTTTGTAGCAGTCTATGTCGCCAGTACAAAACAACGTCGTTGCACCGATGCAAAGTCTTTCACCAATTTTGGTCGCACAGCATATTATGATCTCGTATCAGCAGCTGCAGTCTACCTGCGTCGTGTTCGAGGATGTCATAGACCTGACATTTTTATTGAGTAGGCCTACGCTTACAGGCAGTCTGACAATTGATTCAAGTCAAAGGCCATGCATTATCTGAGCAATGCCTATGATTAAGAATTGACCGATTTGATGTTTAAATAAGCATGATGAGCTTGTACGGTTTTCAGCACTGAAGTTACATTTCGATATACATGATGCATTTTTAATGCTGCCAGACTTGATAATGCGTATCAATTGACGAGATGGATCTCCACGGATTTTAGCATTGCGTGAATAAGTTAGTCCGTCGGTGAATAAGCTGGTCTCCCTGACGCGAATCTTCTGTTGCGATGATAAATTTCTAAGATTTACATTTTCCTTACATTTCAAAGTATCCAAAATGAAAACTCTACACGTTGTGTGTCTGTTCTTTATAACCAACTGGAACTTGGCTTTCTTTACTTCAGCTGAAATGCCTGAAACAGGAAACAGAGCAGTAAGTGCAGTGCTAGCTAGACCAGGCGATATCAACATCGGCGTAATCGTGGGCTTTACGCAGTACGATAAGAGTACTCGTCGGTGTGGCTCGCTACTGGCTCTGAGCGGATGTGAGAGGGTAGAAATGCCTATTTTTGCCATAGATCAGCTCAATAGCCGAACGGACATTCTGCCGAACATCACTCTTGGCATCGTTTTAGTCGACGGTTGCTCCAACGATATGCAAAGCTTAGAGGCTTCGACTTATCTCATTCAATACGACGACAGTTGCTCGGACTCAAATGACCAGACCGTCAACAGCACGTCCGTTTCACAGCAGAATACCTTTTCCGATGAACTGAGGCACTACGACGTTGTGGCTGTCGTAGGACCTTGGAGCTCCCGCGCAGCGTCAGCGGTTGCGAGTCTCATGAGCGTCTTCAAAATTCCAACAATGGGCATTTACGCCACAAGCGACGAACTTAGTGATAAAAGTCGCTACGAATATTTCATGCGGCTTGTTGCAGTGGATACGTACCAGATTTATGCAATCTTGGGAATCGCTAAATACTTTGGCTGGACGTATTTGTCGCTTGTATACGCCGAAGGATCTTACGGAGAGAATGCTTTCAAACAAATTGACCGCATCCTACACGAATCAGCCGCGAACTATAGTATGTGCATTGCCGTGGCACTCAAGATTTCTTCGACGGCTGAGAACGACGAATTCAACGCACACGCCGAAGCACTGATCCGGAATGAAAATGCAAGAGTTGTTATCGTTTATGCAGACGATTCTTCTCAAGTCAAGTCGCTCCTTACAGCTGTCTACAACAGGAAAGACGTTGGGACGTTTATCTGGTTAGGGGGTGATGCAGGGATTGGTTGGGAACGTATTCGTGCATCGATGGGTAATATGATAGAGGGTGCATTGTTTCTGGATCATCCAGCCTTTCCAATACCCGAATACTTGGACCATCTGAACACGATGACGCCCGCCATGCACCCAAGTAATACGTGGATGTTGAAACTATGGGAAAATAACTACCAGTGCACTTTCAGCACGAACATGTCGCAGGGTAATTCGTGTAGCATGAACACGACCCTCGATTCGACCATGTGCCCAGTAAGTAACCCGGTGAATAACCGCATTCACGACGCTTTCTTAGTCTATGCTTCTGCCCTGCACGATCTCATCACCAACGAATGCCCAGATGCTTTTAGAGATAAGACTCTACTGAGCAACTGCATACGTGGTGACGAGTTGCTGCAGATAATAAAGAAATCGACCTTTTACGGGGTCCTGGGACGAATTGCATTCAACGAGAATGGCGATTATATGGAAAATCTTCTAGTGAGGCAGTACTATTTGGCAGCGGATAACTTATGCAGTTCAGCAGTCGTTGGATTCTGGAATTCCACTGAAATGCGTCTCTATATTAACGAATCAATGGTCAACTGGACAAATTTCAATAAAGACGAACCTCTTAAAGACAAAAACAAGTATCCCGTATCAGTTTGCAGCCAGCCATGTCTTGATAAGCAGTATATCCTGAGGCAGTCTTTGACGTGTTGTTGGATTTGCGGAGACTGCCGCAATAACGAAATCCTCTTTCAGAACAGAACAGGTTGTCAATCATGTCCGATGTTTACCTGGCCCGATGAAGGAACCATCACAGCCTGTGTCCCCATCCACCCAGTCTATCTTCATTCATCGCATATCGTGTCAATAGTTTTACTCTGTCTCACAATATTTGTGGGTCTCTTCGCCATAATCTGTGCCTGCGTCTTTCTGGCGAAGAGACGAAACAAATTAGTGAAGGCACTCAGCATTCAACTAAGCATGATGATCCTTGTGGGTATCCTGGTCGTGTGTGCAACGCTCGTGGTTTTCATCGTTCCTCCGAACACGGGCAAGTGGATCTGTGAGGCCAGAAGCGCAGGCTTTCACTTCGGCATCACTATGATATACGCCCCGCTGTTGGTGAAGAACGTTCGTATCTACAGAATATTTGCTTTTGGAAGAAAGAGCATCCGAGCACCGAGATGGGTCTCAGCTGAATCTCAGATGGTGTTCGTTTGCATCCTCTATATGATACAGGTCGGTCCTGAAGAGCACTTTCTTGATATGAAATAATATAGACAATGACACTCTTTGGCATAAACGTCACACTTAATTCGAAGGGTGAGGCATAGCGCGAGAAAACAGCGTAGCGAGAAGAATTTATTGGGCTTCCTAAGAACTGCTCAGAACAGAATCTGATATCAATCACTAAAATGAAATTTCGTACGGTAGAACTTTTCAACATAATTATGTAATGCTACTTCATGTAATGCAACGTGGCAATTTGTGTCTATATAAAGCAGTGTGATTCTCCTTACAGATTTAATTTAGTTATAGTTACAGCATTTTTTCGTTCTCATTTATGTCGAATCATCCATATTGCACTTCCTATTTTTATTTTTTGTATTAACGAAAATAAAGATGAATTTTCATTATTGTTATTTTCGTTATAGTTATAGCTATAGTTAATGATATTTTTTAGTTATAGTTATAGTTATCGTTAACGAAATCATATTATTTTCGTTAACGAACATTTTCGTTATCGTTATCGTTAACGAGAATCACACTGATATAAAGTACATTGTACTTTCAGTTGCACGTTTGCTGCAGTGTACTCAGACATCGATATATATTTGTACCGTCATAAAACTAAGACTTCTCTTAAAGTGAACAATAAATAGTCAATGTCATGTGTGAACCTGACCCTTCACATTATGAAGAATGGTAGGAGGTGCTCAAGATTTCCATGCAAGGAGAATGAATCTGTGGGTCTGAATAGTCTATTCTGTGAGAGGCGCTCTACAAATTTTTAGATACGATACGACTTTGTGTAACGGTTTAAAAAATTTGCCTTCACAGTTTTTCTATCTGAATTACCGTTTCGTTTTTCTGTACATGTAGATCATCTTAGTAAGTGCATCGGAAATCGTCGCAACATCAGAAGTTAGCTTGAAGATGCCCAGCATTTTTGAAAAGTACGTGGAGCTCTACTGTTTCAAGTCGACCACTTGGTTCTTGGTTCCTCTGTCCTACAACATACTCATCATGGTCCTATGCGCCTGGATTGGATTTATCAACCGAAAACTACCAAACAACTTCAACGAATCCTGGTTCATATTTATCTCAGTTGCAACAACTTTGTTCTCCTGGGTCGTTTTCATACCGGCCTATTTTACTATCTCCTATGTGTACCTACAATCGGCCATTTTGGGATTTTCTCTGATTCTAAAGAGTCTCGTCACTCTCGTTTGTCAGTACTTACCAGCGCTGTACGCCCTTGCATTTGTGCCTGCGGAGAAAGTTGTTACTTTTTCTACAGTGACGCAAAGCGCCGTTAACGCTATAACCCCAGTCGGTTGATTGCAAACACTGGATTTGGGCACAATCTACTGATACGCAGTACCCGTTGTGCTGAAGTCAGGTCGATGAATTTATATCGCCAGAATTTCTTTGACACTAAGTATTACTATTTTCTGTGTAATGTTGAAATTGCATTGACAGTTTTTGCTTATGATGCAATCGCTTTACTCTGCCTCGTCGGCAGTCATTTTGATTAATATAAGTTATTTATCTTTCAACTTGAAATGCGATAATTCGTTTGTTGTTTTTCCTCTGTATAAATTACAATGAAAAAACTTTGGTGTGACATTACTGTAGTAATTATGTGTGCAGCTGAATACTGCAGAGAACAAGTAAACAAGAATTTCTTAAGAAAAAAAATAATAATAATATCTTTTCTTTAATTGAGCGCCTGACAAACGCACTGCGCTGTACATTTACATGTAATGCAAACAATCTTAACTACTAACAGAACAGACAGCCTGCAATACACGGCGCTAATAGCAGCCTACAAAGCATGTCCGCCCAACGCGGGCTCGAACTCGGTACCTCTCGCTCTTTACGCCAGATGTTATCCAATGCGCTATCGGGCCCATGCATCTTTTGGAATACAGTTCAAGTATAAAGATCTGGTGGCCATCTTTCCAATGTCAAATGTAACAGCAGCTAAACAATTCACATGTTACAAGGAAGTCATGGACCTTCTCCGAACGATTTTGCTGGATATTGTTGCTATTTCAGTTAACAATGCTTCAACAAAATAATAGAAAGTTTTTCACAGACTTCTCATGTGAAGGAAACCTGAAGACTTATGTTTATGATCCAATTTCTCAGCAACTTGGATTCCTAATTTCTGATCCAGTGCACGATCTGAATAAAGTGTATACAACAACTTTCAGTCAAGCAAATCGTTTGATTGCCCACCATTTTCTGCCAGTGAAGGTGTACCTGAAGGGTGTCAAGCTAGATATCAGCACATTGTGGATTTGTACAATGATGATGATGAATACGACAATTTCTACAGCGCCGTAACACGGCACATGCCGTTACAAGGGCGCTTTGACACGATAGCATGTAAGCTAAACCCATCATGTTTATAGGACTACTCCATAGGCTGTCGTTTTAAGATAGCACTTTTGAAAGGCGCTATTTAACTAGTCTATTTTATATTAATGCATGCATTTTCATCATGCTTACATTAGGTAAAAGTTACAATATTATGGCTTTAGAGCGGCTCTGCAAGTCTTGCTCTGCGGTGTTTATCGTTGCTGCAGTCAGCCAAAACCTGAAGAGGGCTGGTAACAGTTCTACCTCTATGCATATTAAAACATCCTTGCTTCAGTTCACTGTTCGATTTCCATGATCAACTGTCACTCGTGCAATATGTCCTTAAGACAGTGTTGGCCATATCCACTCAGCATCACGACGTAGTGGGGTGGATAATCTGGACCATTTTGCAACTATTATTATTATTATTATTATTATTATTATTATTATTATTATTATTTTTTTTTTTTTTATTTTATTTTTTAAATTTTAGCCTCGAGGTATACATGATCCCTCAGGGACTTAATATTAATTAAGAACAATAAAATTCTATATTATAACACGACCCTCGATTCGACCATGTGCCCAGTAAGTAACCCGGTGAATAACCGCATTCACGACGCTTTCTTAGTCTATGCTTCTGCCCTGCACGATCTCATCACCAACGAATGCCCAGATGCTTTTAGAGATAAGACTCTACTGAGCAACTGCATACGTGGTGACGAGTTGCTGCAGATAATAAAGAAATCGACCTTTTACGGGGTCCTGGGACGAATTGCATTCAACGAGAATGGCGATTATATGGAAAATCTTCTAGTGAGGCAGTACTATTTGGCAGCGGATAACTTATGCAGTTCAGCAGTCGTTGGATTCTGGAATTCCACTGAAATGCGTCTCTATATTAACGAATCAATGGTCAACTGGACAAATTTCAATAAAGACGAACCTCTTAAAGACAAAAACAAGTATCCCGTATCAGTTTGCAGCCAGCCATGTCTTGATAAGCAGTATATCCTGAGGCAGTCTTTGACGTGTTGTTGGATTTGCGGAGACTGCCGCAATAACGAAATCCTCTTTCAGAACAGAACAGGTTGTCAATCATGTCCGATGTTTACCTGGCCCGATGAAGGAACCATCACAGCCTGTGTCCCCATCCACCCAGTCTATCTTCATTCATCGCATATCGTGTCAATAGTTTTACTCTGTCTCACAATATTTGTGGGTCTCTTCGCCATAATCTGTGCCTGCGTCTTTCTGGCGAAGAGACGAAACAAATTAGTGAAGGCACTCAGCATTCAACTAAGCATGATGATCCTTGTGGGTATCCTGGTCGTGTGTGCAACGCTCGTGGTTTTCATCGTTCCTCCGAACACGGGCAAGTGGATCTGTGAGGCCAGAAGCGCAGGCTTTCACTTCGGCATCACTATGATATACGCCCCGCTGTTGGTGAAGAACGTTCGTATCTACAGAATATTTGCTTTTGGAAGAAAGAGCATCCGAGCACCGAGATGGGTCTCAGCTGAATCTCAGATGGTGTTCGTTTGCATCCTCTATATGATACAGGTCGGTCCTGAAGAGCACTTTCTTGATATGAAATAATATAGACAATGACACTCTTTGGCATAAACGTCACACTTAATTCGAAGGGTGAGGCATAGCGCGAGAAAACAGCGTAGCGAGAAGAATTTATTGGGCTTCCTAAGAACTGCTCAGAACAGAATCTGATATCAATCACTAAAATGAAATTTCGTACGGTAGAACTTTTCAACATAATTATGTAATGCTACTTCATGTAATGCAACGTGGCAATTTGTGTCTATATAAAGCAGTGTGATTCTCCTTACAGATTTAATTTAGTTATAGTTACAGCATTTTTTCGTTCTCATTTATGTCGAATCATCCATATTGCACTTCCTATTTTTATTTTTTGTATTAACGAAAATAAAGATGAATTTTCATTATTGTTATTTTCGTTATAGTTATAGCTATAGTTAATGATATTTTTTAGTTATAGTTATAGTTATCGTTAACGAAATCATATTATTTTCGTTAACGAACATTTTCGTTATCGTTATCGTTAACGAGAATCACACTGATATAAAGTACATTGTACTTTCAGTTGCACGTTTGCTGCAGTGTACTCAGACATCGATATATATTTGTACCGTCATAAAACTAAGACTTCTCTTAAAGTGAACAATAAATAGTCAATGTCATGTGTGAACCTGACCCTTCACATTATGAAGAATGGTAGGAGGTGCTCAAGATTTCCATGCAAGGAGAATGAATCTGTGGGTCTGAATAGTCTATTCTGTGAGAGGCGCTCTACAAATTTTTAGATACGATACGACTTTGTGTAACGGTTTAAAAAATTTGCCTTCACAGTTTTTCTATCTGAATTACCGTTTCGTTTTTCTGTACATGTAGATCATCTTAGTAAGTGCATCGGAAATCGTCGCAACATCAGAAGTTAGCTTGAAGATGCCCAGCATTTTTGAAAAGTACGTGGAGCTCTACTGTTTCAAGTCGACCACTTGGTTCTTGGTTCCTCTGTCCTACAACATACTCATCATGGTCCTATGCGCCTGGATTGGATTTATCAACCGAAAACTACCAAACAACTTCAACGAATCCTGGTTCATATTTATCTCAGTTGCAACAACTTTGTTCTCCTGGGTCGTTTTCATACCGGCCTATTTTACTATCTCCTATGTGTACCTACAATCGGCCATTTTGGGATTTTCTCTGATTCTAAAGAGTCTCGTCACTCTCGTTTGTCAGTACTTACCAGCGCTGTACGCCCTTGCATTTGTGCCTGCGGAGAAAGTTGTTACTTTTTCTACAGTGACGCAAAGCGCCGTTAACGCTATAACCCCAGTCGGTTGATTGCAAACACTGGATTTGGGCACAATCTACTGATACGCAGTACCCGTTGTGCTGAAGTCAGGTCGATGAATTTATATCGCCAGAATTTCTTTGACACTAAGTATTACTATTTTCTGTGTAATGTTGAAATTGCATTGACAGTTTTTGCTTATGATGCAATCGCTTTACTCTGCCTCGTCGGCAGTCATTTTGATTAATATAAGTTATTTATCTTTCAACTTGAAATGCGATAATTCGTTTGTTGTTTTTCCTCTGTATAAATTACAATGAAAAAACTTTGGTGTGACATTACTGTAGTAATTATGTGTGCAGCTGAATACTGCAGAGAACAAGTAAACAAGAATTTCTTAAGAAAAAAAATAATAATAATATCTTTTCTTTAATTGAGCGCCTGACAAACGCACTGCGCTGTACATTTACATGTAATGCAAACAATCTTAACTACTAACAGAACAGACAGCCTGCAATACACGGCGCTAATAGCAGCCTACAAAGCATGTCCGCCCAACGCGGGCTCGAACTCGGTACCTCTCGCTCTTTACGCCAGATGTTATCCAATGCGCTATCGGGCCCATGCATCTTTTGGAATACAGTTCAAGTATAAAGATCTGGTGGCCATCTTTCCAATGTCAAATGTAACAGCAGCTAAACAATTCACATGTTACAAGGAAGTCATGGACCTTCTCCGAACGATTTTGCTGGATATTGTTGCTATTTCAGTTAACAATGCTTCAACAAAATAATAGAAAGTTTTTCACAGACTTCTCATGTGAAGGAAACCTGAAGACTTATGTTTATGATCCAATTTCTCAGCAACTTGGATTCCTAATTTCTGATCCAGTGCACGATCTGAATAAAGTGTATACAACAACTTTCAGTCAAGCAAATCGTTTGATTGCCCACCATTTTCTGCCAGTGAAGGTGTACCTGAAGGGTGTCAAGCTAGATATCAGCACATTGTGGATTTGTACAATGATGATGATGAATACGACAATTTCTACAGCGCCGTAACACGGCACATGCCGTTACAAGGGCGCTTTGACACGATAGCATGTAAGCTAAACCCATCATGTTTATAGGACTACTCCATAGGCTGTCGTTTTAAGATAGCACTTTTGAAAGGCGCTATTTAACTAGTCTATTTTATATTAATGCATGCATTTTCATCATGCTTACATTAGGTAAAAGTTACAATATTATGGCTTTAGAGCGGCTCTGCAAGTCTTGCTCTGCGGTGTTTATCGTTGCTGCAGTCAGCCAAAACCTGAAGAGGGCTGGTAACAGTTCTACCTCTATGCATATTAAAACATCCTTGCTTCAGTTCACTGTTCGATTTCCATGATCAACTGTCACTCGTGCAATATGTCCTTAAGACAGTGTTGGCCATATCCACTCAGCATCACGACGTAGTGGGGTGGATAATCTGGACCATTTTGCAACTATTATTATTATTATTATTATTATTATTATTATTATTATTATTATTTTTTTTTTTTTTTTTTTTTTTATTTTTTAAATTTTAGCCTCGAGGTATACATGATCCCTCAGGGACTTAATATTAATTAAGAACAATAAAATTCTATATTATTATTATTATTATTATTATTATTATTATTATTATTATTATTATTATTATTACTATTACTATTATTATTATTATTATTATTACTATTACTATTATTATTATTATTATTATTATTATTATTATTATTATTATTATTATTATTATTATTATTATTATTATTATTATTATTATTATTATTATTATTGAGGAGTTTTTAAATAGCACCCCATCGAGGTAATCTACTCGGAAGCGCTCCGTAGTAATACGTCTCGACGGAAGATACACAGCTGGCCAATGATATTCTTTTTCAACATATTGGATGTGGCAGGCATAGCAACCTATGTAATTAGGCTCGACAACAATCCTGAGTGGAAGCTATCAGAAGACACTCGCAGACGTCGCATTTTCTTGACAGGACTTGGATACGCCATGGTAATGCCTCGCATGCAGAAAAGAATGCTAATTCATATTCTTCAGTCACATTTGAGGTGGCTGAGCACTGTGAGCTGTTGGGTCAAGCATCAGCTGAGTGTTCAGCATTTTTACGAAAAAGTAAATCGAAACACACTATTATCTATTCGTCAATTGCCTTGTCTGCATATCTTTAATAAAAACTACGCCTTTATCTCATTCAACAAGTCACTTGAATTCTTATGTTCATTTTTTATTGGGTGTGTTAGTTAAGAGTTAGATAAGTTATGTTAGTAATCTTTTATTAATTTAGCCGTTGCCTGATTATCAAAGTATTCCTGTCATGACTTATAATTTCTGTTATTCACAATTATTAGGTGGCCCTATTAGCGGGATCCTTCACCCCTTCCGGGTCTGCCCTTGGTAACCATAATTGATGTAATTACTACGTTCTACTGCCATAATAATTGTACTATGCTGGTTCAGGAAATAAACTCATTTGATTTGATTGATAAATGACGCGCTCTGTGTCCACGCAACAGTGACAAGAAAGTCGCTCGCGAGAACTCATCATGCAAAAGTGCGATGTGCTGCGAGCGCAGTCAGTTGCAAATTGTCGGCGTCAATTCTCTGTGACATTTGCAATTTTGCTGTAAGTCAACTATAGCACGTGAATACTTACAAAAAAATTTACGAAGTTTCTGCAGGTTTTGTAGCTTACAAAGAAGCCACGCACACTGAGCACCAACGGCATGCACTGCTAGGCCTAATAGCCTATCAGTTATCAAGGCTGTTTTCGTGATATTGAACAGTAATAACGACCAGCAAATGCTTGAGCTGCGTTGTGTGGGCTATACATAATTGCAACATTTTCTTCGTTCATTTTAATCAAGTTTATCGTCTCAAATAAGAAAAGAGGCCGTTGAATGACTCGGGCAAGAATTTAGCCTTTAATATTAATTTACTGGGAACCCATGGGAACCCAATCATTACCGTGTGCCGTATAAGTTGGTCGCATGGGGATTAAACAGCCTATATCCCTGATGTCAATCACATGTGGTAAATTTAATCGCCATAATCTTTGATTTTGCGTACGTTAATCAAGAGGCTCTGTTTGCTGCCTAATGAACACGAAAAGGTAAGAGTCCATTGTGTGACGTCACAAGATACAGCTCCAAGACGCCGCCATTCTTCATTTCATAACATCAATTGCTACTTCACTTAGAACATAATTTTACCTAATATCCTCTATTAATTTAACACAACTGTCGAATGCTGTTTAATTTTGCAATCGCGCTTGATTTTGTTATTCTCTTTCGATTTGGTCAGCATTTATCAACAATTATTGGAGGTTCTCGTTGATTGTGGAGCCACGTTTATTCATCTGCAGATCCTAGTTCTGTCCTTACACCATGCCCAAGAAACGAAAACCAGCTGAATCCAGCAGTGACGAGCAAACGAATGAAGACTCAGACCGTAAGTTTATGCAAACAAGTTTCAGTAGTACGCTTTATAAATGCATTGTTTCTTAAGTGATACATCCAGTTTTGTGTAGACCTAAATTAAAAAATGAACACTTGGTAACGCTAAAACAGACCTGTTTAGTAACGCGAAAACACACGAGACGAACATATTTTTACGTGGCCATATTATCGTCTCATACTATTACATGTAGGCTATTATTTGAGGCAATTTATTTTGTTTTACATATAATTGAATTTGTTTCTCTTGTAGCTGTGTTGCAACAAGTGAACAATGCTAAACGTATAAAACTAACCCCATCGAGTGACACAACGGTAAGCTACGTAACATGAAACTGCAATTCACAAATCTTCGTTAGATCTAAACCTTGTAAATGGCTTGAAGGTGGGTTTGTAGTCTGCCATTTTCGGTGCCTTGTCTCTGTCCAAGTAGCTTTTTTAGTAGGCCTGCTTAGAAGGAAATGGTCAGATGTTATGCGAATATAGCAACACGTATGCCTATCTAAAATATGCGTCCCTCACAGGATTTAAGTAGGCTAGAGAATGAAGACGAATTTAGAACTCTACAGGCGCCTTAGAAGGTCGACAAATGAGATAATCTTTAGGCTGCTTAATAATACCAACAAAGTAAAACCCGAAAGATAGGTTCGAACTTACTTACTCTCCTCCCTGTTATACTTGCGAATAAATCACCTAACTAGAATCAGCTCTGAAGCAAGAAGTAAGTTCTGGGCTTCCTTCTGTTCGTCCACGTGTTTTTAATTCAGCTTAACTCCCTAATATAAGTTGTCAATGAAAGTATGCTCTACGTGCATTGCTTTAATGTGTTCGAATCTGCTTGAAAATTCTTCCACTTGGTTGATTTTATGCTGAAGATTTCTTCAGAATTGTGTTAACAATTAACATATGTGATATCTTTAACGTTAACTTGTAGCTTCAAGATCTACCGACCGAGCTAATTCAATGTATCCTCGTTAAAGTCGTAGCGATGGAAGTAAAGGGTTGGTGGTTGGCCAAAAGTGCGTGGAAAGAAAAGGTCGATCTGGCGATAAGCCGACTAGGCGGTGTCTGTTCGCAATGGAGCAGCATCTTAACTACCGAGTTCTTTCGAAATGAACTTCACAGAGCTCTAGACGGCATTGGTTAGTTCACGAAAAGTTTTTGTCTCTATTACCAAATAAAGTTTATTCTTACTTACGATTTTAGAAGACCTGAATTGAATTAAGGTCAATGCGTCAGGACTCTTAATTAAGGTAAAACTGCCTCGTCGCCTACTCTTCCAAATGACGGTGTTCGGTGAGCTCTGTGGCTGAATTGACTGTAGGCTTATAAGCAGACAGGAACAGAAATCTTCAACTAAATTTCTGCCTTGACGGGAATTTAAACTCCGCCTCTCGATTGACAATCCAGCACCGTAATATTAAACTATGGCTAAAAGGCAGCCGCACGTCGCCATACGAACAATATACCATGGATAAATATAGGCAAGTCACAGCTCATACTGACGCACGCCTGCAGAACTGCGCACTCTGCGTGCACGACTTAACTTTCCCTTGCGTCTTCCGATGCAGCGTATGTATGTATGTATGTATGTATGTATGTATGTATGTATGTATGTATGTATGTATGTATGTTTGTATGTATGTATGTATGTATGTATGTATGTATGTATGTATGTATGTATGTATGTATGTATGTATGTATGTATGTATGTATGTATGTATGTATGTATGTATGTATGTATGTATGTATGTATGTATGTATGTATGTATGAGCACTTGTTATAGCACCCCTTCGAGATTTCTATTCAGAGGCGCTCCCGACTACAGCGCAGACACTGAATCGGAGTTTCACGCCGAAGCGCATGAGTAATAATTGCGAGTGAAGGACTTGCCAAGGGTCCCTACGTGGTGGCTTGAGGTGGATTCGAACCCGCAACCCTCCGACTGCAAGGCACCGAACATACCCTTACACCACCGGGCCCCAGCGTGTCTACGATTCAAGTTCATGTTAAGTTTCAAGTTATTTGCGCAATGCATGACATAAATAAATGTATAGAAAAGTCAATTTCCTGACTAGACTTTACACGTGTAGGTTAAATGGTGCATGTTGATAATTATATTTTACGTTTTAGATATGTTTTTAATGCGTGTTGTTTCTTTTGCGCAATAAATAAAGCAGAGTACTGTTTTCAGCCCAGGAACCGATTCGTTTGGAAACTTTGGATCAGTCCTCGATCGGATCAAAGGTCACCGCCATGACTGCATTGAATGATGAACTATTTATGCTCTACGATCAAGAATGTGTCATTAAAGTTTACAACCGCAACAATATGTCAAAGTTGAAAGATGTCATCCCGCTACCAGGAACATATCCAGTGTGGATGGCAGCCTGCAGCGTGTCAAACTGCGTGTATGTAGCCCTACGAAACAATAACTGGGATAGCCTTACAGTGTTACGCATTACGAAAGATGCAGAACATCAGTTTAACATATCGCCATGGTTACAGGATCACAGAAGACCCATTTCTATGATATCCGTCTCCGCCAATGGTAACCTAGTAATCCTTTCAGTGCAGCGAGGACAACGGGCTACTGATGTAGTAAGCATATATGATGCAAATGGTACCTTGCACCACGAAATAATGTTTACCCCAGATGATGAAGTGTTCAGAATTAGAAGCCTAATTGAAAAAGCAAATGGAAACATAATATGGGCTTATGTCAACAACCAAAACTATCGAATAACTCTTGGAGTTCGATACGAGTGGCAGCGTTGTACGCAAATATCAATCATCAGCATGTGAAGATAGTATTGTGAATGTTGCAGATGTGTTTGGTAGAATTATGATAACTGACCTGTGGAAGGAAGAAACCGAGCTGCTAGATTCTGAATTTAATCGCCTGGGAACTTATAGTCCGCCGCATTTTGTAGGTAGGAGGCTTGTTCACTATGATTTGCACTTTGAGAGCGAGATGAATGAGATTGTGCATGTTTATTTTGATTGGAATACTAAGACCAAGAAACGTGTTTTAACTCGCTTCCGTTTCACATCAGAATGAACCGCTCGAAAGGATGTTAATGATGCGGACAATTTGTATTTAAATAATTTTGATATCTCTTGGATTGGGTTGTGCCATGGCTACTAATATCTGCAATTTTAAATGACTGAACTATATTAAAAGACTTATGCAATATTCATTGAGAATTTGTTTACATAAATCGGGTTACCTTTAAAAAATCGTTCTTCCTTGATTGGTTTTTGGTAAAATTTTGCTCTTACCTCTATTGTCACGTAGTCAAAATAGGTTGATGAGAACAATCGCAATCGAGGACACTGGTGCTTCATTCCAATTAATTCATAGGTAGCATTTAATTACGTGTGCTAGTTATTCACACAAGGTCAAAGAGGAGTTTGGGACCACCTCGTCCCGAAAAGGCGCCCGTCTATAGAAAGTGCTAATCACTTTCGCTCGACGCCGAGCAAGTTGGCTGGCCGACGGAAACTTATGACGCCAATTTGCATTGCACTGCGACTCACCTCGACATTGACGGTACTGTTAGCTGCTTTACGCTCGACTGCCAGCACCTCTTGTGGCCCACTGATACCTGCAGTCCTCAGGTAATCCGCAGGTAGTCCTGCGTACAGTGCCAGTCCCAAGCCTGGATGAAGGAGGAGGGCGACGCTAATGATCTTTGTTATCACTCATGGTCGTTAAACTGAAACTACTACTACTACTTGGTCTTGCGTGACTGGTTTAGAACGATCCAAAACCCACCGCTATTGCTTGAGCGTGGTTTTCGCCACACTTTCCGTTATTGTGTAAGCGATATTCGATCTCTAAGAAACAATTCACGATGAGCTTTCACTACAAAGCGTGGGCAGGAAGAGTACGGTAATAGGATACAGGGCGTTGCACCGAACGGTATATCTTGAACAAACCTGGTCGTCGATGTTTTCTATCAGCGACCTAAGGGATTGATGGTCCCGCACTCTGGCACGACGATGCTGGCATACCACGATAGCCTATACTGAGCGCCGTACCATCTTTATAGAACCATTTAAGCAGGTACTAACCCCACAGACAGATCACGAAACATATTCAATTATTAACTTGTCTGAACTGTTTACAAGTTTGAGATAGCTATGTCATAAGCCTCTGCATAGGTTTTAGAAGGCGCTATATAAAGGCCAGAACATAGACCAACCTACATACGCAAATGAATGTAATGATTAAAGAGGTGTAACGTGGTGCGATCTGAATCTTATATACCATTTAATTCTTGCACTAAATCTTTAATATCTTTCACTGAGTGTGAAGTTTATTAACATCAAATGCTGTTTTCCTTTGTTCATTTAAATTCAATTTCAAGTTACTCTTTTATATTTCCTGGCGTCTACATGGAGGCATGCATCAACCCGATAGATGTTAAGTGTCATAAACCAAACACTCTTGAATTTGACTGCTGTTAGATGAGCATGGGTGCACAGCCAAAATTTTCAGATAAAACTGCTGCGTCCTTCAACCTATTGGTAAAACATGGTTTTCCTTTATTCTGTAGAAAAACTTGTAGCCATCCATTCACGCTAGAGTATATACAGGAAGGCGAAATGCTGTCAACTCAGATAGAGGCATACATGGTACAAAACGATAAGAAAATCAATATTAGTCAATGCGCACAAAAATCAGATCAAGTCAAGACCGAAGTCTAGAGTTTGCGAGAGTAGTTCGGTCGCTGACGGATGACAGAACGATAAAGCTGGAGAAGAATTGACACCATGGAAGCAATCAAACAGGAGAAGAATATAACCATAACAGACAATGAAAGAACGAGTTTCCTCAAGATCCTGAGAATGGCCAAGAGACGTCGTCGATTGAAATCTTTGCAGAAGAAGCATCCATTGAAGCGGGTAGTCACGAAAGTTAAATACTGTAGGGCCTAGAGAGTTTCCTTACTTGGTCTTACTTACAGGTCTTACTCTATTTCAGCCATCATCATACTAAATCGGTTCCGTTATCTGTAACGTCATATCGTATCGTATGGTATCTAATAATTTATAAAGCGCTCTCGCAGATTAACTATTCAGAGGAGATTTGACGGTGCTCATCCTGTTCGGATTAGGTTTCACTGTTTTGCAGATTCGTGATCGTATATCCAACCAAAGTAAGCTATCAATCAATCAATCGATCAATCAATCAATCAATCAATCATTCGTTTATTGTACCCAGAACAACCAACAGATGACAATCAACACAGTAAACAGTAACATTGCAAGGGATACAACAGGAAGACCCAGAAGGGACCAAGGTCCAGCTTATTAGGGTCGCCCATGTACTATCGAGTGGCTTACAACCGATCTCTACGCTTTCCTACTTTAACCATCTGCTCAGAGTTTTTTTCTCAGCAGCAAAGCCATCTTTTCCCTTTGGTACTAGCTAAATTTGGTTTCATTTGCGCATAAATTAAAAGCCATGCATTTAAATTGGTCTAGGCCTATTATGTTTTACTTGCCAACGTATGCATTTATCATAGCTTGTTCTTTTTAGTTCTTCTTCTTCTTCTTTTTCTTCTTTTTCTTCTTCTTCTTCTTCTTTTCCTTCTTATTCTTCTTCTTCTTCTTCTTCTTTTTCTTCTTCTTTTTTCTTCTTCTTCTTCTTCTTCTTCTTCTTCTTCTTCTTCTTCTTCTTCTTCTTCTTCTTCTTCTTCTTCTTCTTCTTCTTCTTCTTCTTCTTCTTCTTCTTCTTCTTCTTCTTCTTCATCATCATCTTCTTCCTCCTCCTCCTCCTCCTCCTCCTCCTCTTCTTCTGATGCTGATACTGACAGTAACAATGAATCATAACAACGACAATAACAATAACAATGCTAATAATAGATCCCTAATAATAACTGTTTTAGTACAACTACTGTCTTCTGTTCACAGGTTGTTGGGCTTTTGTTCTACTTAATTTCCTGCTCCAATATATCCTTTATTATTGCCGGTTATTCTGATTATTGCCAATTCCCGAAACGTGTCTCAGCTGCTGCGCCGTCGTCTTAATATATTCTGCTTGACGTGAGCAAATAAGAACAGCTGCTACTCTCAGCCATTTAAGTATTAAGCACACGCTAAGCCTGATTTTCTCGTGTCTTTAGAAATATCGTGACGACAGGTGCTACGAGCTATGCAATTTGACAACGTCTTCATAGATCCATAATTAATTAACGCTTTTTAATGGATATGCGTAATTCCTTGCGGGGTGTGCTCCGTCTTTTCTCAGGAAGCTGGGTGTCTCCGTATTATTCATCGCAGATCGTATTATTTCTTCGCTCTGCCGCACGCGATGACATGGTTGCTCCCCACGCCCGAACTGCTACAGTGCAACACTTCGCTGTGGTCGGCCCAGCTTTCTGGAAAACGTTGCTTAGCACCCGACGACATGACCTTTTGCTCTTTCTTTACATTTCTTTACCTGTATTCCGTGAGCGCATTTGGTTCGATCCTGGATTTCTGTCTTTATGCCGGAGTCTCTATCGAAGATGCGCTATAGAAATCTATATCTATAAAGCATACAATTACAATGACATTACAATCACAGCTACAAATTGCGGTTTCAAAGTCTGATCACTGACTATTGTGACTGACAGTTCATAATTCGAATTTCAAGAGGACATGGCTAGAATTCTTTGCGCACAGAATTCTGCCTTGTTAGAGTTCTGGTGCAGAGAAATCACCAGGTAAAATTTATAAAGTAATATGAAGCAGTTCCTGTATGTTTCTTCTACCTAATTCCAATACATGATCTGCAAATATATTATAAATTCATAATACACAAATATGCATGAAAACAGATGATAATAAAGTTATATTTATTTACTCTTTAAAGAGTTCAAAACCGGGCTACACAACTGTCATTGAATAATCTGTACAACAACATTGACGACAAAAAGCAAGTGACTAGGCTAAGTGTTTCTGCAACTTATAATCAGCTTTAAGATGCCGTCTCTAAGAATACACATCGAAGCCACAATTCAGCCTTCGTTATTGGGTCTAACTGCATTAGAGGCAGCGATATTAGGTGTTCCCTGGGCAATGTTATCTGGTACAAACACAAGCGCATAAATTATTGGTAAATATTGGCAAATGAGAGTAACGAGAGAATTCAGTATCAGTGCAAATCCCAAAATGGCCGGCTGCAGGTACATAAAAGAAATGGTAAAATAAACCGGTATGAACACGATCCAAGCAAACAAGGTTGTAGCAACTGAGAGGAATATAAACCAAGATTCGTTGAAGTTGTCTGATAGTTTCCTGGTGATGAATCCAATTCCGGCGCACAAAAGCATGATGATCATGTTGTAAGCAAGAGGAACAAGAAACCAAGCGGTTGACTTGTAACAATACAGTTCCACGTACTTCTCAAAGACACTTGGCATCTTCAAGCTTGTTTCTGATGTTGCAATGATTTCGGACACGATCACCAAAGCCACCTGCGCGAAAACAATTACCAGCCTTAAAAGTGCGATATAAATATACAATTCGCAATAAAAATTAAACAGTTACTATATATGCGTAAGTCTGGGAGTGTTTGCTTGTGTTTCGGCATCTACTATAACGCATTTGAAATAACTCATAATAACACTGCGCCTTGGACAACCCATCATTTCTATTCCGATAATGCCAGTCACTTTGTTTGAGGAATTAACAATTACAGCCAAGAAAAGTAAAATGAATCTCAGCCAGGTTTATTATCTTACTCTTAGATACCGGTACTTAGGAACAGTGTATGTCTTCAGCATTCAAACTGGTTGGCAAGATCGTTCGCATTACTTTTAACGAAAAACTCATTCCTTAGCACAATTTCTGAAAGCTTTCCTAATCCAGCAGTTGGCGATATGTTAGAGCGCCGAACTGAATTGATCGAATATATTTTTCCTTAAGAAGAGCAGTTCCTTACGCTAACCCTGAGACAGTAGTGGGTATGAAGTGTTAGCGTCATTTCTCCTAATCTCGCCATATGAGGGCGTGTGGCCACTCCTCTCGCTCGCCGTCTCATCTTCCCACCGTCAGTGTACGGTCAGCGTACTCATTTTATAGCTGAGTCGGCTAGAGGTGCACTGTGCAGGTGGAGCAGAACTCTCGAACCCAATTTCTGCTCTGGCAGGGATTTGAACCCAGACCTCTCGATTGACAATCCATGACGCTAACCACTACACTGACGAGCAGCCAATTCTTCCGTTAAAAAACATTTAAATGATTGTGATGAGCTAAGTAGCTAATATTGTCACGTACCTGAAATAGTAGCAAGACAATTCTTCCGTTAAAAAACATTTAAATGATTGTGATGAGCTAAGTAGCTACACCCCCAAAGACCGACCTGCACCTCAGCGTGGTGGGGGGGGGGTGAACAGCCAAGTAAGGGAATGCCTGGTGAGGCTATGCCATCAGGGGAGAAGGCTCCGGCCGAAGAACCTCCTAGGGCGCTACGCGAGGTGGACAGGCTCACCAGGAACCCCGAAAAGCTGGCCAACGCAGGCGGCAGGTGCTGGAAGGACATCTTTAGAGCGAAGGAGGTCACGACCCGTCGAATGGGTTAAGACCCACCGGTCTCCTTACCCTGCCAGGAGAGGATTGGTCACCGTCTGGCAAAATGACCAAGAAACCCTTATGACTTGGATGGTACGGACACGTGAGACGGATGGCGGGAGAGAGACTGCCCAATGCGGCGCTACACGGTCACGTGGAGGGAGAGAGGAGCAGGGGAAGGCAACGGAAGACCTGGATGGACAACATCCAAGAAGACCTACAGAAGAGGGGTACAGACATAACAAAGATCGGCAGCATAGTACAGAATAGAGAACAATGGAGAGGCTTCATAAGGGCCTCATCGTCGGGAAACTGACGGAAGAGAAATAAGAAGAAGAAGAAGAAGTAGCTAATATTGTCACGTACCTGAAATAGTAGCAAGACATTGAAGAACACTATCTGAGACTCCGGCGAAACATATCGCGGTCCTTGCAGGAGATTCCTCTTCCGATAGAAATAAAAACGGCAGATGAGAACATTTTTGACGAGAAGAGGAGCGTAGATCAGGTTGATTCCAATGTTAAAACCTGCATTTCTCACGGTGCATATCCACCTACTTGCGTCGGGAGGAACCACAAGAAGTACCACGGTCACACATGCTACCAAAATGCCCAAAATGATCAATATATTCAATTTAATGTTGAGTTTCGACAACAGCTTGTTTTGTCGATTCAACAGAAAAACACTAGCGCATACGATGGAGAAAAGCATCAGAATTGTTGCCAGACATAATAGAGTTACTGATATAATATTTGAAGGTTCAAGGTAAATGGGAGCAATTGGTAGGCAATATCTCGCTGTTTCGTCGTCTGGCCAAGTATACATCGGACATGGACGACATCCAGTCTGGTTCTCAAGGATGATCTCGTTGTCCCGACAGCCCATACATGTCCAGCAACAAGATTGTGATTGCTTCACCAGCATATACTGATTCTTTAAACATGGCTGACTACAAACGGAGATTGGTGGCTTGAACATGTCTTTTGATGTTAAATTCTTATTGAACAGTTTCCAACTGATTTCAGATTCATTTATGTAGAGCCGTGCTTCAGTAAAATTCCAAAACCCAACAACTTTAGATTTGGGTGCACTTGAGTATGTTGACTTATAGTATTGTTTTACAACAAGATTTTCGGAAAAATCGCCGTTCTTGTCAAATGTTATACTCCCCAAAACTCCCTGAAAAGTAGTTCTCTTGATCCTTCGCAGAAAAGCTGGGCCCCACTTACAAGTTTTTAATAACGCTTTGTCCTGAAATGCATCTGGACATTCAGCCGTAATGTGGTCATGAGCTGCTTGAGCATACACCAGATACGCGTCATGAACACGATTATACAGTGATGGTATTAACGGGCAAATGGTTGAATCTAGGTTCAATTTGTCGCTGCATTTCTTGCTTTGCGCATCGACAGAACTACTGCCAAATGTGCAGTTAAAATTATTTTCCCAAGTTTTCATGATCCACTCGTTACCTCGACTGTTCATAGGTGTGACAGTTTCTATGTAGCTCTCAAAATCAGGCATTGTTATGGCCGGGTGATCAACAAATATGATGCCTTCCAGCATGTTCTCCATCAATGATTCATGTTCATAATCGACCATTGAATCAGCTCCAAGCCATATGAAGGTTCCGAGTTCTTTCTTTTTAAGCAATGTGCCAAATACTGATTGTGCGATCTTTATTCCCTCCAGAAATGTAATAACGATCTTAGCATTCTCATTACCAATAAGTGAATCGGTTATTGCTTCATATTCAGTTTGTGGAGGAAAAGTAGAAACTTTGATTGCTACGGCTATGCAGATACCATAACTAGAAGCCTCACCGTGTATGAGATCGTCAATCTGTTTGAATGCGTTTTCTCCGTAAGATCCCGCAGAATATACCACGGAAATATATTTCCATCCATAATGTTTGACGATTCCGATAAGTGCAAGAACAAGGCGACTGTCCGGAGCAACAAGTCTCATAAAGTATTCATAGCGAGTTTTATCACTCAGTTCATCGCTTGTGGAATGGATGCCAATCATCGAGATTTCGAAGACACCCATTAAAACTGAAACTGTTTTTGCAATTGCGCTAGTTTGTGGTCCCACAATTCCAATCACGTCGTAGTTTTTGAGTTCTTCTGAAAACTCCTGGTTTTGATTAGACAAGGATATATTCAGATGTTCATTATCTGATTCGCTACAGGTGTCGTTTACTTTGATGAAATATGACGCCACTTCCAAACTCTTTATGTCTAGAGAGCAACCATCAACGATAACAAAACCGAGTGTGATATTCGGTAGAAGGTCTGTTCGACTGCTGATCTGACGCAAAGCGTAGATAGTCATTTCCACTCCCATACATCCTCTCAATGTTAGAGCGGGTCCACAATTTTTTGTGACATTGTCGTATGATGTAATATCTGCCAAATATCCGATGTTGATGTCGCCTTCTTTCGCCAACACGGCATTTATTGTTCGCCTTTTAATTTTGGGAACATCTATGTAAGCGACACAAATTATGTTCCACTCGAGTGCTAGCAGACAGCAAAGTAAACTTAAAATTCTCTGTTTATTCATCTTCGCCTATAGACGCAGAACTTCGTTCACCTCAACACACGGTATGATTCAAGTTCTGCTATTTGTACAAAATAACACTGATTGAAACTATTAGATATTCTCTTACAGTTCACGCAAAACGAGACGATATTGGATCACGTTTTGCTTGGTTTTTCTAGAGCTTTCTTATTACTGTTCCGTTTTGTAGTCTAGTCTGAAGCCTGTGTGCGTCGAAAGTATTACGCTATCTGAAGAGACGTATTATACAGTTTAACGTTTCTCCTGCTTGTTAATAGGGTATTGATCGTTTGTCAGATGTTTCAAGCGTATGTGTCCAGCGCCTAATGAATTCTAGCGCGTGCTTTCAAGTTCTCTTACGGCACGCCCGAAGGAGGACTGCTGCTTTGTTGCCATTGATTTCAGTCACACCACAATGTCTACACGTGCTACCTGTGTAAGCCATTGGCCTTATATATACATGTACATGTACAGTCCACTTATTTTCTGTTTAACGACGGTGTGCCACTAAGAAGATGATTAGATGCATGGCAAGACTGCGCAGAATGCTTTAATTTGGTCTGATGTAATTATGAATCTGTGTTGGCGATACCTTTGTTGCATGCAATGTGAAAGCATTCTGGTTCGTGTCAAAGATCGTTGTAAAGTAAGTTTCATATAACTGGGCAATGCCGCCATATTTTACTGTCTCGCACAGCAAGTACTGATGATCACGCAGGATCAGGGCTGTTAAAGGTTTGGTTTTTTGGTTTTTTGTTTTTTTGTTTTTTTACAAAAACAAAAAAAAACAAAAAACAAAAAACCGTAAATTTGGGTTTTTTGGTTTTTTACAATTTTCAAATTATAAATGCCAAAAATGTCGTCTCTTCAACTTTCTTGGCAAATGTTGTATGGTCTTTGTTAACTTCGTTTCATGACATTATACGGTTCTACTGTTCTAGTTAATTTCATTTATATGCATCTGATTAATTTGAACGGTATTTTGCTATTTTTATGAGTTTTATGATCCGAAATAGGAAATCTCAAAAACAAAAAACAAAAAAACAACTTTTCATGTTTAAAAAAGTTTGTTTTTTGCACCCCTGCGCAGGATGGGCATCCGAAATTTATATAATTATTTGCAGAAGTTTCGCAATGAAACCAAAGACAATAAAAAACATTAAAGTAAGCCCTCTAGAAAAAATTTAGTTTTCCTAGTATTGGTCTGTGCGTATATACTTTCAATGCCTTCTTTAAATGTTGCGGACTAGACGTTTGTGAAGGTTATTACAAATGATCGGATCGACTCTTCTAGAAAAGACTAGAGGCAAATAAATGGCCATCATATTACTTCCAACAGACTAGGCATACACGCGGCAACGATTGCTGAGGAATGGATTTTCGATTTGTTCTTAATATCACGTTATCGTATTATCTGCGCATCTTGGATCTAGGAAACCTTGGACTCGCTATGCGTATCTGTAGCATGCAGAACTCAAAGCTTGGTTGGATTTCAGTAGTCGTCCATTATTGCCTCACTTTGCTCTTTGTGTATATAACATGCATTGTTTTCATTGTTTTTCCACGTTCTTGCCACCTGACTGCTCCTTTGCTAATAGGCGGACTTAATTAAGCCGGGCTATTATACCTTCTGGGTGTGGTGTATGCATCCGGAGTTGCTGCATTCATTCTAAATTGGAATCAATAAGAGAGGTGATGATGACGACGATGATGGTAGTTTGGCTGCCTCTGGCGTAGAACTTAATCCAGGTATCATCAGGTGGCAGCGACTATAATACGCTAGTTGCTAGGAAATTCGTTCTCAGGCAATCCCAGCAGCCATTAAATTATAGAAAATAAGCAGCCCAATTAACAATAATTATTTCCACATGAAAAGGGAGGTGCCCTGCGCCTAGCTGTAGTGAAGCGCTTTAGAATTTGTACCTTACCATTAAGCGAAATTTGTTACCATATGAAACCATAATTATATTATTATTATCACTATTATCATTATCATAATAATAATAATTTATATGACCTGAGTGTTAAAAAAATTTAATGTTGAATTTAAAGAAGTAGAAAAAAATATATTGTTTAAAATGATTGACTTCCATTAAGAAATTTCCTGTTGCATATTGTAGGCTACTAACCGATTTTAACACCATGCCTAATCTAATAAATGTTATGTCCGCATGCGGGCTCTGAGTTGAAACAGATTATTATGTTAAGCCTCTGTGTGGAGAATGTCTTTCAAAGCTGATGCTTAATCGGCAATATTAACTGTGAAATAATACTTGTAAAGAAAAGTTAAAGTACCCAGTCTATAGTATAGACAGTGTCACCTACTGTAAGAACCACTTTAACACTTTACGACTTGCGGCCTTGTTTCAACGGCACGGTTTCTGGCTTTCTGCCCCATTACACCTGCTTCACTCGAAATTTATTACGACACACCTTTGGAAAGCTTCCTTAGCTTTACAAAGAGACTGCTGTTTAAAGGCTGCAGGAGTCCACACTTTAGACTACCTATCTCATTAGTTACTTTCATAACTAGGCGTGGGCTTGATCACTAGGCGTAATCTGAAAGCGACAACAGGTGAGACTGCGTTTCCCCGAGTGTATGCTTCACTTTTTTATTTCTGAAAATGAACCAAATCTATACTAAAATCATTCAATCAATCAATATACTTTATTGTTCACCATAACAGTTCAAACATAAAGGTAGACAGTCTTGTACACTCAGTGACAATGAGTAAACCCAAAAGAACCACAGGTTCCGCTAACATGGTCACCGTATGCAAATAATCTTTAGACGATCATACTTTTCAATTCATCATCTTGTGCTACATATTGACTTTTAATACTGTAGTCGCTCCTCATACTCAGACACTCTTTACGTGTTCATTAGTAGTTCCTCGAACATCGACCACATGTGCACCGTAACTTAATCCTAGGCTACATGTAGGTGGATGTGCCAAATCATTGATTCTCTTTGATTACTAATGTCTCTCTCGACCGGATATAATTTGTAAGAGTCGTGCCACTGACTGATAATCGGGTTTCGTTTCCATTCCATATTTAGCAGCATATCTGACGGGTGAAGTCACCGTTGATGATAAAATCTACCTAGATTGTCCGTTTTAAGAGTCAATAACGCGTTTGAATAAGCATCGCATGCTTGCATGAATCAGTCAGCAAGTAAAATGTATGTAGCTATTTCAAATTATCATGCAAAATTTTATATAAATTATAGGGCCCAATAGTTTTTAAATCGAAGAGGCAAGTGTGCTCTTTTGCCCTAACTTACGGACACCTATGAAAGGGTGGTCAAATATTGAGATAATACGTGCATTATTTTAATACCTTGAACCATACTGCAGAATTTGAAAAGACCTTATAATTACGACGAAGAGAAGAGATGTATGATTGTCTAGTGGTTAGCGTGCTGGACAGTCAACTGAGAGTTTGAGGGTTCAAACCCCACCATGCAGGACAGAAATGTGTTTCAAGGTTTGTGCTACATCTGCACCCATAGCCAACTCGACAATAATGAATACAACTAACATATAATATCGGTGGAAAGTTGAGACGGGGAGGGGAGAGGATTGGCCACCCGCCCTCATATGCCGAGACAGAGAAAAAACTACTCAGCGGCCCTTCTTCTAGGCCAAGCTATTATCTACGTGCACCAACCGCTCGCGAGTTTTCCGCGGCGCTCCATAGATGGCTAGGATCCCTGGCCGTAGTCGTCTTTCAATTAATATAATTATACGCTAGATTCGTGCAGCATTGCGGGACTGCGCAGGTAATGTCGGTAGAGAATGCGTGATTATCACGTATGCTCACCACTAGCGAACTTCTCCGAGGGGCGCATTGGAAAACTAGATCGGAGCTTCTCCGAGGGGTGCATTGCTGAACTAGATATTAGCTTTCCCGAGGGCGAATTGGAAAACTACATGTAGAAGGGAGTTTCTCCCTTCTCCGATTTGGCGCATTAGAAAAGCA
Organism: Aporrectodea caliginosa; assembly: GCA_020284085.1. Classification (NCBI taxonomy): domain Eukaryota; kingdom Metazoa; phylum Annelida; class Clitellata; order Crassiclitellata; family Lumbricidae; genus Aporrectodea; species Aporrectodea caliginosa. The sequence continues at coordinate 349,551 of JACEVL010000536.1, read as the reverse complement.
GATCGGAGCTTCTCCGAGGGGCGCATTTGAAAACTAGATCGGAGCTTCTCCGAGTTGGCGCATTAGAAAAGTAGATCGGAGCTTCTCCGAGGGCGCATTTGAAAACTGGATAGGAGCTTCTCCGAGTTGGCGCATTAGAAAAGTAGATCGGAGCTTCTCCGAGGGGCGCATTGGAAAAGTAGATCGGAGCTTCTCCGAGTTGGCGCATTAGAAAAGTAGATCGGAGCTTCTCCGAGAGGCACATAGGAAACTGGATAGGAGCTTCTCCGATGGGTGCATTTGAAAAGTAGATTCTCCGTGGGGCGTATTGGAAACCTAGACTGGAGCTTCTCCGAAAGGTGCACGTTAAAATTATATCGGAAAAAGTAGGTCCCAAATGCATCGGACAGAGCGCGCAAATATTTTGTCAATAATTTGAGTCACAAAATGTTGTTGATAGATTCGTGGGTATACTGAGTGTTATCTCAAACTCTGCTGTACTGTTCTCGATGAGCTGCCTTTTAATTAGAAACACATAACAGATGCTGTGCATAAACATCGTTTGGTCATGTTGATAGAGTAGCACATGTATAGTATATTTACTCTTAGGTGTTAGAACTTTGTGATTGTGCTACTAACTACGGAAAGGTGGGGTCAGTGTTTATAAGCATTAGCTTTTTTGACTCCATTTGTGCAGTTGCTATATGTTGTTCATTTTGTTTTTCACTTTGTAAAAGTGTTTCAATGTTACTTGCTACTGCTACAATAAAAGCATTCAACAACAACAACATAATAAATTAAAAGATCATGTGTCTAATTTCGAGTTGACGGTATGCTGAATGTTGGGCTGTTTGTCGGTTCGAAATTCAATGGATTGATACATCGGAAGTCGACGACAATACTGTTTAATCATATAGCAACGGATTTGACAAAATAATGAATCGAATGGTTTGGATGTATGATCTGTTCGTACTTCACAATAAGATATTTTGTTGATATATAACGTCGATTGAACTTTGAGTATAATTAAAGTGTCTCTGTGCGTCTAGGGTTGATGTAATGTCCTCGATTCAGGAAAATAAAGTACCCAACATGAAATGAATTGGTACAGGCACAATGAGGAATTACGAAATAATACCGAAGCTGTAGTTTTAACTCAGTTTATTTTAATGCTTAATGATACTGTCTAGTCGGTGCAGTCAAATTCATTGTTAGTTGAAAGAGTTTACAAACGACAACTTATTACGCACACCATTCATTCTAATGTATAACGTCTACAGAGTTTGTCTATATTGTTTCATTCGTCATTTGTGCTTCTGCTAGAAATTAGGATAAAGAAGCATATTAGAACCCTTTTAATTGAAATCATCCTAAATTGTTTCGCCACCGGCACTATCTGGCGTCACTTTTCTACTACTGACCATGCCGATAGCGACAATGCTCTCCACAGACATAAATGTAAGAGCGTAAAGGACTGGTAGATACTGGAAAAGTAAAGTCACAAAACTATTGAGTATCATAGCAAATCCCAAAATGGCTGCCTGCAGGTACACATAGGAGATGGTAAAATAGGCTGGTATGAAAACTACCCATGCAAATAAAGTGGTAGCAACTGAGATGAATATGAACCAGGATTCGTTGAAGTTGTTTGGCAGTTTCCTAGTTATGTATCCAATCCAGGCACAGAACAGCATAATGATGACATTGTAAGCGAGAGGAATGAGGAACCAAATGGTCGACTTGTAACAGTACAGTTCGACGTACTTCTTGAAGGTGGTTGGCATCTTTAAAATTGCTATTGAGGTTGAAGAGATTTCCGACACCAGCACTAAAGTCAACTGTAAAAACATACAAATGAACAACACATAATAATAGACAATAGTATTATTGCGGTAATAATGTACGGGACAACTATTCCAATGCAATTTAACATCACCGGCAGTCAGCCCAAAACAAATGCCCTATATGATTGCAGTTGCGTCAGAACCGGTGACCCGTTATTAGCGCGCAAGACAAATGCGCGCCGTCAAAAGCGCGCCGTCAATAGCGCGACGTCAATTGAGCGCAGCAAAAATTGCCCGTCAAATGAGCGCCGACGAAAGCGCGCAGCATAGACCAAAAGACTGTACAATCCATTTGAATTATAAACTTCAAAGTATTTCCCACCTCTATTGATTAAATATGTGTAAAAATTATTAATTGATACACTCTAAGAATGCGTTTGCCCCTGGACGACGGCAACTTGATATACGGTTTGTGAACATATAATTAGTAAATTAGTAAATAATTTTGAAACGAGCAGGATCATCTAGAGCTCATGATCGAGCGTTTTCGAGCCGGATTTCGACAACCCGAGGCAACGAAAACCAAGTACGTCAGACTTTAACCGACGCCTGTTGGCCTTGGTTCCCACGTACGGCAACGTACCATTGCTCGACTATCTGCGCGGAATCGCCCATAACCTTTCAATTTGAGAGAAGGACAACCAAACAAACGTTAAGTAGTGAACTAACACTCAACAAACATTAACTACCGTATATACAGAGTTTTTAGCTAGTAACTGTTTCTCATAACTTCACTTCATTTGACATATATTTTTTCCGTTGTAAGCGCTGTTGTCTTATTAATTACACAAGCGTTTCTTCAGTTTTGTTTGTCTTTACGTCTCGATGCATGCGCGCTATTTTCGCCGCGCATTTGTCTTGCGCTATTTTGAAGGTTCGCGCTTTTGACGGCGCGCATTTGTCTTGCGCGCTAATAACGGGATGCCGTCAGAACCATCTCCGATGGTTAAATATAGGGTAAGGTCAGATAGCACTAACTTACAAATAGTATTGTTGATGCTATAATGTTTCCAATTATAGTTTTCTACACGCTTTCAACATAACTCGAGCCGATGTTTGCCCATCAGCTCAGGCTCTGGGTTTACTAATTAATCATCTGGCCTTTAAAAGCGAAAAGGTGTGTTAGATTTCTGAATTGCTGTTGTAGTATTTACCTTAAGCCACTCTAATAAAAACTAATTCGGATAAACACAAGAAATAAATCTCTTTACATTCCTTACCTTAGATCTTATGTTAATTTTCATTGCACAGCTTTACTTTGCTTGGATTTACCCTAAATATTGGCGCTGGAACTTAGGATTCCTAGTTTAATTGAGAGGGGAAAATGAAGGACTACAGATCCAATCAGCACTAACGAGACTTCTTCATTTTAGTGTTTTCATCTACTATCATTTGCTTAAAACTAGAAAGTGCAACCGGTGTGAGGTGAATATCCAAACACGCAGAAATCTTTACCAACCAATGCGGGCTATATGCTACGCATTCTTTCAATTCTGCATCTTAACACAGGACGCGTTTTAAATTTGAACGTAGTCTTGCTAAGAGAAAGATCAAAAAAATTCAAAGTTATGTTTTAATACATAGCATTTACATGCGAATGCTGTGTAAAATAAATTTTTGGCCGAACTAATTAGACTAATGAAATAATTATAAGATGCAGGCAAAAGAGTCTCACGTAAATAACTTACCTGAATCGCAAGTAGGATGACAGTGAATACCATCTGAGATTTATCGGAGACCCATCTCGGTGCTTGGACGCTCTTCTTCCCTAAAGCAAATATTCTGTAGATTCGAATATTTTTCACCAAGAGTGGAGCATATATCATGCTGATTCCAAAGTGGAAACCTACATTTCTGGCAACACAGACCCAAGGAGAGTTCTCCGCTGGAACAACAAGAACTACAACGGTGACACAAACAACAACTGTACCCAACAGAATCAACATACTCAACTGAATACTCAGTGCCTTCACCAGTTTGTTGTTCCTCTTCGCCAGAATGGCGCCAACACAGAATGCGGCCAGAATAATCAATGAAACTGTTAAACAGAGTAAAACTATTGATATGGCATCTGAGTACTGAAGATAAACTGGATCTATTGGCATACAGGTTGTACCAGTTTCTTCATCTGGCCAAGTAAACATCGGACATGACTGGCAACCTGTTCGGTCCTCAATAATGATTTCGTTATCGCGACAGTCTCCGCAAATCCAACAACAAGGCAAAGACTGCTTCACGATGTACTGGTTATCACGACAAGGCTGGCTGCAAATTGACACGGGAAGTTTGTTTTCGTCTGCAGAAGTAAAGTTCCTGTTGAAGGCTTTCCAGTTTATAAGCGATTCATTAATCAGGAGGTGGTAATCAGTTGCGTTCCAAGATCCAATAATCTTTGATTTGCGCATGTTATCATCTGCCAAATAAAACTGTTTCACGACAAGATTTTCCATAAAATCCCCGTTCTCGTTAAATTTAATTTTTCCTAATACCCCTTCGAACGTTGTTTCCTTTATTCTTCGTAATAAGTCATCGCCACGGATGCAATCCCTCAGTATTCCTTTCTCTCTAAATCCATCCGGACACCTGTCTAAAATGAGATCATGAAGAACTTTTGCAAATATAAAGAAACCATCATGAATGCGATTCACGATTGCAGGCTGGACTGGACAAATGGACGAATCAAGGTGCAAGTTCATGCTGCAGAAGTTACTAGATGTCGAATTTGAATTTCTGTTAAATATGCATTGGTATTTGCGTTCCCATAATTTTTGAAGCCATGTATTACCTTCACTGTTTGCAGGCGTGACTGATTTCAGAAAGTCATCAAAGGCGGGCATTGCAAAAGAAGAATGCTCAACAAAAATAGTACCTTCCAACATATCGTCCTTAATTACTGGTTCCTGTTCAATTAAAGCTATTCCATCAGACCCAAGCCAGATGAAAGTCCCAGCCTCCGTTCTTTCGCGAATGGCGATAAACAATGACTGAATCATGTCCGATTGTTCAATGAAAGTGATTACGACCTTGGCTTTCTTGTTTAAAATTAGGGTATCGGCAATTGCATTGTATTCAATCTGATCGGCCCGTGAGGAAATCTTAATGGCAACTGCAATACATATGCCGTAACTTGCAGCTATACCATGCAAGAGGTTTTGTATCTGCTTCAATGCATTTTCGCCGTAAGATCCTTCTGTGTATACAAGCGAAATGTAGGTCCATCTAAAGTATCTTGCGATTCCCAGGATCGCCAAAGCTTGATGTCTATCCGTGGCAACAAGTCGTGTAAAGTATTCATATAGACTTTTATCGCTCAGTTCGTCACTCGTGGCATAGATACCGATGACTGGTATCTTGTAAGCGCCCATAAGAGGCGACAGGACTGTGGAAGTCCTGCTTGAGCTCGGACCCACAATTCCAATCACATCATAATGTTTCAGTTCGTCGGATATCGTATTCGTGAAACGAATGGAAGTTTGGTTACTGCTCTGATCATAGAACGATGAACAACTTTCGTCTTTGATTAAGTATGTTGCCACCTCTAGAGTTCGCATGTCGTTGTAGCAACCGTCAACGCTGACAAAACCAAGGGTGATATTTGGTAGTAGATCTGATCGCCTGTTTATTTTGTCAACGACATGAATGGCCATTTCGAACCACTGGCATGCAGAAGGAAGCGGATCCGACATGCATTGTTGAGTCACTCTATCGCAGAGCACCATATTCAGCAACAACCCAATGTTTAAATCTCCTACCCTTGCTATCATGGGAGGTATGCTCCTGTCTTTCATTCCGGGTATTTCAGTTGAACCGGAGAGGGAAGGGTTCCAGATGACAGTTAGGCCTACGATGCGCACAAGAATACCGATTATGTATCCTCTAGTATCCATATTCGACTGCCTTCTTGCTGTCTTTCCAGATGCTGTCATGTATAAACAAAGATATTTCCTAGTTAACATCAAACTGGCTACAATTTTTAAAGTTAAAACTGTATTCAGAATTGATAGAAACGTTAGGCTGATGCAGTACGTTTGTTAAACTCGAAAGGCAAACTTATATTTCGAATTACTAGCGAAGTCAATGTAACAAGCAAATTTTCATGTAACTCATGTTTCTTGATGCTGGTGTATCCTTATATCAACGAATATTGAGTGGTCAAAATTGTTTGAATAGTCCAATTCATTTGTGTAGGCCCCTACTTTGCCAAAAGTAGGAGGCCATACATTGTTTTAATATAGTTACAACCCAGCAATACGCATGAACATGCTATGCTTCCAGGTTACTAGAGAAGGAAAAATCATTGCCAATCCAATTTTATTCATCGTGCCAAAAATATTTGTGTTCATACAGATGCTAAGAATCATTTCATGCATGCTATAGTTTATATTGTCATAAACGGGCTGCAAAAGAATAGCAATAACAGTGGGTAAACATGCAACTCTAGCGACTGAAAAAATAGTCGTAGGCCTGAGTGTGAACTTGAAAATTAAAATTTATGCAAATTAAGATGACTTTAATGAAAATTTCACATAATAAAATTCCAAAAGGGTAAACTATACAAGGCGGCAATAACTGACTTCTAAGAAGAAATAGATAGTCCAAATTCCCATCACTGATTCAAATTATCCTCAATAATAAAATTGGCATTCAGTGTTCCCATACAATCGCTTCCGCCCAGGCATCCACTTCCATAGGAACCGCAGCTCACCTGCTTTATACCACTCAGTGTAGATGTCAGGGTGTCAATAGATACTTATTAATAATGTCTTAATCTAATCAGCGCACTGGACTAACACGTAAGTTTTTAATTTTCCGTTAGTTTTGTCTGACGCATACTTACCGGTACGCTGCATGTAATTCCAATTTACAAAATCTTTTCAGACAATATATTGTTGAAACTATACGGCAGACATCTCAAATGGTTACATCTTTGACTGGCTGAAAAAAAGTACGTCTTGTGTATTGTCAGCTGTCGTTGCCTTAGACTAACTAGTTAGTGTTAAGTTCAAGTTCGACGAAGAAGCCCAAAAACTACTCGGTAGGTGAACATAATATCTTAACAGATCAATGCACACGCTATCAGGTGTGCACTCACATAATTATATCAGTAGACAAAGCCTCCATTAAGGTCATTAACTCGGATTAGCTTCCAGCTACACTGTTGTAGTAATGAGACTCTTGAGTAAGAAGTCGCAGGTGATTGAATCTCTGTACACGATATTGCATGAGTTCAACTGTTCGAAGACAAGAGATCTCTATCCCGAGGGAAAACTGTTGAACGACAGTGAATCACAGAACGAGATCAATAAGCAAAACCTGATCCTCACAGTGGCGTATTTAGCGGGACCAGTTTGCTATTTTTCTTTGTCAAGAGACTGCAACTTTTTCTTTCATAACATTTTTCATCTACATTTTTACGACATATTAGGCCTACTGCATATAAATTTTGTTCAAAGATATTCACTACGAGATTCCTTTGTGAATAAACACGTGTACCTTTTTGTGGCTAAAATTGTGCTTACCTACTCAGGTGGATAGCATTCTCACCATCCCATTCATGCACGAAAGCGGATCTTTCAACAAGGACATTGTAGGTCGCAGCAAAATGAGTCACTCCGAGGAAGTTCTGACTTTCTGCATCAGGGAGTTCGCTGTCGATGGAACGTCGCTCCAATGACTCAGATCATTCCAATTACAGTATTTTCACATATGTTTATAAGTCCACAGGTCGTACCACAGATTTCAGCCACAAAAAGCACCCATTACCCTAAAATAATAAAGTAATCAGAACACTCTACGAAATAGACCATATCACAGAGAGTAACCTCTCCGCCCAAAAGATAGGCCTATTATATAATAAAATTTCAATATGTATCTTCTTTTGTCTGTTCTCCTCCAAGCGAATGTGAGTAATGGTCACAACAACTGATCCAACATTCTCTGCTTTGCGTTGTGCAACTGGTGCTGCGTGCGGCATTGCTCGACCCTGCTCGATAGGTTACACTGGATTCCGCAGAATTAAAAAAGAGACTTAAACTAACCTGTCTAACCAATAAAGCTCTATAGAACACTCCTTTCTGTATTTCTTATATCCCTCCCCGCCACCTCGTAGTCTGTGAAATTGAAGGGTGGGTCTTTTAGCTAAGACAGAATTCAACATCGTAATTGAATTTCTGCATTCAACGTTGCTTCATCCAAGGAATGGAGTCGTCTGCCAATGTTTCTCCGATGCTAGTTCTATTTTCCTACCACAAAATACGGCTCGAACTCACTATTTGTCACCGGCTTTCAAAGCACCTGGGTATCTAATTTGTCTTTACATGGCGACTTACTAATCATGCTTCTGATTCGCATTTCTGTGGGACTTTGCGCATGCTACAAATTTCGTAATGATTATAATTGATCATGCAACCAAAGTTGGCCTAAATAACGTGACAGTCATTCAATGTGTAGACTTACCATGACGAATGGGAGATAGAAACGAGGTTGTGGAATACATTTACAATTGCCAATAGCAAATAAGTTACTTAGCGGCAAATTTATGTTTGACAAGTCACAGCTACGATGGGTTAAATGGATCTTTGTAGGTCGCTAAACTTTCTTGCTTAGGTAAAGTAGCAGTACATTCAATGTCTCGAGAGCAGCCTGGCCTCGCTATTCAATTTTAAACAGATGATTGTTGTAAAGATACCGCGAAAAATTTCTAGATGCCTTGATTGTTCAGGGTTTGATGCAAAGTGCATCAGACAAGATCTTGAGCTTTTATGTAACGTTGCCGTTTACAACTTTATTTAGGTCTAGGTGCTGCCTGCTTTAAAGGTCAGTTTGTTTGAGGAGCTCCGCTAAGTTAACCAAAACTCTCATTCAAGATCTCAGAAAGAAACTGAGAAGCATAACAGAGACATAGATAGATACACGTACAGACAAACGCAAAGACAAACGGACATAAACAGAAAAAAAATCCAATAGTTTGATTGTTAAAGCATTTAATATTTGCTCTAATACTTGTTCCAGATAACCTAAAAATAGTCAAAATAATTCCGATTATTAAATCTGGAAGAAATCAGATTAGTAACTATAGGTCAGTATTCATTTTGCCTTATTTCAGTAAATTCTGTGAATAAAATAAGCATGGTAGTTTTGATGTCATATCTGATGTCTAAGATGTGCTATTTAAGAGAAAGTGTGGCTTTCGACCGGGACATTCCACCTCCATGGCTGTACTGGAGATACATGGCAAAATTATAACAGCTATGGATAACATAGCATTTGATACGATTAATCATGATATCCTGAGGAAAATACTCGAATATTATGGTGTTCGATGAATCTGTCTTGATTGGATTTCTGACTATTTAAGCTATAGAAAACAATGTGTATTGCATAGTGGTTACATTTCGCAAGTATTGGAAGTAAGTTGTGGTGTTCCGCAGGGTTCTGTACTGGACCCCTTGTTGTTTCTAATAATATTACATGTAAATGATATTGCCACCACATCTACATTGTTACATTTTATCATGTTTGCTGAAGATACAAATGTTTTATGGCAAATAAATCCATTGATATACTAGTCAACAACATAAATGTTTAATTATGTCTAGTTTCGGTTAACTTAAAAAAGACGAATTTTATGCTGCTTAGTTCACAAAGGAAAACTGTAGTGAACTGTAAATTAAATATTTTGATGGATAATAGGGATATAACCAGGGGAGCCTCTACAAAATTTCTGGGTGTTCACGTTGATGAACATTTAACACGGAATTATCATATTAATGTCATGACTACAAATATCAAAAAACATTGGTATCTAGTATTCAGTATCTTCTAATGAGAAGTATGCTTATGAATTTGTATTATTCCCTAATAAATTCCTACATATCCTATTAAAGGCCTAATATAATATGGGCTTCAAACTATTCTATTCACTTAATTAACTAGCCTCAAAATTACACAGAATCGTGTCATCGGAACCATGTGTAAGAAACCTTCAAAAGTTTCAAGCCTGGGTATACCACCTTTTGAATGTCTAAAAAACTACAAATGGAGATATTTATGTATAAATTACAATTAAACTTACTACCTGTGAATTTTAACTAATGGTTTTGTGAAATTCGGAGATGCATAGCCAGCACGCTATGTCATTAAATATGTACCACCAGCTGGGTGTGCGCACTACAATGGGTCAGCAAAATGTTAATATCAGGGAGCCTTTGTTTTGGAATTTTTTGCCAAATGAGCTCACCTGTTTACCTACTGTATATCAGTTTAAACAAAAACTAAAGGACAATAAGTTTCAGCTGGTCAGTCGGCCGACTGGGTATCATCACCAAAGCAACCCGATCCAACGTAAAAATAAATTCTGCACGTGTTTACACAGGCACTGATTGTTCAGGATTGTCTTTCGCCGTACACAAAAGAGATCCGATAACTGTGGCTGAATAGGATCGGATCAGATCTGGTCGATGTACTGCAGGCTTTAGCAGACCCATGGATACGCCACTGACATGAATTGACTTAAGATTTCTATTTCAGTGGGCTGTCATACTCTAGCTACTGATGCAAATGATATACAGGTCAGCTCAGTAAGTCATATATACGATCAAGCATATTTCGGTGCAAGCATCCTCAAATATCTACGTCCAACTAAGTCATATGCCTGAATTGTAATGACATTAGACGTAGAGCGGATGGGAAAATCTCAAATACAAGGTTTGGTTCGAGATAATCATTTAATTCGAGTGCTAAACATTCAAATAGATGAAAGAAATAGAATGCCGCTGCCTGCACTAGAAGCTCAGAAAAACGACATCTAAAGTATTTTCGTATTAAAATGTGCAAATGTAAACACAATAATATTCAGATTGGCTATGTCATGGATAATGGAACTTTACTACATCAAACAGATCCTTCAATGCACAATGCTTTATGTTATTTTTCTTCTGTCCAACGGTTTAACCTCTTTTGCCAACAACACTCCAGGAATTTCTATAAGCTTTTATATGCAATACGATATAACAAAATGTTCGCAGAGCCAAAATAATATGATATCACCGACTGACTGTTAACGTTCGGATATACTTAACCAACTACCCGCAGTGTCACGATTCTAATAAATTAAATGTATTTTACAACGTTATTCTTCCATTTTCATAGCTCATACCCTTAGTATAGAATGTTCCATTATTATATACACCCTGTACGTGAACTTCTTCTTCCACAATAATTGAGGATCTGTGAAAATGTAACCACAAACTTAGCCCTCAATATGCGGGCTTATTGCATTAACAGACGACGCTCCAATCGTGGTAGCTGAATAAGTACCGGCATTTAAGTTTTCTGGAGGTACAAAGGCAATGGCATAAAGAACCGGTAGGTATTGAAAAATGAGCGTTACGAGACTAATGAGCATCAGAGCGAATCCCAAAATGGCCGATTGCAAGCAGACGTTTGCTACTGTAAAATAAGCCGGTATAAAAACGACCCACGAAAATAATGTTGAAGCAACTGAGATGAATATGAACCATGATTCGTTGAAGTTGTTCGGTAGTTTTCTGGTGAAGAATCCAATCCAGGCGCATAGAATCATGATGAATATGTTATAGGACAGAGGAATCAAGAACCATATGGTCGACTTGTAACAGTAGAGTTCCACGTACTTCTCGAAAATGTTTGACATCCGTAAGCTCGATGTCGCGGCCGAATAGATTTCCGATACCAGCACCAAAACCAGCTGTTGAACAGTGATCAACAAATCTTGTTGTAATAACTGTCAACACCGTTTCAGATCATCATATCTTCAGTAACATTTAAGCGTTACCAACAGCCACAAATTTCAGCCTAGTTATAGCTTATTCATACTTTCATTATATACAATCAAATGAATTACCATTCCACAAGCCTTGTAGGCCAGGTGGTATCAGTAAGTAATTGCTGTGAACACATAGGTGATGTGAGAGCAGCTTAAAATATCTGTTCAAAGTTTATTCCTGTAGATTTAGTAAGTACCAACCAACCTGAATCACAAGGAAGATTACAACGAAGACCATCTGAGATTCGGAAGAGATGCATCTTGGTTTTTGGACGCTCCTCTTTCCAAAAGCAAATATTCTGTAGATTCGAATATTTTTCACCAAAACTGGAGTGTAAATCATGCTGATGCCAAAGTGGAAACCTATATATCTGACGATGCATATCCAATTGGCCGTGTTCGGAGGAATGACCAAAACCACAACAGTGGCACAAACAACCAATATGCCGACGAGAATAAACAAACTTAGCTGAATGCTTTGTGCTTTTATCAGCTTGCTTTTCCTTTTTGCCAGAAACACGGAGGCGCAGAAAATTGCGCAAAGACCTACGACAACTGTGAGAAAAAGTAACAATATCGACAGAGCATCTGAATAATGAAGATACACTGGATCGATGGGCTTGCATACGGTGATTGTTTCTTCATCCGGCCAAGTAAACATCGGACATGTCTGGCAACCTGTTCTGCTCTGAAGGATGATTTCGTTATTGCGACAGTCTTCGCAAATCCAACAGCAAGACGGAGACTGTTTTATGACATACTGATTACCAAGACATGGCTTACTGCAAACTGACAAAGGTGGTTTGTTTATGTCGGTCAGTGGATTGTGCTTATTAAACAATTTCCAGTCAATCTGAGATTCATTGATAGACAGCTGTTGATCAGTTGCATTCCATAACCCAACGATCTTCGACCTACGAATGTGATTCTCTGTCAAATAAAATTGCCTCACGTGAAGATTTTCCATGAAATCGCCATTTTCGTTGAATTGAATTCTTCCCAGAATTCCTTCAAACGACGATCTCTTTATTCTTTGCAATAAAGCGTCTCCACGGATACAATCCTCCAGTATTTCCTTTTCCATGAATCCCATGGGGCATGTGTCCAAAATATGGTCATGGAGAGCACTAGCAAAAATCAAAAAGGCATCATGAATGCGGTTGCATAGTTCAGGAATTATTGGACAAATGGTCGAATCGAGAGTTAAGTTCATGCTACACAGTTTATCGTGTGTTTGATTCACGATGTCATCGAACTTACACTGGTGCTCGCTTTCCCATCGTTTCGATATCCACGAGTTGCCCTGACCGGTTGCGGGGGTAACCGTTTTCAGAAAGTCTTCAAAATCGGGCATTTGAACAGAGGGATGCGTGACATAAAAAGAGCCTTCCAACATATCGTCTTCGGTGAGTATTTGTTCATTCCATTCATCCATTCCATCAGTTCCTACCCAAATGAAAGTGCCAACGTCCCTCTTTCTGCCAATTGTGTTCAACAGCGGCTGCATAATACTCGACCTCTCGATAAACATTATAACGATCCTCGAGTTTTCGTTTTTAACAAGCATATCCGCGATAGTATTGTATTCTTTCTCATCAACCTGCGACGATATCTGAATTGCAACTGCAATGCATATCCCATAACTTGAAGCTTGACCGTGTAAAAGGTTTTCGATCTGTTTGATACCGTTCTCTCCGTATGATCCTTCTGTGTATACTACTGAAACATAAGTCCATCCGAAGTATTTGGCGACTCCCAGGATCGCAAGAGCTTGATACCTATCTGTCGCAACAAGTCGTGTAAAGTACTCGTAACGACTTTTATCGCTCAGTTCGTCACTCGTGGCATAGGTGCTGATCACTGGTATCCTGTAAATACCCATCAGAGGCGAAACTGCGGTAGCAACTCGGCTGTAGGTCAGTCCTGTAATTCCAATCACCTTATAATGTTTTAGTTTGTCGGATAATATGTTGGTGACCTCGACGATACAGTCTGAATCCGAACAACTGTCGTCATCACTGGTGAAGTACGTCACCATCTCCAAACTTTTCATGTCGTTGGAACAGCCATCGACACTGACAAAACCCAGGGTGATGTTCGGGAGAAGGTCAGAACGCCTGTTGATCTGATCAACCACATATATGACCATTTCCACTTGGCTACATGCGAATGGAAGCGGAGCCGTTCCGCACTGGTGAGTCGCCGTATTGTAATCTGTAACATGTATAACTACACCGATGTTGATATCAGCCGGTCTTGCTAACATTGGTTTTAGGCTTCTGTCTCTTACTACTGTCAATTCCGTTGATCCGAAACAACGAAAGCTTCCGTTGAGTAGTAGGACGTAGATGACTGCGGACGTTATTTGACATCTTTTCATCGTGAATTTACTCAGAATTTCTAATAATTTACAATGCGCACAGGTGGATCTGACCACTCTGCTGGCTGCTTCCAGTTAAATAACGTGAGGTTTCATTAAAGTTTATATTTTCTTTTCGTTTGCACACACACCTGCTACTTAATGACAAATTATTGACATAAGTTTTCTAAAAGGCACATACATATTGACGAACCGAACGAATAGGCATACTCAGTATAGGCTACGAAACGAAGGCTGCTTCTTTCAGGTAGAGTGACTAAACGGCCATTAAAGAAAAGTCTACGATGCTACATTCACTTTGTTAAGGCTCTATGCAAATTTAACTCTCTGCTCATGCAAAAAAACTAGCCATTTTATTTTGAAGTGTACATTTTAGATAGCAGTGTTGCTGTATTCTAAGTAACCTTGCGATGCTCTTTGCACGGCCAATACTTAAAATAAATAAAGACCGGCCTACTCCGGGATTCGCAATATTGTGGTCTCTCAGCCAAACTTCGAGGTTTTTCACAACCTCATTTTCAACCGGAAATGCAGTTTTAATCTGGGAGTTCTTTTTGTATCCATGGTCTTTGTTTTATGCATTTTTATTTCTTATATTTGCTGCACCCATGAAACGTACACGGTTAGCATACTCTGAATCTGATTCGTGAGATGAGTGTAAGGATCTCAGCTTGACTTGTTTAATTGTTTAATGATTAGGCCTAAGATTATTGATTGCGATTTCACTTGAAATTAAATTAAACTAAAATAGGTCATGCCAAAATCGTTCGATTTCAGACCTTACGCTCTACTGATTATTTCCAAGGCGGCCCTATTAACTAATATAACATAGAGCGCAATTTCATCCTTTCGGGTTCTCGAGACTTCAAGCAACCCATAAAACAAAAATTATTTATCATATGGTCTGATTAAGTACAATTAGCCTACGTTTACATTGAATGCACAGTAATAGCAAAAGCACACGTTCAACAGTCACGAATTTGACTAGGTGCCTGGAGTGAGGCCGTCGCTGTAACTCCAGTATTACCAGTGGAACACGAATCGAAAGCTGAAAAATACAACTTTGCATGTCTACTGCACAGGAAACGGCTGTGTTGTGTTCTCGTGACAAAGGTAATTATAAATTCTAATCAACGACAGAATTATATATCATCAGACATGCGTGCCTGCTGACCACAGTGTCTTGCAGCAGGAGGAGTGAGGCCATCAGACTGTATACTGTATGACTGTAAATCACGATAAGAATGGTGCCCGTTTTAACAGCCAGCGTCTACGAGCCAATAGTGAACAGGTGTATAATAGCGGGGCCTATTCATTAGTTAATTAATCCGCTTTTTCATTAATTCATCTATTCGTTCATTCAGAGCACTTATATGGCGCTTCTTCAAGGTACCTCTTAATAAAACATAAATTCCACCAGGGTGAAAGAGAGCAGTTTACATAATTTATGCTTGTAAAAGGTGTATGAAGAGTCTCTTGTTAAAAGGCCTCGCAGATCTAAAGGAAGGTTTTCCAGATGGACGGTCCCGATCACTGACAAGGCACGACGATACATCGTCCAAGTGCGTACAAAGGGAACAACAATCTGACTTAGATAGGCAGCAACATCTGGAACTGTTGAGAGAATGTTTAGCTGCAGGGGACTTTCATGAGTCTACACAGGGCAAGGCTTACCCGATCTTTCTAAATCCACCTGAGGCGGCTTAAAGCAATCGACGCTCCGTCTCCTCCTCTGTCTTTACCTCTATTGTCTATGCCTTCATCAGCTCCCGAATTGATTATTATATTAAATTCTCTCTTGGTTGGTCTTCCAAAAGTTCGTCTTTCCACTCTTCAGTCTGTTCTAAATGCTGCAGCCAGACTAATAGCCCGATTCCACGCTCATCTCACATCTCTGCTTTCTTGTTTGATCATCTTAAATTTATTAGGGTTAAATTTATTGATAGGGTTAAACTCAAGGTTCTCGCATTAATCGTATACTGACCGAGCTCCCAAGTACCTACGCGACCTCATCCGCTGCCGACCTTAGCCACTTCTCTTCGCCCGCAACCCTCACTTCACCGGCATGATCGCTTTGTCCCGTGAGCGAGGACTGCTATCGCTAAAGCACGAACCATTGCCTTCATTGTCCCTGCACTACAGAACCAGCACCATTCTTCGACGCGTTCCTCCTTATTAACTGGTGGGATAAGTGCCTCTTTTCGCTGTCTCAAGACCACTTTCTTTTCTCTCGGTCTCTAGCACTGGGAGCGCACTGCGAGTTGGGGGTATAAATTTATAGAAATAAAGCAATACAGCTGCCCATGCTAGACCAGAGATCAGATAAGACTGATGCAGAGACGACCCATGATTAGCGCGTAGCTGCTTTCTCATCTAGGCCATGCTATTGACAGGATTAGGCATATCTTAGTAAAAATTAGAAACGTCATTTCATGCAGGACGTTTACACTGACATTTTTGGTGACATTATAGCGACAGCGTCACTTCCTTATCAATAGCGTTATTCTTTGTTCGGATCTTAGTTAATGAAAGCGTGATTTCATGCCGTGAACTTGTCATGATTTACGCTCATTTTTACAAATTCAAACGTGGCTTTTGAACTTTTTTGCCGTGAATTCTTACTACACAAACTAACTACTGTCACTGTCCGTGCAGAACTCAAGTTTTGAATGCTATTTGTCGAGTTCGCTTGCAGAAAAAGTTTGCCTTGTCAGAATTCTGATGAGAAGAAATAATATGCTAAATGCATGAAGTAATGCAAAAACAGTCATTGTGTTAGGTAACTGTTCCCATTGCTGGAAAAGACGGGAGCTGATAAAGGGAGTTGATATGTTTTACATTACAAAGAAATCAAAACCTGGTTACTGAAATGTCCATTTAACAATTTTAATAATGTTTCACAACACTGACAAAAATGAGCACATTGATTAGGCTAATTAATGTTTTAGTCAAAATCAGATACTAGGAGCCGGCTATTAAGTTTCCACAGCACATAAGCAACTCAACCGGTGTTATTGATCCCAACTATTGTACACCAGGAACAACGGCAACCGTTGTTGCTAAGGTGTTATCTCGTACAAAACCAAGAGCATAGATTATTGGTAAATATTGGCAAATGAGCGTAACCAGAGAATTGAGTAACAGAGCAAATCCCAAAATAACCGGCTGCAAGTACATATAAGAAATGGTAAAATAAACCGGTATGAACACGATCCAAGCAAACAGGGATGTGCCAACTGAGATGAATAGGAACCAAGATTCGTTGAAGTTGTCTGATAGTTTCCTGGTGATGAATCCAATTCCGGCGCATAAAAGCATCATGATTATGTTGTAGGAAAGAGGAAGCAGGAACCAAACGGTTGACTTGTAACAATACAGTTCCACGTATTTCTGGAAACGGCTCGGCATATTCAAGGCTGTTTCTGATGTTGCAATGATTTCGGAAACGATCACCAAAGCCAGCTGCATGAAAGAAACTTACCAAAGGTAATGACGCAGTATTCGCATCCGATTTTCAATAATTAGCTAACCACAGTGCACGCTTATGTAGGTGTGTGTATTTATGTGGTTGTCTAAGCAACTAATGCATTATATTTGACGTACCTCATACAACTACGCCTCTTTTACAAATTATAACTTTCTATGTCAAAAATGACAAATCGCTTAAAATGACGAATAAGCACGAAATGTAATCTGAGTTAACTGATTGCAAAAGAGAACCTACTCTTGTAGCGCGACTATAGAGTTTAACATAGCATTCTAATGATAGCTGAATTGTTTAGATTATTCACTACCGGGGAACTGGAAAAATCTATCTTAGAATTTATTAAAGCTTTCATGAGTATTAACAATGAACAAAGTCACACCAACCTGACATAGCAGCAAGATGTTGAAGAATACGATCTGGGATAAAGGCGAGACATATCGCGGTCCTTGCAGGAGATTCCTCTTCCGATAGAAATAAAAGCGGCAGATAAGAACATTTTTCACGAGAAGAGGAGTGTAGATCAGGTTGATTCCGATGTGAAAGCCTGCATTTCTTACGGTACATATCCATTTACTTGAATCGGGAGGAATGACAAGAACTACAACGGTCATACTTGCTACCAAAATGCCCAAAATTATCAATATATTCAGTGGAATGTTAAGTTTCTCCAAAATCTTGTTTTGCCGATTCCACAGGAAAACACTAGCGCATATGATGGAGAACAGAATCAGAATAGTAGCCAGACATAACAGAGTTACTGAAATAATATCTGAAGTTTCCAGGTAAACGGGAGCAATTAGTAGGCAATTTCTAGCTGTTTCGTCGTCTGGCCAAGTATATATCGGACATGGATTACATCCAGTCTGGTTCTCAAGAATAATCTCGTTATCCCGACAGCTCGTACATATCCAGCAACAAGATGGTGATTGTGTCATCATATACTGCTTCTTTAAACATGGCTGACTACAGACAGATATTGGTGGTTTGAAAACGTCTTTTGATGTTAAATTCTTATTGAACAGTTTCAAACTCACTTCAGCTTCATTTATGTAGAGGCGCTTTTCAGTAGAATTCCAAAATCCTACGACTTTAGACTCAATTGCACTTGAGTCAGTTCGCTTATAGAATTGTTTCACGTCAATATTTTCGGGAAAATCGCCGTTTTCGTCAAATGTTATACTCCCCAAAATGCCCTGAAAAGTACTTTTTCTTATCCTCTGCAGAAAAGCTTCGCCCCAATTACAGGCTTTCAATAACGATTTATTTTTAAAACCTTCAGGACATTCAGCCCTTATGTGGTCCTGAGCTGCTTGAGCATAAATCAGATACGCGTCATGAATACGAGTATAATGCGAAGGTATTAATGGACAAATGGTTGAATCGAGATTCAATTCGTCGCTGCACTTCTTCCTTTGAACATGAACTGAACTACTGTCGAATGTGCAATTAAATTTATCTTCGAAAATGCTCATAATCCAGTCGTTACCTTCACTTTTCATTGTTGTGACAGTTTCTATGTATCTCTCAAAATCAGGCATTGTAGTGGCCGGATGATCAACAAATATGATGCCTTCCAGCATATCTTGCATCGATGGATCGTGTTCATAAGTAGACATTGAGTCGGCTCCAAGCCAAACGAACGTTCCGAGTTCTCTCCTTTTGAGCACTGTGCCAAATAATGATCGGGCAATCGCGCTTTGCTCGAAAAATGCAATTACAACTTTAGCATTCTCGTTCCTAATGAGTTCATCGGTAACAGCTTCAAACTCGCTTTGACCAGGAGACGTAGAGATCTTGAGCGCAACGGCTATGCAGATACCATAACTAGAGAATTTCTCGTCTAAGAGATCACTAACCTGTTTGAATGCGTTTTCTCCGTAAGATCCCGCAGAATATAACACGGAAATATATTTCCATCCATAATAATTGACGATTCCTATAAGAGGAAGAACAAGGTAACTGTCCGGAACAATTAGCCGCATATAGTATTCATAGCGATTTTTATCACTCAGTTCATCACTTGAGGAGTGGACGCCAATCATTGATATTTCAAAAACACCCATAAAAGCAGAAACTGCTTTCGCAATTGTGCTAGCATGTGATCCCACAATTCCAATAACGTCGTAACTTTTGAGTTCTTCTGAAAATTCCTGGTTTTGACTCGACAAGAATATATTTGAATATTGATGGTCTGATTCGCTACATGTATTGTTGTCTTTGATGAAATAAGACACCACTTCTAAGCTTTTTCTGTCTAGAGAGCAACCATCAACGATGACAAAACCGAGTGTGATATTCGGTAGAAGGTCCGTTCGACTGTTGATCTGATCCACAATATAGATGGCCATTTCCACTTCTTCACATCCTGTTATTGTTCGTACCGGTCCACACATGTTTGTCTCATAAGAGTAACTTGTTATATCTGTCAAATGTCCGATGTTGATGTCGCCTTCTTTGGCTAATACGGCATTTAATGTTCTTTGTTTAATTTTGGGAACATCTATGTAAGCGACACAAATTATGTTCCACTGAATTGCCAATAGGCAAGAAAGCAAATGTAAAATTTTCAGCTCATTCATTTTCACCTAAAGATGCTGAATTTCACTTGTCTTTACCCCGAAATAAATCGAGTTTCCTATTTCGTAATTTCGCTTTGTTTGTAACTACTAGTATGATATGGTAATAGGATCATGTTGTCTTCGTTTTCTAAAGCTGTTTCTTCCTTGTTCCGTTTTTATAGTCTGGTCTGATGGCTGTTGTCAGCAAAAGCGTCCAATAATATTAGCTGAAGAGACGCAAGATGCAAATTAGCATTTCCAACATTTGGTTTTTACGTCAGCAACAAATTGTCGTTTGTCAGATGATTCTACCATAAATATCTAAAGGTCGAATGAATTTGTAAAGCGTGCTTTCAAGCCTTCAACAGCAAGTCCCGCAAAAGACTCTGGGTTTGTTGGCATTGATTCTGTCATTCCGCATAGGACTAATTTGGAAACCCACACATGCTACCTCTATTACCCACTGTTTGTTCTTTAGTTTCTTTGTAATGACGCTGTGTCACAGAGAAAAGATGATTAGATGTACATGCATGTCAAATCTGCGTATTGTTCCTTTTATTTGGGTCGGAAGTAGTTTTAAGCCTGATTTGGTTAAATCTATATAGGATGATATTTTCGATAACGATCTGGTTCGTATTAAAATGATGTAGGAAATTATTTTTTTTATCTAAGAAATGCCTCTAAGTTTTTCACTTTATCGCACATTTAGGGCTTGAGATCACGATACCTAAAGTCTATAAGTTGGTAATGGCAGACCTAATAGCTCTGCGATTCGAACTTGATCGCTTTGTCAATATATTTGTACCTAAAAGTCATCGGACTCTAGTCTATGTGAGCATGCACACACGTAGAACTCGTGGCTTAGTTGTTTCCGAATAATCGTACATTTTCCCTCAGTCTGCTCTGTGCTTATAAAGTGCAAATTATCGTTAATAGTTTTCTACTTTACTACTCATCTTACTGCTACTGTGCTATTTGCATCGCACTTCACTATATTTACAAAATGTATTTCTTTCGTTTGGAAACAAAAAGATTATTATAATATATATACTTTATTTTTGCACAAAGCGAAATACAACGGTGATAACATTAGTGATGTTGTGAGTGACTGGGTGGGTTTATGGTAATGGCAACACTCTGACACAAAAAGCCGAAGATGAGCACGGACGCGCTATCGCTTCCCGCTACCATCCCAAAGGTTGACTCAGCCTTCTATTTGCCAGGTGGCGCTGGTATCATGAGCAGCAGGACGTGATGGGAGCCTTACATGGATGCCAAACAGCAGAGATCTGGTGAGAGGAGAGGTCTGGTGAGAGGATAGGAGATCAGGTGAGAGGAGAGGAGATCTGGTGAGAAGAGAGGAGATCTGGTGAGAGGAGAGGAGATCTGGTGTGAGAAGAGATCAGATGAGAGGAGAGGAGATCTATTGAGAGAAAAGAAAATCTGGTCAGAGGAGAGATCTGGCCAGAGGATTGGAGATCTGGTGAGAGGATAGGAGATCTGGCGAGAAGAAAAAATATCTGATGAGGGTAGAGGAGATCTGGTGAGAGAAGGGGAGGTCTGGTGAGAGGAAAGAATATCTGGTCAGAGAAGAGAAGAACTGGTGAGAGGGAAGGAGATCTGGTATAAGATAGGAGATCTGGCGAGAGGATAGAAGATCTGATTAGGAGAGATCTGGTGAGAGGATAGGAGATTTGGTAATATGTTTTACATTGCAAAGAAATCCAAACCTGGCTGCTGAATTGCACTCGTCCTCCAGAGGTGGTTTCATGGTTCCGCATGCTCGCACTGCCATTAGACAAGGCGACTCAAGGCTTTCGCAATCGTTGATCCTTCCGTTTGGAATAGCCTTCCCACCGACCTCCATTCTCTTCCCAGGGAACTGTCTGGCTCTTTTTACAAACTACTTAAAACTGTTCTATTTGACTGGGCCTGGGACGGGAGCGCCTCTTAGTAGATAAATTGAAGGGGCGCTATATAAATAACATAGATAGATAGATAGATAGATAGATAGATAGATAGATAGATAGATAGATAGATAGACGGACGGACGGACGGACGGACGGACGGACGGACGGACGGACGGACGGACAGACAGACAGACAGATAGATAGATAGATCGATGAGGATTCGCACTGGACACGATTTCATGCAAATTTGACTGGTTTTAGTTATCAACTGCGACGGCATCATCACATTGGCCTATTCTGGTAAACATCGACAACTTCGAACGGCTGGTGCTCTGAGCGAAACCTTAGTAAACCTACGCTCTTCACTGGAAAATAGCTTTCGTGAGTTGCTTGAATTTCTCTGTGCAAATTAAGCCAGGGAGCAGTTTGACTGCTGACAGGCTGTTGACGCTCCTGATCACGCATTTTCCTGCAATGTAGTCTTCATTAACGTCCATGTATCACCTGTAGTTCTCGATTATGTCAAGTTCTCACTACATATCACAGCTGCTGCAGGCGGCATCATCCCAAAGTTGAGTAGACATGAACAAATTCGACAGCTGATACAATTCGTCATTAAGACATTAAGCACACGCTTAAACCAACTATCTCCTGTCTTGACACTATTGTGACCACAATAATGTAGACAAACATGCACTATGACTTTGACAGCGTCTTTAGAATGCATTAATTACGCTTCGAAAGACTGATCACCACTAGCAGAAATTCACGAAGTCACGGAAGCCGTGAATCCGTGAATTTCCCCAAAGAATTTCCCTCAAAAAATGACGTTGGCTGCCGTGATTTTGTTAAAATCTTCCTTTATTAATGCAACAGGACTACGGCAACAGGGCTCTCTTCTTTGTCTCTTATACAGACTATAACGGCCGATATTGCAGCCATATTCTCTAAACACTCGTCAAATGGTCAGCTTTATGCTGCTGCATATGCTAGACCAGAGATTAGATTAGATTGATTCAGAGACGACCCATGATTAGCGCGTAGTGATTTTACCATAATATAAGTTATTGATAAGATTGAGTCTATCTTAGTAAATACAAACGTCATTTGATGCAGGACCTTTACGCTAGCAGTTTTGGTGGCAGTGTGCATTTGCATTGCGGTATTTCTATTTCATTAGCGTTATTCTTTTGGTCTGATATAAGAACATTTACTGACAGTATTGTGAAGCCCACAATATTAGGCCACGCTGGCTAGCCGCCTCAGAATATTCCGCATAATGCACTATTGCTTGTTGATGTTGCGGCTGTGTCAACTTGATTTTTCTTGAAATAAACAAATATTGGGTGACGATGATGATGATGATGATCTTAGTAAATAAAAGCGTGATTTCATGCCGTAAATTTGCCATATTTTCGTTCGTTTTCACGAAATTGAAACGTGATTTCGAAACTTTTTTACCGTGAATTTATACTGGACCTACTGGACCTACTGCTCACTTACTTTAGAATGCATTAATTACGCTTCGAAAGACTGATCACCACTAGCAGAATTTCACGACGTCACGGAAGCCGTGAATCCGTGAATTTCCCCAAATTGTTCGTGCAGCGCTCCAGTTATGAACACGACATTTCGAGTGTGTTTGTCTGCCTTGTCAGGATTCTGATGAGAAGAAATAATATGCTAAATTCATTAAGTAATGCGAATATTATCATTGTGCGTCTTTTTCCATCTCCTACTACGTGACCTGACTATTATGATTTCCGTAGGTAACTGTTCATATTGCTTGAAAAAGACGGGAGCTGATAAAGGAGCCGATATGTTTTACATTGCAAAGAAATCCAAACCTGGCTACTGAATTGTCCATTTAATAATCTTAATAGTCTTTAAAACAACACTCACGATAACAAGCACATTGACTAGACAAAGTACTGTTATAGTCAAAATCAGATATTAGGCCTGGCTGTTAAGAAGTCACAGTATAATATAAGCAACTAAACCTTTGCTATTGATCCCAACTACTGTACATTAGGAACAACGACATTCGTTGTCCCTAATGCAACCTGAGCAGTGTTATCTCCAACAAAAACAAGAGCATAGATTATTGGTAAATATTGGCAAATGAGCGTAACGAGAGAATTCAATATCAGAGCAAATCCCAAAATGGTCGGCTGCAGATACATATAAGAAATTGTAAAATAAACCGGTATGAACACAATCCAAGCAAACAATGTTGTAGCAACTGAGAGGAATATGAACCAAGATTCGTTGAAGTTGTCTGATAGGTTCCTGGTGATGAATCCAATTCCGGCGCACAAAAGCATCATGATTATGTTGTAGGAAAGAGGAAGCAGAAACCAAACGGTTGACTTGTAACAATACAGTTCCACGTAGTTCTGGAAACGGCTCGGCATATTCAAGGCCGTTTCTGATGTTGCAATGCTTTCGGACACGATCACCAGAGCCAGCTGGGTGAAAGAAACTTACCAAGGATAATGGCGCAATGTGCGCATCCGATTTTTGATAATAATTAGGCATGAGTATTTAGGTGCACGTGTGTGTTTGTGTGCCTATGCATTACTTCACAATATTTTCGAGGTACCACATACAACTAAACCTCGTTAACAACTTAGACTTTCCTACTCCAAAAAGACCAATCGCTTTGATTGATGCACACGCACGAAATGTGATCTGAATAAACTGATTCCTGAAGAAAACCTACGCAGTGAGGTGATAGAGTCTGACATAGCATTCTAATGATGTTGGCTAACTCATTTGGATAAATCTATCTTAGAATTAAAGATAACATGAGTAAACATTCAGCACGTTGTATATTTTAACAATAAAACTAGTCACACCAACCTGACTTATTATTAGGATGCTGAAGAATGCGAGCTGAGATAGAGGCGAAACCTGTCGATATCCTTGAAGGAGATTCTTCTTTCGATAGAAATAAAAGCGGCAAATAAGAGCATTTTTGACCAGCAGAGAAGAGTAGATCAGGTTTATTCCGATGTGAAATCCTGCATTTCTTACGGTGCATATCAAAGTACTTGCGTTGGGTGGAACCACAAGTAGTACCACGGTCACACATGCTACCAAAATGCCCAAAATGATCAATATATTCAATGGAATGTTAAGTTTTTCCAACAATTTGTTTTTGCGATTCGCCAGAAAAACACAAATGCATATCATGGCCGAAAGAATCAGAATTGTGGCCAAACATAATAGAGTTACTGATATAATATTTGAAGGTTCAAGGTAAACGGGAACAATTGGTAGGCAATATCTCGCTGTTTCGTCGTCTGGCCATGTATACATCGGACATGGACGACATCCAGTTTGGTTCTCAAGGATAATCTCGTTGTCCCGACAGCCCATACATGTCCAACAACAAGATTGTGATTGCTTCACCAGCATATACTGATTCTTTAAACATGGCTGACTACAGACGGAGATTGGTGGCTTGAACATGTCTTTTGATGTTAAATTCTTATTGAACAGTTTCCAACTGATTTCAGATTCATTTACGTAGAGGTGCATTTCCGTAGAATTCCAAAATCCTACGATTTTAGACTTAATTGCAGTGGAGTTAATTGACTTATAGTATTGTTTTAAAACAAGATTTTCGGAAAAATCGCCGTTCTTGTCAAATGTTATACTCCCCAAAACTCCCTGAAAAGTAGATTTCTTGATCCTCCGCAGAAATGCTTCGCCCCACTTACAAGTTTTTAATAACGCTTTGTTCTGAAAGGCATCTGGACATTCAGCCGTTATGTGGTCATGAGCAGCCTGAGCGTACACCAGATGCGCGTCATGAACACGATTGTACAGTGATGGCGTTAACGGGCAAATGGTTGAATCTAGGTTCAATTCGTCGCTGCATTTCTTGCTTTGCGCATCGACAGAACTACTGCCAAATGTGCAGTTAAAATTATTTTCCCAAGTTTTCATGATCCACTCGTTACCTCGACTGTTCATAGGTGTGACAGTTTCTATGTAGCTCTCAAAATCAGGCATTGTAATGGCCGGATGATCAACAAATATGATGCCTTCCAGCATGTTCTCCATCAATGATTCATATTCATAATCAACCATTGAATCACCTCCAAGCCATATGAAGGTTCCGAGTTCTTTCTTTTTAAGCAATGTGCCAAATACTGATTGTGCGATCTTTATTCCCTCCAAAAATGTAATAACAATCTTAGCATTCTCATTACTAATAAGTGCATCGGTAATTGTTTCATATTCAGTTTGTGGAGGAAAAGTAGAAACTTTGATTGCTACGGCTATGCAGATACCATAACTAGAAGCCTCACCGTGAATGAGATCGTCAATCTGTTTGAATGCGTTTTCTCCGTAAGATCCCGCAGAATATACCACGGAAATATATTTCCATCCATAATGTTTGACAATTTCTAGAACAGGAAGAACAAGTTTACTGTCAGGAGCAACAAGCCGCATGAAGAATTCATAGCGAATTTTATCACTCAGTTCATCACTTGTGGGGAGTATGCCAATCATCGATGTTTCGAAAACTCCCATAAAAGCTGAAACTGTTTTGGCAATTGTGCTAGTTTTTGGTCCCACAATTCCAATCACGTCGTAACTTTTGAGTTCTTGTGAGAATTCCTGGTTTTGATTAGACAAGAATTTATTTAAATCTTGATGATCTGTTCCGCTACATGTATTGTTGTCTTTGATGAAATATGATGCCACTTCTAAACTTTTTATGTCTAGAGAGCAACCATCAACGATGACAAAGCCGAGTGTGATGTTCGGTAGAATGTCCGGTCGACTGTTGATCTGGTTTACAATATAGATGGCCATTTCCACTGCCTCACACCCGAATGATGTCCGATCTGGACCGCACTCTTTTGTGACATCGTTATAATATGTTAAATCTGTCAAATGTCCGATGTTGATGTCGCCTTCTTTGGCTAACACTGCATTAAATGTTCTCTGTTTAATATTGGGAACATCTATGTAAGCGACACAAATTATGTTCCGTTCAACTGCCAACAAGCAAAAAAGAAAATTTAAAATTCTCAGCTCATTCATGTTCACCTAAAGATGCCCAATCTCACTTGTCTCAACGCTCAAAATAAATCGAATTTTTCTTTTTCGTAAATTCGCGCTGACTGTAACTACTAGAACGATAACTACTATAATATTTTTACTATCAGTGAAACGTAATGAGATAATGTTTCTTCGTTTTCTAAAGCTTTCTTTGCCCCGATCCACTTTTATAGTCTTGTGTAAAGCTGGTTCTCAACGAAGGCGTCAGATACTATTTGACGAGACGCAAGATGCAGATTACAATTTCTTACGACCTACATTTGCTAATTAGTTCAGCAATAAATTGTCAATTGTCATGTGACTCTGTCGTAAGTAGGCCTATCTACCGACGAATGAATTTCTAAAGCGTGCTTTCAAGTTGTCTAACAACAGTCCGACCCAAGACTCAGGCTTTGTTGGTATTGATTGTATCACTCCGCATTTGACTCACTTGGAAATTCACACATGCTACCTTTGTTTGTTCTATTAAGTTTCCTTTTAATGCTGCTGTGTCACAGGTAAAAGATGATTAGATGCATGTCAAATCTGCGTATTGTTCCTTTTATTTTGGGTCGGAAGTAGTTTGGTGCCTGATCTGACGAAATCTATATAGGATGATATGCGAGTAACGATCTGGAACTTATCAAAATGATTTAGGAAGTGATTTTCATCTAATTAAGCACTGTCTCACACACGTAGGGTTTGTGGTCACACTACCTCAAGTTTGTAAATTGGGAATGGTAGGCCTAGTCGTATTGCAAATATATATACATACATATATAATGGTCATAGTCTGTTTCAATGCCATGTCGTTAAATTCAAATACACGGGCGCTGAGGAAAACCCGGGCGAACGCCGGGTAAAAACTGCTAGTAAAGTAATAAAGTTCAAACCTATAATTGCTCTTTTCAATATCTGTAAAAAGCAGAAACACCCACCGCTTTTCGAAACTTCCGGTTTGTTTAGCACTTTCGATTAACTAGTTATCCGTTCGGCACAGGACAATTTTATAGCGCGATGCTGGCAGAAGTTCAGAACTAAAGGCAGTTTGCGCGAAAAATATGGAGACCGCTTTACAAGAGAACAAGACTTTCGCTTCGAGACAGTTTCCAAAAAGTAAAGAAATGACCTCGAGACCGAGACCGAGACAGTGGAGTCCGAGACCGAGACATCAAGCCTGTCTCGAAACGTCTCGAGACCAAGACAGTGTCTCGAGACAGTCCAAGTCTGCCATGGGAAGCTAGCTAGGCTGCTATGGCAATGACTTGGATATGATTGAGACAAGGTGTTGACAAGAGTCAGATCCCAGGCGATAGTCATGCTTCCCTGTAAAGTTATGAGTCGCGCCATGACTGTGGTCGTTGCCATCAGACCTTAGAAGTCATACTAGTTCCTTAGAAGAGAATAATCTCGCTTTGAGACGGGTCATTCATATTACGTAATCTATGCGGCATGTCCATCGGTCCTGCGAGAGCCCAGACAAGACAGTGGGCCAAACCGTGGTAGCCTAGGCTATCTATGGGCCAAAAACCATTGAACTACAAGGGCACACGGGTTCTAGGACAATAACCCACGGGACAATAACCGCCTATGCTGATCTATTAAGTATATAAATATACAAATAATGTATATAAATTATACAGTTTATATATTAATTTATTAGACATTATGTTAGAGAACCATGCAACGTCAATGTATGAAATCAAATGTGTAAAAGAAAATGTTGTTTATTGAACTTAAAAAGAAAGGTTGTGAGCTATTCCGTGTAGTCAAGACCATTGCGCTCATTGTGGCTGCTAATGACGGCCAGAATCCGTGCATTGGAGTCACCAGCATCTGATAAAAATCCGGGTAACTTTCGGGCATCTCAGAGACCTGTACGCAGGGTGAGATCAAAACTCTTTAGGAAGCTGTGTCCCGTGCAAATTGCCCATCTGAGAGTGTGGTGGAGATGAAAAGGGAAACTCTGACAAAAATGGAGTAGGACAAATGCATTGAGTCAGCGATGTTTGTACAAAACCACAGAGACTCAGTAGCGGACAGTTTTGGAAATGCCCACGATTGGGTAGCAGCGGGTTTCCATAAGCGCTAGACGTTGACACTGAGTCATAGACATGTCCAGCATTGTTTGAAAATGCACTGTTAAGAGCGCGCGTAAAGATTTAGTCCATTGTTTAAGGTAGAAATGTTGTTCACAGATTTCTTCGTGAACAGAAATTTGTATCTAAAGAACTGCTGTCATTGAACGGTTTGAATAATTACACGTAACCAAATAAAGACTATGCGTCAAATTTCGAGTTAACGCTGTACAATGCTGTACAACATATCGGAAAAATCATCGGTTCGAATTTCGATCTATTGAAACTTCAGAAATCGTCAACAATACTGTGTGCCTGTGTTATCAGAATTATAGCAACTGATCTTACAGCAGAATTGAATGATTTGCTAACATGATCTGTAGGTAACTTTTCGGACTTCAAAGTCAGAAATTTTGTCGCTGATATGGGTCGCTTGAAAATCAATTAGGCCTATAGATATTATAGGACCTAGGCTCTCAGTGTGACCAACGTTTCTGTGAAGTATCTTTTTAGTAAAATCAAGTAAATAACAGATAGATACAAGCTAGTGAATTGATTCCGGCATAATTCGGCAGATTACAAAATTAATACTGTCCAATCAATTTGGTTAGTTGGCAGAGAAGAAGAACACCCCCTTGCTGGGTACTAAGTATATAGCCTACACCATTTCAAACATTTCTTAATCCGACAATCTCCTTTTTCATTATTTCCTGCTGTTCTTCTTGTCGCATTTGTTCTAACATAGACACAGAGTAGTTCAGAAGACGTACTGGTATGTCTTCTGAACCACTTAAAACCGTTTTTATGTTATTATTATGTAAGCTATGCTAAACATTTCAAAGATTCTTTGGCGTCGCTTCCTGACACTGACCAAGAAACGCTTTACCACACCTCATAACCTCATTTGTGCAACATTTTAAATAACATCAAACCGACTCTTCGTTTGATTTACTTCCCTACTGCTTAACAGAGAGTGACATGGGGAATTGCTCCGCGGTAAATCCTGCTGTAATTGGAACCACAATTGCAGTTTTACCGCAGTTATGGGTTTACTGTCGCGGTAATAACGCGGTAATTGCGAATGAGCCGACTATAGAACCGAGGTAATGGTAACTATTATGGTTCTATAGTTTGTATGGCGTGGAGACTATAGTATATAGTATAGCCTACAGTAACTTACTCCCTATGTACAGCTACTTACATAACTTAAAATTCCAGCTCCAGTTCTATTCTTTTAACGATGTTACAGGCTAATATCAGTTGAACTTCCTGTTTATGGGATTGTCTTTAAATTTACTGATAAAACCAAAAAAACCGACCGAATTTGTTTAAAAAGTTATAGTAGTTCAACTATAAGTTATATTTGGCCGTTTTACCAGCTTGTCTATGCTGATGAATTATTTTAAAAGTATCATTCACATGTCATTCTTAGAGCTACAGGTACAATCTCAAATCAGTGCAGGGTGATGTCGAGAACTTGAGACGGAGATTATTATTTCATGAAGTTTAGCATTCAGAAATAGTCAGGGTATGTTAATGCAAACTGTCAATAAAATATTCTGTTTTTTGCGTATATTTTATTACTGGAATCAGCAATGCAAATAGCTTTGTAAGCTAAATATTTTTAAAATTTTAACTGGTGAGATCTTTATCGGGTAATCTGATGTTTTCCTGCGAGGATGGGATGGGACGGGAAAAAACAAAACATTATTGAATGGGGCGGGGATGGGGAAGATTTGCTTATCGCGAGGCGCGGATGGGGACGAGGTTGTCTCCCGGCGTCACGCTCTACTGCTCAAATAATAGTTATTGACGCAACTCCTCAAGGCCAATGACACATCTCGTACAAACGAAAGACGATAGAATGCATTTGTAGACATTTAATTACACAGGAAACATACTTAAAAAATCATTTATCATATTAAAATGTGTACAAGACTGTTCATGTGTGCGCATTTATGCGGATCGAATATTTCGTGGATAGGACATTTCACTAGTTCAAATAAACCTTTCAATGCACAAAGTTTTATATAAGTTGCTTTTGTCCAAGTCTTTTTTATATAGTACAACGTGTTCTGAAACAATGCAATCTATTTCCAAAGACTGACTTTCTGTAACGGTTATATCACACTTAACCAACTTGCCTCTGCCCTGTGTCACGATTCTGTCTCTGATTGTCTAAATCTATATGACCCTCATTCACTAATATTGTTTTTCCTTTGTACTCCCTATCCGTTTTATATAACGTTCCACTATTACCCACAATTCCTTTTCCACAACCTTTGCCTACTTAACGCTCAATACTTGGACTTATTGCATTAACGGACGACACTCTAATCGTGGTAGCTGATGAAGTACCGGTAGTTAAGTTTTCTGGACGTACAAAGGCAATGGCATAAAGAACCGGTAGGTATTGAAAAATGAGCGTTACAAGACTAATGAGCATCAGAGCGAATCCCAAAATGGCCGATTGCAAGGAGACGTTTGCTACTGTAAAATAGGCCGGTATAAAAACGACCCACGAAAATAATGTTGTAGCGACTGAGATGAATATGAACCATGATTCGTTGAAGTTGTTCGGTAGTTTTCTGGTGAAGAATCCAATCCAGGCGCATAGAATCATGATTAATATGTCATAGGCCAGAGGAATCATGAACCAAATGGTCGACTTGTAACAGTAGAGCTCCACGTACTTCTCGAAAATGTTTGACATCCGTAAGCTCGATGTCGCGACCGAATAGATTTCCGATAGTAACACCAAGACCAGCTGTTGAACAATGATCAAATAGTCTTGTTGTAATAATATTATTATCAATATTTCTCTGTTAAAAACATCGTATCTTTTAATACATTTACGCGCTGTTAGCGGAGGAAAACGTGGAAACTATTCCTTCATCCCCGTTATAGCTTATTTGCACCTTCAGTGTACACATCCAAAATCATTTCCTTTCCACAATCTTTGTAGGCTAGATGTTAAACATTCTAATTTTTGCTAAAATCGACCATTTCGTTACAAGTCAAGGTCTGATCACGATTAACTGCTGCTAACAAATAAGTTATTTGAGAGAGAATTGTATTTATTGATCATCAATAATAATAGTATACATTTTAATTACAGTCACATATGTTGATATCAAAGGGTAAACCCTAAAGACATATGGTTCCGCTATACAAGGTCACCCACTTTCTATAATACATTTCACATTTCGATGGCATCATTGTACTAATCGTGATCAGACCTTTATAGAAAAAACTAGTAAAAGAAACAGATAATGCAATAAAGCAACAAACAAACAATAAAGCGAGTTCCGTACACATAGTCAATATTATGCATTCAATTTTGTGGTATGTTCATCCGTGGGGTACTTTGTTTAGTTTTCGTTTACAAACTGGTACACAGTAGGTAAGCCAGTTAATTCATTCTTGGCAAAGAATTCCAAAGCAAAGGCCCGTTGATCTTAACATTCTGCTGTCCCATGGTGGTACGCAACCCCGCTGGTGGTACATGTTTAACGATTTAGTGTGATGGCTATGTTTCTCTGAATTCCTGCAGAATCAGTGATCAAAATTCACAGGCAGTGAGTTTGATTGCAATATATACATGAATAACTCCATTTGTAGTTAATTTGTACATTCAAAGGGTAGTAAACCAAGGCGAAGAAAGTAGAAGTCATCTTAAATATGGTTCGAATGACACGTTTCTGCATAATATTTAGGCTCGCTAAGTGAGTAGGGTAGGTTGAGGCTCATATTATATTAGAATATGATAGTTGAAAGCTCCTTAAAATATCTGTTTACTTTATATTTTCACAGCTCTAGGAAGTGAGTAGGACTACCAACCTGAATCGTAAGCAAGATTACAACGAAGACCATCTGCGATTCGGAAGAGATGCATCTTGGTTTTTGGACGCTCTTCTTTCCAAAAGCAAATATTCTGTAGATTCGAATATTTTTCACCAAAAGTGGAGCGTAAATCATGCTGATGCCAAAGTGGAAACCTATATACCTGACGATGCAGATCCAATTGGCCGTGTTCGGAGGAATGACCAAAACCACAACAGTAGAACAAACAGCCAATATGCCAACGAGAATAAACAGACTTAGCGGGATGCTTTGTGCTTTTATCAGCTTGCTTTTCCTTTTTGCCAGAAACACTGAGGCGCAGATAATTGCGCAAAGACCTACAACAACTGCGAGAAAAAGTAACATTATCGATAGAACATCTGAATAATGAAGATACACTGGATCGATGGGCTTGCATACGGTGGTGGTTTCTTCATCAGGCCAAGTAAACATCGGACATGTCTGGCAACCTGTTTTGCTCTGAAGGATGATTTCGTTATTTCGACAGTTTTCGCAAATCCAACAGCAAGGCGGATACAGTTTTATGACATACTGATTATTAAGACATGGCTTACTGCAAACTGAAAAAGGTGGTTTGTTTATATCTGCTAGAGGATTGTGCTTATTAAACAATTTCCAATCAATCCGAGATTCATTGATAGACAGCTGTTGATCAGTTGCATTCCATAACCCAACGATTTTCGACCTACGAATGTGATTCTCTGTCAAATAAAATTGCCTCACGTGGAGATTTTCCATGAAATCGCCATTTTCGTTGAATTGAATTTTTCCCAAAATTCCTTCAAACGACGATCTCTTTATTCTTTGCAATAAAGCGTCTCCACGGATACAATCCTCCAGTATTTCCTTTTCCATGAATCCCATGGGGCATGTGTCTAAAATATGGTCATGCAGAGCGCTAGCATAAATCAAAAAAGCATCATGAATGCGGTTGCATAGTGCAGGAATAACTGGACAAATAGTCGAATCGAGAGTTAAGTTCATGCTACACAGTTTATCGTTTGTTTTATTTACGATGTCACTGAAGTTACACAGGGGTTGGTTTTCCCATCGTTTCGATATCCACGTATTGCGCTGACTGGATGCGGGGGTAACCGTTTTCAGAAAGTCTTCAAAATCGGGCATTTTAACAGACGGATGCGTGACATAAATAGCGCCTTCCAACAGATCGCCCTCTGTGAGTGGTTGTTCGTTCAAGTCATCCATTCCATCAGATCCTACCCAGATGAAAGTACCAACGTCCCTCTTTTGGCTAATAGTGTTCATCAGTGACTGCATAATATTCGACCTCTCGATAAACATTATAATGATCCTCGCGTTTTCGTTTTCAATAAGTATATCCGCGATAGTATTGTATTCTTGTTCATCAACCTGCGATGATATCTTAATTTCAACTGCAATGCATATTCCATAACTTGAGGCTTGACCGTGTAGAAGGTTTTCGATCTGTTTGATACCATTTTCTCCGTATGATCCTTCTGTGTATACTACTGAAACATAAGTCCATCCGAAGTACCTGGCGACTCCTAGGATCGCAAGAGCTTGATACCTATCTGTCGCAACAAGTCGCGTAAAGTATTCGTAACGACTTTTATCGCTCAGTTCGTCACTCGTGGCATAGGCGCTGATCACTGGTATCTTGTAAATGCCCATCAGAGGCGAAACTGCGGTAGCAGCTCGACTGAGGGCCAGTCCTGTAATTCCAATCACTCTGTAATATTTGAGCTCGTCCGATAATCGGTTGGCGAGCACCAGGATATCGTCTGGATCCGAACAACTGTCGTCATAGTTGGTGAAGTACGTCACCATCTCCAGGCTCTTGATGTTGTTGGAGCAGCCATCTACAATGACGAAACCCAGGGTAATGTTCGGGAGAAGGTCAGAACGCCTGTTGATTTCATCAACCACATATATGACCATTTCCACTTGGCTGCATGCGAATGGAAGCTGAGTCGTTCCGCACTGGTGAGTCGCCGTGTTGTAATCTGTTACATGTATAACTACACCGATGTTGATATCACCGGGTCTTGCTAGCATTGCTTTTACGCTTCTGTCACTTATTCCTGTCAATTTCGTTGATTCGAAAAAACGAAAGCTTGTGTTGAAGAGCAGCAGATAAATAAATGCGTCCCTTATTCGAAGTCTTTTCATCGTGAATGTATTGTTAATTTCTAATTGTTTACGATACACAGAGGTTTCCAATGGATCTGACCACACTGCTGACTGTTTACAGTCAGATATGATGTTTCATATGCTTTCACGGATGCCTAAAGTTTCGTTTCCTTTGATCACACCTGCTGCTTAATGAGAAATTATTGACTTAGATTTACTGACTCAAATATATATATATATATATATATATATATATATATATATATATATATATATATATATATATGTATTATGTAATATTTGAGTCAATAGATCTAGTCAATAATTTATCATATATGAATATATACATTTAACTAAACTAACCTACTTAGAATAGGCAACGAAATTATGTCTTGCTCTGTTATATAGAATCTGTCTTCTTAAGACAGTTGACGGCCCTGATCGTGCAACAACCTATCTTATTATTTTGAAGAGGACATTTTGGAATCGGTTTTCCAGTTTCCTCAGAAAAACTGCGATGCCATCCATTCGACTGACCTGTCATCGAGTTTCATATAGGCCTGCCACTGATTCTAGATTTTTTAGCATCACTTTAACCGAAGATGAACTTTGCTTGTA
This sequence comes from Aporrectodea caliginosa, assembly GCA_020284085.1. Classification (NCBI taxonomy): domain Eukaryota; kingdom Metazoa; phylum Annelida; class Clitellata; order Crassiclitellata; family Lumbricidae; genus Aporrectodea; species Aporrectodea caliginosa. The sequence continues at coordinate 313,858 of JACEVL010000536.1, read as the reverse complement.
GATGCATTGTTTGAAATCATGCTTTTTATTTATTTCAGTTTATTTACTGCACTGTCCAGGATCATTAAGCAGATTCCACTCTACGCAGCCTAGCCTCTGGTTTCTCTGATCTATCTGATTTCAACCAGTTTTTTCAACGGATTACGATTTCTGATTATGATTTCACTCGAAAGAACTATTGATGTATGCTTGGGTATTAACAAAGCTTTGGAAGTCATTAGCTTAGAATGGATTAGGTTCGTGCGACATGCGTTAACCCTAAATATTTCGATTTCAGATCTAGCTATACCGACGAATATCGCACAAAGCCGGACGTGATACAATTTTCAACCTTTCGTGTTATTTAGACATCACGTTCCAGCAATCGATCAAACAGTTACCATATGGTCTTAGTAGGCCTAACCATTAATTAATGAATTAATTAATTAATTAGGGCCTATGATGAAATTGGATGCGTTGTAGTAAAGCAAGAGGGCTTTTTTAGCAGTCACGAAAGAGATTGAGTGCCTGGAGTCAGTCTATCGATGCAAATCTAGCATTACTTGTGGGGCGGTTTCTCGTGATATTTGCGAATCATTCGCTTCAAAGCGAATCTTTGCATGTCAACTGCACAGTAAACGGTGTCGTGGTACATTGTGGTCTCATGCCAAAGGTTAATTATCTTAATTAGCGGCATAATTATATGGCATTAGACACGTGTATGGCTGCAGTGCTTGCTGACCACCGTGGCCTACAGCAAGACTGTGAGGCTACCAGACTACATATTTTGGAACTACGTCAGATTTATTGACGACCTATTCGGCCTATGGAATAAATCCCCTTGAAAAACTGCTTGAATATTTTAACATTTTGGAGGCTAACTAAAACAGGGATGAAGATCTCTCTAGTGTGGTTTGCGCTGCATCGACTTTCGAAGTTCTTCCATGATGAGGATCTTGAAGTTATCCTGTCCTCGGCCGGATGCTAATGCAGTGTCTCTCGAATATAGCTGTTCATGGTGAACTTTCTTCTTCAGTTGCCGGAAGTAGTTTTTGGGACTGTCTCCCTCTGTCTGTTCGTTCTGCTCAGTCGTTTATGTCATTTTGTTTTGCATTTCAGACTTACCTCTTTCAAATTGCTCATCCATCAAATCGACCGACCTTTTAGATGTTGACCGAATTTTGGCTTGGTTTTGATGTGCCATCGGTTGATGCCCTGTATTTTAGCTATTGGCCCGATAAAAGTTACTAAGATCAATAATAACGTCCAGTTTCGTGGGCGTAGGCAGCCATAAGGGTTTAGTCTATGTCTATGTCGAATGGCCTTGTGTAAAGTCGGATTGTAGTTTGGGCATTAGCTTGCAGAATTACAAATATAGCAAGAGCTGCTGTACAAATGCTTTCTCAGTTACCTTAGGAACCCAACACCCTTCAAACCTCTCATCCCTCATACGATCGACAGAGTAGCATGATGTTTGTCTGCGGAATCCCCGATCGCGTTCGATGGCACGTTGCTCCTGATTGAGATGATTTAGCTTGAATTATGCAGAAATACGTGACTTAATTGCCTATTAAGTAACCGAAACTATAACAAATTAATTGCATATTTTCATTTCTTAAACTACTTTGAATGAAGTACTTTTCGGGCAGATAACTATAGGCCTAGTAGAACTGCAAATATTAAGCGATTTTGATATTCATTCATTTCATGAATTTGTAGAGCACCCCTTCAAGGAACCTACTCGAAGGCCCTCCCAGTCCAACCACGGCAATACACAGCACAGGAGATACGCTGCGTGACTGGAAGACAGTGCAGCGTGTCACGCATATAAGCTGAGACAGAAGAACATCTCGGGATGCGCCCACTAACAAGACCAACAGAACGGAGAACCCGGCCTAGGCAGGCGATTCGTGCAAGGGGCAAACCCACCAGGATCGCAGCATTGGTCCAATCGGTTATGTAATGTTCTTGTTATAATAATCATGGGCTTCGAAATGGAGTTCTCTAATGGCATTCTACTATTTTCTTCGGTTTCACTCGAAGCGACCATCAATTGTACATAATAATAGCAGCACTATATGATAGGGTGGTCCTCACAAATCACGAAAATTAAAGCAAAGCAAAGTTAGGTCGGAGCATCACAGATTATCTTGGCTACAGTTACCAGCAGCCAGTACTTGAAGTAAACTTTTACGAGAAATGTGTTCATCAGTAACAGCACCCGTTTCTAATTACCTGTTTTCCTCCACTAAATTCTTCATTATCACCAGTCCTGCTATTCTTGATGATCATTAGAGATAAACCAGAGGCAAAAGAATCCAATGATACACCTACTTAAAATAGCGTTATGAAAATACGAACGGACTAATAAGAACGATGTTTTCACTCAAGTGGATGAACTTAAATGGTGCAATTGTCTGTGTATTCTATACCAGTTATGCCTTAAAGTTTCACATGGCTAATGATCAGTAATTAATTGAACATGTTGGCAGTGATTTTGGAAGTTTATAGAAGACGAAGTTATTTTTTATTGTTATAATATGACCACAGAACTATGTAGTGCTATGCGGTACTACTAGACTTTATGTAATATATGTATAAACTATGATGTATGTAAATTTATATAATATATTTATGTAACATTTATCTCTAACCATGTGCTTTGCAGTTATTAACGCACACTAAGAGTCATCGTCATATATTCGTTTATTGAAACTAATCCTGTCGTCAAAAAGCAACAGTTAACATATTACATCAGGAGATGGCAGGTTTAGTAAGAATTCTTAAACAGCATATAAATAAAATCGTTAAACAAACCAATTAGCTCAATTTAATAAATCCAGATACTTTTTTCTGACATGGGACATATATGTCCCATATCCCTTAGAGGGTTAAGTGTGCAGGACTGTGTTCAGGCCAGCGGTGCCCTTGACGCATCAAGTGTAGGCCCTAATATTTTGGAAAAATGATTAATTGACTCTAACCTAGAACTTCTAGTTTTCTCTTGATTGACACTAGCATGCAGATGTAATGATGTTTATATATACACATTCTTCCACGCCAATCCTAATAAGAATTTCCTATTCATTTGATGAACTTGAATTAGTCTGTGCGAAAACCTCGCTAAGACTTAAAGAATAAAATAACTAAATTGGATTCTCTGAGAAACAGAACCATATTGGTACAAGACTTGTTAAGAGATGGTGACAAGTCTATGAAAACGGGCAGCAGAAATTATGAACTTTCTGTTGATGAAACTGATGCTGTTGATTCTGTTGATTCAGGATTGTGTTGAAAGGTAGATTGTTTGGAAATGACTTCGCTCTCTCGTTAACGGTTATACTCTCATTTTCGGAAAGCAATTAATTAATTTTGTATTTAGTAATTTATATTTCGGTATATTTATTTATATTTATATTTTATTCATCATTGTCTCTTTCAAATAAATATCCAACTCGTAAAAAGAAGAAGAAACACTTTGTATCGCCTTTTCATTTGTCTCTTCAATGGAGCTGAGAAACGCATCACCTATCTCATAATGAACTAAGTCAAATTTTGCAAGAGACCATTACCACCACTACCACCTCCACCACTACAACCACCACTGCTATCATAATCATCATCATCGTCGTCATCGTCGTCGGCTCCATCATCATCATCATCATCATCATCATCATCATCATCATCATCATCATCATCATCATCACTGAGTCAACGGCCGGTGTTCTCCTCTGGCTCATTGTATTTGTTGCCAACAACCCTGGTCTACAAGAGCGCCTTCAGGGCGAAATCGATGCGGTCGTTCCAAGGGACAGACTTCCTTCTGTGGACGATCAGTCAAGCCTTCCATCTATCGAAGCCACCATCCTTGAAGTAATGCGTCTCAGGACCATTGCACCAATGGCGCTTCCTCATGAAACATCAACCGATACGGAAGTTTCTGGCTACTTTATACCCAAAGGAACTCTGGTGAATTTTCTTCGTTAAATTATTTAGTTCATGACGTCAGTTAGTCAGCTATTACCCTTTAATCTTGGTTGAATCGAAGCCTACATAATTATCGCTAGATATATAAGTAAGTAAGAAAGTAAGTACGTGCTTTATTTAACCGCCTGCAAACGCACTGCGGGTGCATCAGATAAGAACCAACTAGGCCCTACTAGTGTTAAATAACAAAATCACATAAATCACAAAATTAAAAGAAATCACTATATATTATAAAACAGACATCTATGGATTTGTGACAGAGTAAGGTTAAAGTAAGAAGAAAGATCAACAATAAAGTCAATTGAATAACATTAGCGTAATAAAGCCACATCGGGTTAATGCGTCAGCATGTGGGATCTCACGGTTATGTGAACGAGGACGGATCGAGAGAGTACTTAACATTCTTTATAGGAGGCAGTAGACAATTTAGAACATGGCTGGGGTTGTGAAGCACGGATGAGAAGCATCAGCACAGCCACAGAGAGGTCATCGAACATCTTATGGTCGGCAGGCAGAAACTTAAGCCGTACCATTTTCTGTCTTATTGCGTTAAAACGCGCGCGCTGACCAGCATTGGCAAAGTCGTACCATGCAGGGGAAGCATACAGGAGGCGTGCCAACAAGGTGGCCCGAAATACATCATAAAGCCCGTCCCCGAAAGACCATGGGCGAAAAGGATGCGTATCGCATAGAGCGATTGGCTAGACTTAATACTGAATCGGTCAATATGGAGGGGGTCAAAATTAAGCCGGAGTCTGTTATTCTAGGGGTAACCATTACGGATAGTAATGGTTACCCCTAGAATAACAGACTCTGTCAACCTACCAATCCCTGGAATAGGAAGAGGGAGATTAAGTAACTTAGAGTAGACCACGGGCGCCTTTATACCATCTCTTTAAATTTATTGCTATTGAGTTTAAGATTGCAGGTAAGTATTGTGTTGTATTGTAGCCTATTGTATTTATAAATTTATAAAGCGCCTCTCGCAGTGAACACCAATCAGAGGCGCTCCCATTGCGAAAGACCCAGAGCGAAAAGAGTGGTCTTAAGACAGCGAAAGGAAGCACCTGGGCCACCGGTTAATATCAAAGAACGAGTTCATGTACGGAGTTGGGTCCATAACCAACTTGCCTCCGACCTGTGTCACAGCTCTGTCTCTGGTTGTCTAAATCTATTTCATCCTTATTTACTTTATTATGGCATTCATTTGTACTCCATACCCGTTGTATAGAATTAACCATTAATTATTACAAATGACGCTGTAAAACAATGTCTCTTTTCTTTTTGTGCTCACTTGCTCTTCCACAATCCTTGCCTCCTTAACCCTCAATAGTTGGACCAATTGCATTAACGGACGACACTCCAATCGTGGTAGCTGATAAAGCACCGGTGTTTAAGTTTTCTGGAGGTACAAAGGCAATGGCATAAAGAACCGGTAGGTATTGAAAAATGAGCGTTACAAGACTAATGAGCATCAGAGCGAATCCCAAAATGGCCGATTGCAAGCAGACGTTGGCTACTGTAAAATAGGCCGGTATAAAAACGACCCACGAAAATAATGTTGTAGCTACTGAGATGAATATGAACCATGATTCGTTGAAGTTGTTCGGTAGTTTTCTGGTGAAGAATCCAATCCAGGCGCATAGAAGCATGATGAATATGTCGTAGGCCAGAGGAATCAAGAACCAAATGGTCGACTTGTAACAGTAGAGTTCCACGTACTTTTCAAAAATGCTGGGCATCCTTAAGTTCGGTGTCGCGGTCGAATAGATTTCCGAAACTAACACCAAAACCAGCTGTTGAACAATAAACAAATAATCATGGTGTAATATTATTGCAAACACCGTTTCAGATTATCCTATCTTCATATACATTTAAGCGTTGTTAGCGGTGAAAAATATCAGCCTCGTTATAGCTTATTCATACTTTCATTGTACACATTCAAAAGCATTCCCTTTACACAATCATTGTTGGCCAGATGATAAGAGTAAACAATAGGGTTGCCACCTCCTAAGGATACGAATCCGGGAGATTCAAGAAATTTTTTAACATTTGCAATTGCACTGATAATACAGAATCTAAGTATAGTTTTTAAGCAATTTGTTTTAGACATTAGGTAAACACAAAAAACAGCTATCAACTAATTATTTAATTGGTCATTTACTTTAGTCCATAGTGCTGTGGTAGAGGGATGAAGACTACTTGCGTCTCGTATTTTACTGATAATGTTTGCCGGCAAATTTTGCACTCTGCTTACAACTCGTTCTTCTTACCCAACCAATCCTTAAAATCGTCTTCTTTGAGCCACTCATCGTTGAATGAACAGTAATACTTCGTTTTCTTCTTAACTACACATTTTTCTGGATTAGACTCAGAGGCAGAATTTGAATTCGCCATTGCCATTTGCAACGCTATTTTGCTTATAACGATAACAACGTTTATGGCTAACTTCACGCACACACTGCACAGTGCACGGCAGTGTCCGATTTGCCGGGGGGGTCGGGGGGGTTGGACCCCCGCTGCTTCTCATTTTGACCCCCATGCTTCTGGTCTTTGGCCGACCCCCGGGGGGTCGGCTGGACCCCCTCACTTTCATTACCCACAGTCCTACTCCAAATGACTCCATAATAAAAAATATAGTCTCCATTATAACCAATCGGCCTGATGTAGGTTGATATTGGGATATACTTTTTACGGAATAGGGTTATCCTTTCAGATAATACAACAACTTGGTTCCTCTCGGTCACCGTACTTTCATCTGCGTTGTCACTTGGTTACTATGACAGGTAGGGCCAAGATGTGGAAAGATCTTGGGCAGGGCCTAAGAGGGTGCAGCCGGTTCATTGCTCCTGGGCCCAGAGGGCTGGGAGTGTAGTTTCTGGCTGAGCCGGAGGAGTTACCGATCAAGGTCCAGCAAGCGTATGATTGATAGTGCCCTGCTAGCCTACAGTGCCCTTCACATCTGTAGGTCAATGCTACTACAGCTTTCTCCAGTCTCCTATAGGCCCCAGCCACCATTCATTACACGCACCCCAATTGAAATGAGTCATAGGATCAAGTTTCCAACATCACCAGCGGCCAGCCTCATCATCAGGAAGGTTAGCTCTTCTGCTGTTCATCTGTTTGACATTATAGAACTTATTTTGCAGTTTTCCATTTTATGCATATATTTATTTAAGCCTTCAGATATGAAAAGTAAAAGTTGTAGATAAGCCGTCCATAATGTATGGTGACAGATCAGGAGCCCTGAAAGGTTTGATTTCTTGTGGAAATAATTTTATATCTAACCATGTCTGCCTGTTTGTTGGAAGAAAAACTTTAACTTTAGCAAAGCAATAATCTTGCTTTCCTTAATGGTCAGGATTTCATAACAGAAATTAAACATTTACCCTCCGTACATAAGACAATTTTTGGATGTGCCCAAAATTTACACCATTGACCTGTTGAACTTATTAACACAGTCAATCTTTCAGAGCTATTTCCAAATGTTTGTGTGAGTTTAGGTTATACTGTTAATTCCGGTAACAGTAACCTCTGCAGAGAGATCATTCAGCAAATTCAAGCTAATTAAGAATTTTTAAGGTCTGCAATGTCTCAAGAAGATTATCTTGTGGATTTGGCCAGTTTGAGTATTGCCAGAAAATTGATTTTGAAACTGTCAAGAGAAATTTTGCAGAAAAATGTCAGGAAAGCTCCATTGTTAATCAAATAAGCTTATTAAGTGTTTGAAGGTATGAACATATTCTTATTTGTGGCTGTTTGACAGTGGCCAAGGTGTGGTGGCTTCCCAGGTTTTTATTTTAATTTAATCTTCACAATTTCATTTGAAATATCTGATTGAAGCAAAACACACAGTGACAGCAGGCAATTGTTTTGTTAACAAAAGTTGCATTGTACTGTAGCAATTTACAAATGGTGTTCTGTATACTTTGTATTGTATTGTGTATATATACATAATTTTATATATATACACATACATGTATTGTATATTATACTGATGATGGGTGTTGGGAAGAAAACATAAAGGAGGCTGGGAACAGAGATGGGTAGGCTAACTAATCGATTAAATTCTAATCGATTGGCTAATTAATTAGCTAAACAGCTAATTCCACTCCTGATCGATTAGCTACAAGATTTTGCTAAATCTAATTTTAATCGATAAGCAATTTAATTAATCGTGCCCATCTCTGGCTGGGAAGGCCCATAAGAGGGGGGGGTAAAAAATATTACTGCGGCTCCGAAAATTTTTAATAGTTCTATAGATTTCCGACCCCCCTGCTTCTTTTTTGACAAATCGGACCCTGGTGCACGGGCAGTCATAAACATAGATATCTCCATTGAAAAGTGTCCGCAGAAAGTTAGAACAATACATAGATATATAAATTGAATTTGAAAAGTGTCCGCTGAAAGTTAAAAAATACAATCTCGATCAGGCACTCAGGGAATAGGACTTTTCGGCATTCCGGGATATTTCAAAGTTTTCAAAATTAATTCCGGGAGACGGGAGATCATTTCGAAATACGGGAGACTCCCGCCCAATCCGGGAGAGGTGGCAACCCTAGTAAACAATAATAGCTCTAAACACATAGGTGATGTGAAAGGAGACTAAAATATATGTTCACAGTTTATTCCTGTAGATTTAATAAGTACCAACCAACCTGAATCATAAGTAGTATTACAACGATGGCCATCTGAGATTCAGAAGAGATGCATCTTGGTGCTCGGATGCTCTTCTTTCCAAACGCAAATATTCTGTAGATTCGAATATTTTTCACCAGAAGTGGAGCATAAATCATGCTGATGCCAAAGTGGAAACCTATATATCTGACGATGCATATCCAATTGGCCGTGTTCGGAGGGATGACCAAAACCACAACAGTGATACAAACAACCAATATGCCGACGAGAATAAACAAACTTAGCTCAATGCTTTGTGCTTTTATCAGCTTGCTTTTCCTTTTTGCCAGAAACACGGAGGCGCAGAAAATTGCGCAAAGACCTACGACAACTGTGAGAAAAAGTAACAATATCGACAGAGCATCTGAATAATGAAAATACACTGGATCGATGGGCTTGCATACGGTGGTGGTTTCTTCATCAGGCCAAGTAAACATCGGACATGTCTGGCAACCTGTTCTGCTCTGAATGATGATTTCATTATTGCGACAGTCTTCGCAAATCCAACAGCAAGACGGAGACTGTTTTATGACATACTGATTATTAAGACATGGCTTACTGCAAACTGACAAAGGTGGTTGGTTTATATCTGCTAGAGGATTGTGCTTATTAAACAATTTCCAATCAATCCGAGATTCATTGATAGACAGCTGTTGATCAGTTGCATTCCATAACCCAACGATTTTCGACCTACGAATGTGATTCTCTGTCAAATAAAATTGCCTCACGTGGAGATTTTCCATGAAATCGCCATTTTCGTTAAATTGAATTCTTCCCAGAATTCCTTCAAACGTCGATGTCTTTATTCTTTGCAATAGAGCGTCTCCACGGATACAATCCTTCAGTATTTCCTTTTTCATGAATCCCATGGGGCATTTGTCCAAAATATGGTCATGCAGAGCACTAGCAAATATCAAAAAAGCATCATGAATGCGGTTGTATAGTGCAGGAATGGCTGGACAAATGGTCGAATCGAGAGTTAAGTTCATATTGCACAGTCTATCGTATGCTTGATTTAGGCTGTCACTGAACTTGCATTGGTGTTTGTTTTCCCACAGTTTCAATAGCCACGAGTTGCCCTGACTGGTTGCGGGGGTAACCGTTTTCAGAAAGTCTTCAAAGTCGGACATAGGAAAAGAGGGATGCGTCACATAAAAAGAGCCTTCCGACAGATCGTTTTCGGTGAGTAGCTGTTCATTCCATTCATCCATTCCATCAGTTCCTACCCAAATGAAAGTGCCAACTTCCCTCTTTCTGCTAATTATTTTCAGCAGGGGTTGCATAAAAATTGTCCTTTCGATAAACATTATAACGATCCTCGCGTTTTTGTTTTTTATAAGTATATCTGCGATAACAGCGTATTCTTTCTCATCAACCTGCGATGATATCTTAATTGCAACTGCAATGCATATCCCATAACTTGAAGCTTGACCGTGTAAAAGGTTTTCGATCTGTTTGATACCATTTTCTCCGTATGATCCTTCTGTGTATACTACTGAAACATAAGTCCATCCGAAGTATTTGGCGACTCCCAGGATCGCAAGAGCTTGATACCTATCTGTGGCAACAAGTCGTGTAAAGTACTCGTAACGACTTTTATCGCTCAGTTCGTCACTCGTGGCATAGGTGCTGATTATTGGTATCCTGTAAATGCCCATCAGAGGCGAAACTGCGGTAGCCACGCGACTGAGGGATATTCCTGTAATTCCAATCACCCTGTAATGCTTGACCTCGTTGGATAATCGGTTGTATACTTCGACGATATCGTCTGAATTCAAACAATTGTCGTCATCTTTGGTGAAGTACGTCACCATCTCCAGACTCTTCATGTCGTTGGAGCAGCAATCGACACTGACGAAACCCAGGGTGATGTTCGGGAGAAGGTCAGAACGCCTGTTGATTTGATCAACCACATAGATGGCCATTTCCACTTGGCGGCATTCGAAGGGAAGAGGGACTGTTCCACACTGGTGAGTCGCTCTGTCGTATGCTGTCATATCTGCTATCAAACCGATGTTGATATCACCTGGTTTTGCTATCATTGCTTTTACGCTTCTCTCTCTTGTTCCTGGCAATTCAGTTAATCCGAAACAACGAATGCTTCCGTTAACTAGTAGAATATAAATAAAAGCACACATTATTCGACACCTTTTCATCGCGAATGTACTCTGAATTTCTAATAACTTACGATGCACAATACGAATTAAAAAATACGAATGAAATCCAATGCAAGCATTGGACTCCAAAAGGGCCTCGGCCCATGGATCCGATGCAAGCGTTGGACACCTACGGGCCTTCGGCCCATGGATCCTGATGATGATGACAATGCACACAGGTTTTTCTATGGATCTGACCACACTGCTGGCTGTTTGCAATCAGTTAGGGTGTTTCATATGCTTTCGGCGATGCCAATAATTATTTTCTTTTGTTTGCACACACCTGCTGCTCCTTAATGGCAAATTATTGACTTAGATTTGCTGAAAGACTCATATATATATATATATATATAATATATAACAAAAAAATAATTATTTGGCATATATATATGCCAACATTTGCAGTGGCCCTACACAAAACAGAATAGGCAACGAAATGATGTCAGAGAAATAATTATTGTTAACAGTCACGAATGAGAGGTGCTTGAAGTCAGGTTATCGACGCAAATCTAGCATTACTCGTGGATCAGGATATTCGCGAATCAATCGCTGCAAAGTGCAACCTCGCATGTCAATCTCACAGTAAACGGTGTCGTGTTGCATTATGTTCTCATGAAAAAAGTTATAATTAATCTTAACTAGCGGCATTATTATATGACATTAGATACGCGTGTATGGCTAGAGTGCTTGCTGACCACAGTGGCCTACAGCAAGGCATTGAGGCTACCAGACTACTTATTTTTGGAACCACTTCATATTTTTTGATGACCTATTCGGCCTATGGAATAAATCCTCTGGCAAACTCCTTGAATATTTTAATATTTTCTAGGCTGACGTAACCTGACTACCAAGAGAGATGCAGCGTTCTCTAGCGTAGTTTTCAATGCACCGACTATTGAAGTTTTCCCATGAGGAGGGTCTTGAACATAATCCTGTACTCGACCGGATTCCAATGCAGCGTCTCTCGGATATAATTTGAAACAAGAGAGAATTTTGGCAATTGAGTATTGATCTGAAACGGTCGTATCCAGACTTTCGGCAGGCTTTCAAGGGCAGAGTTAGGTCTACAACAAGTCAAACTCGCTGAATCTGTAGGGAGTTCAGAACTTTTTAGCTACGACAATAACTAATACGTCAATACATGAACATTATAACCTCTGTGCTTAAAGCGTTGTATTGGCTTCCTGTTCAGCATTGGATCGGTTGCAAATTGGGGCTGTTAACTTATAAATCTCTTAAATGTGGCTAACCACAATACCTAAAATCAGTCCTCGTTATCATTGGTAAACAAGGCCATCTTATTATTATTTTCTGCACGAGCTTTTTCGGTTGCCCGACCTGTTTTTTTTAACTGTCTCTCTGCGCTGTTCGTTCTGCTCAGTCGCTTGTGTGATTTTGTTCTCAATTTAAGACTTGTCTCCTTCAAATTGCTTATCCACTAGAGGCTGCCTTTTTATCTATTCGACTGATCTTCTGGATCTTGACTTGATTACGACTTGGTGTTTATGTGCCATGGGCTAATGCCTTGTATATTAAGTATTGGCGCAATAGAAGTTACTACTAAATAATAGTGTTCAATTCCGCGAGCGAAGGCAGACATCAGAGATTAGTTTATGTCGAATGGCCTTGTGTTAGCCTGATTGTAGCTTTTACATTTTGTGTACGGAATTCCAAATATAGCAAGAGCTGCTGTACAAATGCTTTCTCAGTTATCTTAGGAAGCCAACACCCTTCAAACATCTCATCCCTCATACATTCGCCAGTTATTCACCACCCAGCAGCCCGGGTCTACTCACTCATCATCATATCTTTCTCTGTCTCGGCCTCCAGTCTCATCCTCTCTTAAATTCTGCCACAGCTCCTATGCAGCACCAGTTCTTTCTTTGCTTCCGTCAGTTTCCTCATCCTCCTATCTGGCCTCTTAATTTCATCTCTCCTCCACTAGCACTTTCACCTGTTACTTTCCACTGAAAATACTGAAACCGAACTCTTCAAGCTATCCTATCCTGACTCTACGCGTGCGCCACCAGACGACCACCATCATCACCGATTACCACCGTAGTAGGCTACCATGCTGTTCCTCGGTTGACCTCCCCGGATTTTGACCTGGCATCGGAAGGAACAGACCAGTCTGGCTATTGCGGACTTGATTTGATATAGCGCCGGTGCATAAGCTGGTCTACCTGACGTGACTTTTGTTGGCGCTGAGAAATTATCATTGCATTACATTATCAGGAATACAACTTGTGGACTAATATGCACTCCTTTTCCGGTGAAAAACATTCGAACCTGGTGCATGCACCTACACAGTGCTTTTTTTTCTAGAAAAAAAGGTTCCGGAACTCAACAACTCAGGAACAATTATAGGGGCATATTTTATGCTAAGAAGCTTATTTCCATGAGCGTATTTAGGGGGGTTTTCCGGGTTCAAACCCCCCCCCGAAATAAGTGTCAGAAAATGTTTTGCATACTTTTACATGTGAAATAGCAGAAAACCTGAATTTTTGCGACCATCTTCAATGGAAAACCTCCGAAATCTTAAAACCCCTCAGAAAATTTTTATGGCTACGCCCATGCATATTTCTATTTGATATATATCAATATCAATAAACACTGAAAGCAATAAAATTAAATTAAAGTATCTAAGTAATTTTAAATAATTGTTATTTAAAATTTAAATAAGTAAATTATTTTTAATAGCTGAAAAAAGGTACCGGAACGCCGTTCCGGACCGTTCCGGCTGAAAAAAAGCACTGCACCTACAGCATGTTTGCTGCCGGAAAGATCGTCAGAGTACCATGATGTAGCCTATCTATGCGGAATGCGAGTTTAAATTTAAATTGCGAATTACGCAATTATGCATGACTTAATTGCCGAATAAAAAGGCGAGAGTATAACAAATTAATTGCAAATTTTCATTTCTTAAACTACATTGAGTAACGTAATGTCCGGTAACTATGGTTACTGTCCATAACTGTAGTGGCTGAAAAATTCAGCTATTTTGTCATCGATATCGTAAAAAATTGATATATTAATTAAAGTCACATTAATTATGCACAGAAATTCGATATTTGGCATATTTTAAACTTAAATTTGTATTATTGGCTATGCTTGTCATTTTGGCACCATTAGTGATACAAAATTGGCACCAAACTCTAACAAGGAAACACGAAAAAATCAATTTAATTGAAAACAGAAATTAGAAAACCATAAAAACACAATGACTTCCGTTTATCTCAATAAGGTAGAGCTAAATGACACAAGAACAGTTAAAAGTTCATTACATAACACAGGATTGCCCCTTTACACTACTTGGAGCATATTCTTCATTATCATTGTGGGGCGCGGTGGTGTAATGGTATGTTCGGTGCCTTGCAGCCGGAGGGTTGCGGGTTCGAATCCACCTCAAGCCGCCGCGTCGGGATCCTGGGCAAGTCCTTCACTCGCAATTGCTCATGCGCTTCGGCGTGAAACTCCGATTCAGTGTCCGCGCTGTAGTCGGGAGCGCCTCTGAGTAGAAATCTTGAAGGGGCGCTATATAAATATCTGAAATGAAATGAAAATGAAATTATCACCTGCCATACTTGATTGTTAACAATAGTACTTAATGCTTGTGTCAGGTGAAACGATGGTATTCCTAATTGCATCACATAGTGTGCAAAACATGAACAAATATCTTAAGCTGCCGCTTTTTGTCATTTCAACATTAACAAAACGCTAAACCTATTTATCTCCGGTGTTTAAAATCTATGACGACAGGTACTACATGGACAAAGCAACGACCGTCTTTACAAAGCGTAATCTGCGATTCGAAAGTCTGATCACTAACTATTGTACTGGTCGTGCCTGACACGAGTTTAAAAGGCGATGTCTCGAGTTCTCTTTGCTCGAAAACTCTACTCTGTCTAACTTCTGATGCAAAGAAATCATTCTTAGAACGTTCAAGTGATACGAAGATAATTGTGTGTTTCTTTTACCAAATTAAAATACGTGAACTGCATGTTATGACCTGTTTAGGCAATTTTTTGCGTTACACGAAAAGACGGGAGCTGATAAATGAGCTGATAATCAAGCTATTACAGTTGGCTTTATAAAGCTTTTAATTCAAGAAAGCACAGCTGTCATTAATTTATTTGGCCTGTCAGACAACAATCACGAAAACAAGCACAGTTGCTATGATAAGTATTTTAAAATTTAATTTGCATTCTGGGAACCGTCTTTTAAGAATTCACACCAAAATAAACAACTCATCCTTCATTATTGGGTGCCACTGCATTAGAAGCAACCACATTCGGTGTTCCTAAGGCAGTCTGAGCTGTGTTATCTTCTACAAGAACAAGGGCATAAATTATTGGTAAATACTGACAAATTAGTACAACAAGAGAATTTAGTATCAGTGCAAATCCCAAAATGACAGGCTGCATGTACATATAAGAAATAGTAAAATAAACCGGTATGAACACGATCCAAGCGAACAATGTTGTAGCAACTGAGAGGAATATGAACCAAGATTCGTTGAAGTTGTCTTGTGTTGAAATAAAGTCCCCCCCGGGGAGAGTTTATTTCGACGGGGATGAAATATTCTCTCCCCCGGAGACTATATTCTGAAACAAAGTCTCCGGGGGCGAATTTATTCTGAAACAGATCCGCCGGGGGAGAATCTATTTCGAAATAGAGTCTCCGGGGGGAGACTTTTAGGGGGGAGACTTTGTCATGCGACACCGGCCTCGAGAAGGAAGATCAAAGCAAAGGCTTAAGACAGAACATAAAGGAAAAAGACCGCAAAGGCTTAAGACAGAGCATAAAGGAAAACGCCGATGCGTAGGGAGAGAGAGAGCGGACGGCACACCGCCGCCGCCAACTCTCGACCTAAACGACACCCACCTTAACAGCTACTCTGCCCCTCTGATCCTCTGGAGACCGGACACGGACCTCCTTCGGACCACCCTCCTCTCGGGCCCTTCTGACTTGACGCAGCGCTCGTGAATAAGCTGATGCCCTGCGCTTGGCTTTCGAGTGGCGCTTTACAAGTTTAGAGACTACGATACCTGATTAACTCGATCCTTTCTAAATACTCTATAATGTCCATGACTGCTATTCCAATTATGTTGTGTCACTCGTTATCTGCATACAGTTCTAGTTCTGCTCCTTTTGTGATACTTACAATTATACTCCTCACTTTGCAAACATACACTTTAAAATGTTACAAGCCCCAGTTACCTTGCTCTTCCTTTCTCTCCTGTCTTCATTACCACAAGTTTCTTTTTTCTTATCTTTTTGTCTTTCTTTGCGTGACAGTTAGTGAGTCCTTTTAGTGCGCGATCCGTCTTCCCACCAAGTTTAAAGTCTTCATCATCACGAAGGAGGGTTCCCGTAATATTTACGAATAATCGGCTTCAAAATGCAACTTTGCATGTCATTAGCACAGTTGTCTACTATGTTCTCGTGCCAAAGGTTATTAATCTTAATTACCGGCATAATTATATAACATCAGACATGTGTACGGCTATAGAGTGCTTGCTGACCAGCAAGACAGTAGGCCTAAGGCTACCAGACTATGAATTCGCCTTTAAAAATTTCAACTTTGCTTTGAGTAATTGTATTATATTGTACCTATCAGTTTATATAGCACCTCTCGCAGTGCACACCAATCAGAGGCGCTCCCAGTGCGAAAGACCCAGAGAAAAGAAAGAGGTCTTCAGACAACGAAAAGAGGCACTTGGCCCACCAGTTAATAAACAGGAACGTGTCAAAGGAGGAAGCAGGTAATGACTAGACATACTATAGTAATGACTAGACATACTATAGTAATGACTAGACACATTATAGTAATGACTAGACATACTATATTACTCTAAAGATATTGAAGGACTCGCCGTCGGATGCTCATACTAGGACGAGGCAGTAAATACAATGGCGTATACATTTTTTTAAATACTTAAATAAGAAGCACCACTTTTTACACGAAACCACTTCGTCTGGAACCACTTCAGATTTATTGATAACCTGTTCGGCCTATTGAATAAATCCTTTGACAATCTAATTAATTATATTAAGATTTTAACCTCTTTCGACCTCCATTTACACTCAATTTTACAATAAAATATTCCTTGTTAGACGTTATGATTTTTTTTAGCTGAAAACACGCTAAAACTACATTAACTACATACACCCAATTGCCAAAATTATCTCATGTTTGAAATTATATCCGAGAAACGCTGCAGTAGCATCCGATCGAGGACAGGAGATTATCTTCAAAGTCCTCCTCATGGAAGACCTTCGGTAGTAGGTGCAGCGAAAACTACGCTGGAGAGCTCTGCGTCCTCGTTTCTAGTTAGCCTAGTCAGTAGCCAGATACACTTGTAGGCATATATATATATATATGTATATGTATATATGTATGCGAGTATGTATGTGTGTGTGTACATTTGAATATACGTGCATAATTCATATGCATGCAATTGTAACATGTGATTGTAATTGTAACTGCCTATTTATATAGCGCCTCTTCAAGAAAAGTTTGCATGTTGTATGTTGCACTGTGGCAGTAAGCGACGGGGGAATATAAAGATTACCATGTTATTGTGTTGCAGGATGAAGAGATCATAGCACCCGTTAATGTACGACTGCCAATCTCCTTTGAAGTTTCTAATTACTCATCTTCCGGCAACATGTTATTCTTCATTATCACCTGCCATTCTTGATTATTTCCAATTCCTAATGCATTGTGTCACGTCAGCTGCCTGCCGCGATGGCATCATCAAACAGTTTGCTAAACATGAACAAATTATTATCTGACGCTGCAGCTTTTAGCCATTTCAACATTAACCAAACCGTAAACCAATTTTCTGTCCGGTGTTAAAAATACTTTGATGACAGGTGCTACATGGACAATGCAACGAGCTCTTTACAAAGCGTAATCTACGCTTCAAAGGTCTGATTTTAACTTTTCGTGCCAAGCACGAGTTTTAAAGGCGATGTCTCATGTTCCCTTTGCGCGAGAACTCTTTCCTATCAGAGTTCTGATGCAAAGAAGTCGTTTGGAAAATGTATAAAGCAATAGGTGGGGTTCCTCTACCATCTTCTAATACGCGAACTGCATTTTATTACCTGCTTAGGCAACTTTTTTTACCTTGCTCGAAAAGACGGGAGCTGATAAATGAGTTGATAATCAAGCTAATACATTTGGCTTTATAAAGAATTTAATTCAAGAAAGCACAACTGTCATTATTTGATCTGTCAGACAACAATCACCAAAACAGCACAGTTACTAGGATAAGTATTTTAAAATTTAATTTGCATTCTGGGAACCGCCTTTTAAGAATTCACACCAAAATAAACAACTCATCCTTCGTTATTGGGTGCCACTGCATTAGAAGCAACCACATTTGGTGTTCTTAAGTCAGTCTGAGCTGTGTTATCTTCTACAAGAACAAGGGCATAAATTATTGGTAAATACTGACAAATTAGTACAACAAGAGAATTTAGTATCAGCGCAAATCCCAAAATGACAGGCTGCAGATACATATAAGAAATAGTAAAATAAACCGGTATGAACACGATCCAAGCGAACAATGTTGTAGCCACTGAGAGGAATATGAACCAAGATTCGTTGAAGTTGTCTGATAGTTTCCTGGTGATGAATCCAATTCCGGCGCATAAAAGCATAATGATCATGTTGTAAGCAAGAGGAACAAGAAACCAAACGGTTGACTTGTAACAGTACAGTTCCACATACTTCTCAAAAATACTTGGCATCTTCAAGCTTGTTTCTGATGTTGCAATGACTTCGGACACGATCACCAAAGTCAGCTGCACGAAAAAAAACTGTCAGGCGTAATAGTGCGATACATATATACGATTAGCAATAGTTATTGTTAGGCAACAATATATGTGTATGTGTAATGTGTGTGTGTGTGTGTGTGTGTGTGTGTCAGACAACAACTACAGCGTCTATTAGGTACCTCTTGTGGCAATGCATCTATCACAACTGATCATCTGACATCGATTCTTATTGCACAAGAAACCAAAAACCAAGCACAAAAGTTGTCCAATTGATTACAAAATTCTAGATAATTTGCAATTAAACACACAGGACTATCAATACGGAATAATCTACCACTTAACCTCTGCTGCTTCTTTTGTCACTTTCTATTTAAAAGGTAGCTGAAACTTTGGCTAATAAAGCAAACTGCCCAGATTAAGTTTCCGTTATTATTATAGTTTTCTTTTGCGCTTGCCTAGAACAATTTATATTTCGAAAAATGATATGACTTTGGACATGTCATATATTGAAACAAAAACAGAATTGATTGATTGATTGAATTTGATCTGATTAAAGTGATTTCGAAATATAGACATACTCTTTGGATCACGGTTCTAGTCCTTGGTCTTAGCATTCAAAGAGATGGCTGAATCTTTTGCATTACTGACTAATGGAAAATTCGAACTCACAATTTCTTAAAGCTTCACTAAATTACCCTCAGCCAGCGCTCGCCATAATTATATAAACAAGCCTAATTGCAGTGAATCGTTCGAATTTCATACTCAATGAATCAATCAATCAATGAAACTTGATATAGCGCCCCTTCAAGATATCTACTCAGAGGCGCTCCCGAATATTTTCTTCCTGTTACAAAGACTGCGATGAACTGAGAAGTGACCACCAACCTGACATAGGAACAAGATATTGAAGAATATGATCTGAGATTCAGATGATACAAGTTGAGGTCCTTGAAAGTTTCTCTTTCGATAGAAATAAAAACGGCAGATGAGAACATTTTTGACGAGAAGAGGAGCGTAGATCAGGTTAATTCCGATGTGAAAACCTGCATTTCTTACAGTGCATATCAACTTACTTGCGTCAGGTGGAACCACAAGTAGCACCACGGTCACACATGCAACGAAAATGCCCAAAATTATCAATATATTCAGTTTAATGTTGAGTTTCGCCAACAGTTTGTTTAGTCGATTCGCCAGAAAAAGAGTAGCGCATATGATGGAGAAAAGCATAAGAATTGTGGCCAGACATAGTAGAGTTACTGATATAATATTTGACGGTTCAAGGTAAACGGGAGCAATTGGTAGGCAATTTCTGGCTGTTTCGTCGTCTGGCCAGGTAAACATCGGACATTGATGACATCCACTCTGATCCTGAGGAATAACCTCATTGTCCCGACAGCTCAAACATATCCAGCAACAAGATGGTGATTGCTTCATCATATACTGCTTCTTTAAACATGGTTGACTACAGACAGATTTTGGTGGCGTGAAAACGTCTTGTGATGTTAAGTTCTTAGTGAACAGTTTCCAACTGACTTCAGATTCATTTATGTAGAGGCGCATTTCGGTAGAATTCCAAATTCCAACGACCTTAGACTTTGGTGCACTTGAGTACGCTGACTTATAGTATTGTTTTAAGACAAAATTTTCAGGAAAATCACCGTTTTCGTCAAATTTTATTCTTCCGAGAACCCCCTGAAAAGTAGTTTTCTTGATCCTCTGCAGAAATGCTTCGCCCCAGTTACAAGTTTTTAATAACGCTTTGTTGTTAAAGACATCTGGACATTCAGCTGTTATGTGGTCATGAGCCGCTTGAGCATACACCAGATAGGCGTCATGAACACGATTATACTGTGCAGGTACTAATGGACAAATGGTTGAATCGAGATTCAATTCGTCGCTGCACTTCTTCCTTTGAACATTCACTGAACTACTGTCAAATGTGCAATTAAATTTATCTTCCCAAATGTTCATAATCCACTTGATGCCTTGACTCTTCGTAGGTGTGACAGTTTCTATGTAGCTCTCAAATTCAGGCATTGTAATGGCCTGGTGATCAACAAATATGATGCCTTCCAGCATGTTTTGCATCGATGGTTCGAGTTCATAAGCAGCCATTGAATCAGCTCCAAGCCATATGAACGTTCCGAGTCCTCTCTTTTGAAGCACGGTGCCAAATAATGCTCGGGCAGTTTTAATTTGTTCGATAAATGCAATAACAACTTTAGCATTCTCGTTTCTAATGAGTTCATCGGTAACAGCTTCAAACTCGCTTTGAACAGGAGACGTAGAGATCTTGATAGCAGTGGCTATGCAGATGCCATAACTAGAGAATTTACCGTCTAAGAGGTCACTAACCTGTTTGAATGCGTTTTCTCCATAAGATCCCGCAGAATATACAACGGACACATATTTCCATCCATAATATCTGACAATTTCTAGAAGAGGAAGAACAAGGTGACTGTCAGGAGCAACAAGTCGCAAAAAGTATTCATAGCGACTTTTATCACTCAGTTCGTCACTTGTGGAGCGAATGCCAATCATCGATATTTCGAAAACTCCCATAAAAGCTGAAACTGTTTTGGCAATTGTGCTAGTTTGTGGTCCCACAATTCCAATCACATTGTAACTTTTGAGTTCTTCTGAAAATTCCTGGTTTTGATTAGACAAGGATTTATTAAAATCTTGATTGTCTGACTCGCTACATGTATTGTTGTCTTTGATGAAATATGACACCACTTCTAAGCCTTTTCTGTCCAGAGAGCAACCATCAACAATGACAAAACCGAGTGTGATATTCGGTAGAAGGTCCGTTCGACTGTTGATCTGATCCATAATATAGATGGCCATTTCCACTGCTTCACATCCCCTTATTGACCGCGTCGGACCACATGTTTTTGTTGCATCGGTGTAAATAGTTATAGATCTATCTGCCAAATGTCCGATGTTGATGTCGCCTTCTTTGGCTAATACGGCATTTAATGTTCTCTGTTTAATATTGGGAACATCTATGAAAGCGACACAAATTATGTTCCACTCAATTGCCAACAGGCAAGAAAGCAAATGAAAAATTTTCAGCTCATTCATCTTCGCCTTAAGACTCCGAACTTCGTTCACCTCAACACACGGTGTAATTCAAGTTTTTTGGCTGAAAATATTGGGAAAGCTCTTGCAATTCACCGTAAATGATACGTCCTGGGATCACGTTTGCTTGGTTTTCTCAAGCTTAATTCTGTTCCATTTTGTAATCTACATGTAGTCTGAAGCCTGTGTGCAGCGAAAGTATTTGCGCTATCTGATGAGTCGTGTTATATAGGCCTACAGTTCAGCGTTTCTCATGCTTGCTAATAAGGTATTGACCGTCGACTGTCAGATCTGTAAGCGTCAGAATCTACCGCCTAATGAATTGTAGCGCGTGCTGTCAAGTTCTCTTACGGCACGTCCGGAAAGACTATTATGTTGTTTTTATTGATTCTGGCGGTCCCCAAAGCATTGATATGGAAGCTTACACATGCACAATGCCACAAGGTACCTGTATTTTCCATTGTATTGTCTGTATAATTATTTCCGTGTCACGACGCTGTGTCATGACGGAGATGATTAGATGATTAGATGTATTGGCATGTCAAAACGACATAACATGCCTTTATACGTCTGATGTTATTATGAACTTGTTTTGGTGGAACCTAGGTCCAAATGCATATTGCATTCCATGATTTAGACCATTATGGTTTGTATCAAAGATTTATGAAGCAGTTTTCAGTTAATTGAGTAACAAGGCTGAATGGAACATGAATTTTGCACATTTGCCTCAGCTTCGTGATGAAAAAGAACAACCTTAATCTAAACACAAACTTAATTTAGCAAAATTCAATTTTCCTACTGGTGGGGTGTTCTATTGTGTATTTCTGTATTTGCAGTACCTCTAATGAATGCTTACGTTCTAGGCTTATGTAGAGGCTATGAAATTATCACCTTGCCTGCTGTAGGTTTATCTAAACCTGAATCACCAAATTTCAAAAACTGCCAACAGACGAGTATATACATGAGGCACATTTCTTGGTAAATTCGAACTTCATCGTGATTCATAAATATTATGTAGTTGCATCTAGATTCCTTGGACTTTATGTTTGCATGTATGAAACGATAACTCATAGCTTAGTTGGGTTTGAATGATAGTTGATTTAGCCTCACTTTGCTTTGTGTTTATTTTACGAATATTAGGCCTACGTGTATCTTTACCATCGTGTTTTATTGCTTTAGCAAATGTATCATTGTGACTTCGGAAGAATAAGAAGATTATGATAATGATAACTATGATGACGATGATACGCTGAGTACTTGGAACATTGTTTTCGGGGCATCACCAACAGCAACGTCACATATCTCCATGTAGTTTTAGACTTCGTTCATCCTGCCATTTAAACCCACAATATAGGACATATTATTTTTTATTTTTTATTATATCAACAGATCATGTCTTCATAAGGCCAAAAAGACTCATAGACGGACTAACTGAATTGGCTGTTTTCAGTTTGCTGCACCTATAAAACGTCATTAATTTTGGTCTCGGGCTTCTAATTACTCCAATCCGAGGTTCACAAAACAGACAGGGAATTTCTATTTTTTATTATTATTTATTATCATTATGTATTACTATTTTTGTTGTCATTTTATTCAAGGAAAAATCCAGCGTTTTGGGAAAACTAATCTATACAAAAGTGAATACATCTTTGAATGGCTAGTCTACGCAGATACGGTATCGGGCCCGATAGCGCATTGGATAACATCTGGCACAGAGAGCGAGAGGTACCGAGTTCGAGCCCCCGTTGGGCGGATATGCTTTGTAGGCTGCTATTAGCGCCGTTGTATTGCAGGCTGTCTGTTCTGTTAGTAGTTAAGATTTAAATTGCATAACATGTAAATGTACAGCGCAGTGCGTTTGTCAGGCGCTTCAATAAAGAAAAGATTATTATTATTATTATTATTATTATTATTATTATTATTATTATTATTATTCAAGCGCACTCCGAGACGTAATCGTATTGAAATGTTGAATTATTGCCGCAAGACGTTAGAGGGAAGAAATCTTCTTAGGGTTTCAGGAACTTTCCGGAGAGAGTCTGAGGTGCCAGATATCCGCGAAGACTTACCATACCCTATGGTGACCCATGCTGGCCATGACGTCCAGTGCCTGATGATTGATCGGTTGTCTTAAAGGCAAGAGGAACGAACTGTCAACAGGCTTTCATGCTTGGCTGTCGTTTTCTATAGGGAGCCACCTCGGCCGCTGCACATGCAGCATCGGCTGTATGAGGTAGAAATGATTCAGCAAAGGTGTTCATAACAGTCACACCCCAAGCTATAGAGCCCTGCCCACCTGAGAATCACGCCATCGGTGCGCTTGCCATCAGACCTATATAATCGTTTATTGACATCAAGCTGACAAACCGTAGCCAGGTACAAACGTGAAAAATTACGCATTTGACATGAACGATGGATCATCGCGTGTGGCTGCCGTCTTGGCGCCTATCAAATGCCATTAAGTACAGAATATTAAGCAATTAGCAAACATAGCCCAGATAACTAGAAGTGTCACCCTGCAGTGGCAGGCTCGCGCGCACACGCTGACCCAACAAATAGCTTCCAGACTGGAGTTGATAGATTGCAGGAAGTTTAGAGTTTCATAAGGACTTAGAATCTAGAATGGGGAACGACGATGGACGATGTGGTGTGATCCGCCCCAGATGGATGACGGTTGTCTCATCGTCCAGCAGTCCCTCATACATCGATGATGACACGTTCCCCGGATATCTCTCGAAAAAAAACCCAGGTAGATTTACACACAGAACAGGTATCGGTTGAACGTCCAACCGATGACAGCGTAGACATTACATGATTGACAAATGGCACCTGTCCCCAGAAACGTGCTCAGCCATTTCTCCTCCGGGTCTTAAGTTGCGTAAATAGGTCAATTGGTATGAGGTTTTACTGTCAACTGAAACAGGTATCGGTTGAACGTCCAACCGATGACAGCTTAGACATTACATGATTGACAAATGGCACCTCTCCAAAGACTTGCTCAGCCATTTCTCCTCTGGGTCTTAAGTTGCGTAAATAGGTCAATTGGTATGAGGTTTTACTGTCAGCTGAAACCTGTTCCCCTCGAGCTGTAGGTAGACCATCCAGACACGGAAAGGTTGCGAAAGCATCCAACCAAAACCATCCTAAGCGCAGTGTATCCGTGGTGAAACAAAAAATAAATCCTACAAACCGACTCGGCGACAATAATTCTCCAAACTTGTGAGATTTATCGAGAAAATCCAATATTATCTTGGACAAAATAATCTGACAAAATGACAGAGACGTCTGTCAACAGCTAACATGGTTGCTGACATGCCTCAGAAGTCTATATCTGGTTCCTTAGAAGAGAGGAATCACGCGGCCACAAGGGCTGTCCAGATTAGGTCAGTAAGGGTAGCATGTCTTGCGGTCCTACCAGGTCAAGCCGACAGGCCATACCGTGAGATCCATTGGCTAGAGCTATTGAAGTACAAGAACGTCTAACAGTAACGCAGTCTTTAACCCCCAAGACGATTACCCACAGCTACGCGAATTGCCTCAATGCCAAGCCTTAAAGAGCATGAGCTTATAAGGAGATCGAGATGCAGTCACCAGTCTCAATGTGCGTCCAAAGTTCTTGTAACGTTTCGATTTAGTAAAATAAAATAATATGCTATTAGATTGCTACAAGCCAATGAATTTATTTCGGCGTAGGGCCTACAATGGCATATTCGAAATACTATCCAATCGGCTGCGTCAAATTTATTTTAGCAACAGAGCTCAATGACATCCACTCATAAAGTACACTGTTTCTTTTAAAAAGGTTACAAAGTCGTACAATCTTCGTTTTTGCTATTTCTTATTCTTGTTGTTATCATTGCTGCTGATGTTGTTGTTCGTAGTTAGGATAAAGTTTCTTACACGAACCGTTTCAATTAAAATCACCCTAAATTAGTTGGGCCAACGGCATTTTCTGTCGCCGGTGCTCTGCTGATCATTGTGTTCAAAGCGGCAGTGTTCTCCAAAGCCACAAAAGCAAGAGCGTAAAGGACTGGTAGATACTGGAAAAGTAAAGTCACAAAACTATTGAGTATCATAGCAAATCCCAAAATGGCTGCCTGCAGGTACAAATAGGAGATGGTAAAATAGGCCGGTATGAAAACTACCCATGCAAATAAAGTGGTGGCAACTGAGATGAATATGAACCAGGATTCGTTGAAGTTGTTTGGCAGATTCCTGGTTACGTATCCAATCCAGGCACATAACAGCATAATGATGACATTGTAAGCGAGAGGAATGAGGAACCAAATGGTCGACTTGTAACAGTACAGTTCGACGTACTTCTTGAAGGTGGTTGGCATGTATACAATCGCTTCTGAGGTTGAAGATATTTCCGACACCAGCACCAAAATCAACTGTCAAAATACAGAAACGAACAGCACATATTTACCAATATAGCCTTCAACTAATAATTATTATTGACGCCGTTAGCCTATCAGTTTTTCTGCTTGCTTTCAGCATAACTTTAGACTATGTTCACCATTCAGCTATGCCACAAGGATTAAATTCTATAGTACATTTGAAATGGTACAGCCCTTAAAAATTAAACGCTAGCTCGCTCCTGGATTGCTGTTGTCGGATTTTCCTTTAACCACTCCAGTAAGGACCAATGTTGATAATTATAAGCGAGAAATAAATGTGCTGTTGCATACCTTACCATATCTTAGACCTTTCGTAACCTTGTCTTCAGCGGTAGACCAATCTGAATGTCTTAGCATTCCTTTCACGAACCTGCCTTGCCTTACCTGACAAAATATTTTTTACCCTCAGAGCTGGAGCGATCACTCGCGCGATCGAACATCCTTCATCATCGGACGTTCGCTCTTGCTTGCTACCGGATGTAAATTTCAGGGGAAGCCCACTCTTCGTGCCTTTCTCTGTTGAGGAAGGCACGAAGCTGGTAACCCGGCCGAGCTGACCCTGGTCTATAAGTGCCTCCGGTTTGCAGAGGCGCGTTTACAGAAAAGGGGCCCTAGGCGCAAACATTTTGGGGGCCCTTCTGAACTTGTAGACTGAAAGTCTGAGACTCTGGTTGTGTTTTGTCTGTGCAAAAACCCACGAAGTTGAACTTGAAACCGTTTTGTGCGTGTTATTGACACTGTAATTATGATTACTTATAGAAGCTATTTTGCAAAGAATGTGAAGTTATTTGGTTTTAGCAAAAAAACCAAGAATAATTATGTAGCCTATAAGTGTACAGTGCTCGTTCGTTGTAGCCTAATGCAACGCAGCAATGCCATACTCTATATAATATAAGAAATGCTTGAAACAATTAATTTAATCTGTGAAATTGAATCGGTGTTAGGCCTACCTTTTTTAAACTAGTTATACGCAGCGTTGGCCTAATAGAAATGGAAGAGAAAGTTTTATTTGCAAAACAATGCGAATGCAGAATTAGAAATTCTATTAACCGCTTACTAATCCCACTAGGCCTAGCCTATAGGGCTTTCTTTCTGCATTTGAGCTTAGCAAAATTACTAATTTCTTCGTCAAAGTTTGCCTTCTTTGTTTCAACAGATACGATGCTGAGCTAAGCTAAACTATGGAACTTATGATATAGGCCTACTGGCCTAGGTTTTCACTCTTTTAAAGTAGGCTACAGAAAACGATCGTCGTTTACCAGAATCATTACTTATTGGTATCGTAAGGTAAATGCGCAAAGTTTTTCCACATTTGGAAACGTGGATTGTAGACCACATAGCCTATAGGCTATGTGGTCTACAATCCACGTATACCAAGAGTTGATACAGACGTTGCGACTTGTTACTAGCAATTAGGACTAGGTTTGTTATTATTTACACAAAAATGAATACTATGATTCGCCCAATTGCTGCCCAGATGAACAAAACAATTATAAACTACAATAATAGACTTTTATGTGAATGCTAAACTGTATAAAAGAAAATAGGCTATCATAAAATAAATCAAAGTTAAAAATGTTAATGTTACTTTTTTAAATTGAAAAATATGTTTTCATTCCTTTGGGGCCCTCCGAAATTTGGGGGCCCTAGGCGCACGCCTAGTGCGCCTACTGGTAAACGCGCCTCTGCCGGTTTGGCGAGCAATCGAGACCATGCAGGGACTCCCTCGCTCAGTGTCGTCTTGCGGGCCGACCGCGTTGGACGGACCTTTGTACTTGGTCCGAGATGGGGATTGCCTATTCATGAAAGCGGTGCCTAGGCTATTATCAGCGTCCGGTATCCTTAGACCGCTCACTGTCTACCAGGTAAAATGTCGGAATATGTTTGATATAGGCTATTAGTTAACATCCGACACGCAAGGGGGGTTTCATCAGCAGACCTCATCCCAGCTTGGGGAGGAGGCTCGACGAGGCATGGTGGAGTAATCCTCGCCAATTCAAGACAACCACCTCAAACACACACGGCTTCCCCGAAAAAAACATTGGCCACCCAGTCGATGACATCGAGTCTAGCATAATAGCAGACTTTCTCCTCACAAGGACCACTGATATCATTACAGTCAGAAGTAATGGTGACATCAACGACAAGGGCGACCTCATCTACCAGGGCCACCAAATAGGAATAGCCGGCTCGATCACCGAGTGACCCTTTGACTCGATCCTTTTGCAAATCAGATCAAGCACCGAGCTACGCCTATCACACTGGAGACGGTGAGTCCTCGCACATTCATTCATTCATTCATTTCAGGAATTTATATAGCGCCCCTTCAAGAAGCCTCCTCAGAGGCGCTCCCAGTCCAACCACCAGAGTGAGGTGAATATCCATTATGCAAGAACCTTCACAAACGAATAGAGATTATTCGCATCATTTGAATTTTTCCTCTTTACCCAAGAACTGAAACATATATAATTATTTTAAATTTGAACAAGGATCTTTCAAGGCAATCTTGCCGACAAGTCGACAACGTTTCTCTTAGAAGGATCATAAAAAAGTTCAAAGTTATATCTCATTACATCGCATTATAATTATGTGCATATAATCACACGTAGGCCTACATTAAAAATTGTTCCTCGAATTGCATGTAGAATTGTAAGCGGTAGGGCCGAAGCCTAAACGCCTCACGCTAATAACTTACCTGAATCGTAAGAAGGATGACAGCGAATACAATCTGAGATTTATCGGAGACCCATCGCGGTGCTCTGACGCTCTTCTTCCCAAAGGAAAATATTCTGTAGATTCGAATATTCTTCACCAAAAGTGGAGCATATATCATGCTGATTCCAAAGTGGAAACCTACATTTCTGGCAACACAGACCCAAGGAGAGTTCTCCGCTGGAACAACAAGAACTACAACGGTGACACAAACAACAACTGTACCCAACAGAATCAACATACTCAACTGAATACTCAGTGCCTTCACCAGTTTGTTGTTCCTCTTCGCCAGAAATGCGCCAACACAGAATGCGGCCAGAATAATCAATAGAACTGTTAAACAGAGTAAAACTATTGATATGACATCTGAGTAGTGAAGATAAACTGGATCTATTGGCACACAGGTTGTACCAGTTTCATCATCTGGCCAAGTAAACATCGGACATGACTGGCAACCTGTTCGGTCCTCAAGAATGATTTCGTTATCGCGACAGTCTACGCAAATCCAACAACATGGCAAAGACTGCTTCACGATGTACTGGTTATCACGACATGGCTGGCTGCAAATTGACACGGGAAGTTTGTTTTCGTCAGCAGAAGTAAGGTTTCTGTTGAAGGCTTTCCAGTTTATAAGCGATTCATTTATCAGGAGGCGGTAATCAGTTGCGTTCCAAGATCCAATAATCCTTGATTTCCGCACATTATCTTCTGCCAAATTAAATTGTTTCACGACAAGATTTTCCATCAAATCACCGTTCTCGTTAAATTTAATTTTTCCTAATATTCCTTCGAACGTTGTTTCCTTTATTCTTCGTAATAAATCGTTGCCACGGATGCAATCCCTCAGTATTCGTTTATTCCTAAATCCATCCGGACATTTATCTAAAATGTGATCATGTAAAACTCTTGCAAATATAAAGAAACCGTCATGAATGCGATTCACGATTGCTGGCTGGACTGGACAAATGGACGAATCAAGGTGTAAGTTCATGCTGCAGAAGTTACTAGATGTCGAATTTGAATTTGTGTTAAATATGCATTGGTATTTGCGTTCCCATAATTTTTGAAGCCATGTATTACCTTCACTGTTTGCAGGCGTGACCGATTTCAGAAAGTCATCAAAGGCGGGCATTGCAAAAGAAGAATGCTCAACAAAAATAGTACCTTCCAACATATCGTCCTTAATTTGTGGTTTCTGTTCAACAAGAGCCATCGCATCTGCTCCAATCCAAATGAAAGTCCCAGCCTCAGTTCTTTGGCGAATGGCGTCAAACAGTGGCTGAAGCATGTCCGAAAATTCAATGAAAGCGATCACGACTCTGGCTTTCTGGTTGATAATCAGGGCATCGGCAATTGCGTTGTATTCAATCTGATTGGCCAGTGAAGAAATCTTAATGGCAACTGCAATACATATGCCGTAACTTGCAGCTATACCACGCAAGAGGTTGTCGGTCTGCTTATATGCATTCTCACCGTAAGATCCTTCCGTGTATACAAACGAAACGTAGGTCCATCCTAAGTATCTTGCGATTCCCAGGATCGCCAAAGCTTGATATCTATCCGTGGCAACAAGTCGTGTAAAGTATTCGTATCGGCTTTTATCGCTCAGTTCGTCACTCGTGGAATAGACGCTGATTACTGGTATCTTGTAAACACCCATCAGAGGCGACACAAGTGCGGCAATCCTGCTTGAGCTCGGACCCACAATTCCAATCACATCATAATGGTTGATTTCGTCGGATAGCACATTGCTGAAAGGAATAGAAGTTTGGTCACTGCTCTGATTATATAATGAAGAACAACTGTCGTCTTTGATGAAGTATGTCGCCGCCTCTAACATTCGCAAGTCGTTGGAGCAACCGTCAATGCTGACAAAACCAAGGGTGATATTTGGTAGTAGATCTGAGCGCCTGTTTATTTTGTCAACGGCATAAATGGCCATTTCGAACCACTGGCATCCAGAAGGAAGCGGATCCGATAGGCAGCGTAGAGTCACTCTATCGCAGAGGACCATATTCAGCAACAGCCCAATGTTTAAGTCTCCTTCTTTTACCAATATTGGAGGTATTATTCTGTCCTTTAAACTGGGTATTTCAGTTGAACCTGAGTAGGAAAGGCTCCAGTTGATAATTACGATGCGCAAGAGAACACCGATCATGCATCCTTTTGTCTCCATATTACATTGCCTTCTTTTAGTCTTCCTCATTGTCAGAAAATAAAAATGTTTCCTAGCTAGTATCAATCCACTGGCTATAACTATAAATCTAAAATTTAAATCAGAGTATGACAATAACGATAATGCATTATGTTAACTAGACTTAAAAGGTATAGGCCTATTCAGAATCACCAGCGATGTCAATGTTCCTTGATGTTGATAAATCCTTATATTAACGCATACTGCGTGACTGAGATTGTTTGAAGACTCCAATTCTTTTATATGTGTTTCGCCAAAGGTGACTAGTCGTATATAATAATTATGTGTTTTATTTAGTTACAGTCCAGCGTCAATTATCGATTTGATGTTTCAGTCATTAGAAAAGCACAAATTATTGGCGTACTATATTTTTCATGCTAGCTATATTCTCTTAGACACGCAGATGCAAAATCATTTTCGTGACCACGATTCATGATGTCTGCAATATGCTGCAAATAATGGTCGGAGACCACGCTAAACTAGCGAAAGTGACTGATTACTTCAAGCCTATAGCCTACCTGAGTCTAATCATGATGAATTAAATTTAAAAAAATTAAATATAGTCTTTTCTCCAAATTAATCACTGTGTCACGCATTAAGTAGCAGGATGTAGGGGTCGATATATATATATATATATATATATATATATATATATACGGTGTTGCAGTGTACGATAGGTCTAGCGACGTGGGACACGGTAGCCGATTGGTGCAAACGTTCGCTTTGTACGGGTTCGAGTCTCCTGTTATATGGTTATTGAGCAATTGTCACACACAATTGCTCAGTTCCATCGAATGATGCTTGGTTATTAGATTGTAGCGCTCAATAACTGCGCAATTATATATATATATATATATATATATATATATAGCTAGCCTATATATATATATATATATACATATATATATATATAGCTAACCTATATATATATATATATATATATTTCAGCTGGAGGGTTGCGGGTTCGAATCCACCTCAAAGTCGCCGCGTGGGACCCTGGGCAAGTCCTTCACTTGCAATTGCTCATGCGCTTCGGCGTGAAACTCCGATTCAGCGTTCGCGCAGTAGTCGGGAGCGCCTCTGAATGGGAAATCTGGTAGGGGCGCTATAACAAGTGTTCAAATACAATACAATACAATACAATAATATGTGACCCGAGATTTAGTGAGATATGGGAAATACGTCGAGCATGCTAAGTTATTAGTGTAGTTTTTATTGTTTAACGTGTTTTAAATTTATATGTTTTCAGCTGGGCCTATATATATATATATATATATATATATATATAGGCTAATTATTACTAGGCCTAACTGTAAAGAATAATGGCATCGCTGATTTTGCCGACGCCTGTCATTAGTTAAGTTGAGAGAGGGAGCCGTTTAGAAAAGATAGAAGTTATAAAATGAAGTGGAGAGATGGAGACATTCAGGAATGACAACGGGTCACTTAATGGATACTGGTTGGGACAGAAATGGCTGATCGAAATGTGGAGATGGTAGATGAAAGAGGCGATGAAGAACAGTCCAAGGCATGAAAAAGCACAATGAATTTTGTATTTGGTTCCCCTTTCTCTTTGCTTGGAGTTGGATCCACGACATATAGTAGCGAGAGGTAGGCCTACTGAACAGCCCCGAAGGAAACTAAAGAGAACAGCGTAAAAGAATTTATGATGTTAGCAGACGCAAGATTGCATGCTACCAGTTCCTTCAATTTCAGTTGCCTGCTACACAAGTTATGTTGCTATAACAGAGCTGAAACAGAACATGATACAATCTGTCGTTTCGTGCTATAAGGCAATTTAGACTTAATTGAAAACAGCGAAGCATCTGCTCTTCCGGATGTTTGTCCAACTTTGGCACCCCACAATACATGAAGCATTATGCTGAGTTGTTGCCAAAGTCTGGACTTTTTTCATTTATTTCCACTATGTTATGCTTGCAAAACAGACCTAGCCCGTTCCAGTTGCATTACAGTCTACTAAGCATAATAAGCTTCGATAAAACATTTCAAAGACTGTTGAAGTCCCTTCCTTAATCTCATCTCATAAAATGATTCCTTGCCAATTAGCTTACCTTTTATCTGTTAATGCGTAAAACACACGGTTCCAAGTTTTGCTTGAACTTAGTGTTGCTTTTGACACTGTTGACCACCAGTTCCGGTGTTTCCGTACTGTCCTAAACTGGCTTGCTTCTTACCTCTTCAATCGATATAAACAAATGGATATTAATACTGCTCGGTGTGATTCTTTTTCTGCTCTGCTGTTGACACACAGGGATATGTTCTTGGACACTTATAACTTTGAATCTTCACTTTGCCAATCAGCCGCACAATCACCTTGGAGTTTAGTTACCGCAGTAGGCTAACGAAACATTAGGCTACATTGTTCTGTCACCCACTGATCAGTTCAGTTTGCTGGTTAAACTAGATATCATGACAAGAGCAATCCGATCCAACGGAATAAAAATTCTGGACGTGTTGACAATGTCACTATTCGTTCCGAACTGTTTCCTGACATACATCTAATCGATCCGATCACTCTGACTGAATTGGAGCGAATCAGATCTGGCAGGCTTCAGAACACTTATGGATACCCCACGAACGTAAATCATCTATAGAGCCAAATGTCCTGAGACGTGTCGATGTGTAATTCTATTTGGGTGATGCAAAGCGTTTATGCCTTGAGCTCAATACTTATGCTGTACGAAGTCTGTCATATCTATGACGAAACCGATGTCACCCGGTATCGTTAACATTGCTTTAACGCTTCTATCTCTTATTCCGGGCAATTCCGTTGATTCTACACAGAGAAAGCTTCCATTGACTTCCATAAAAAATGACTGCATCCGTTAATCGAAGCAGTGGCGGCGCCAGGATTTCAGGTTTGGGGGCTAAAGCTAAAAAACCTTCCCTCTTGTCCCCTCCTCGCTGTTATTTGCAGTGATTTCCCACTTTGGGGGGGACTGAGCCGCAGTTAGGGGGCTAAGCACCCCCTAGCCCCTCTGGCGCCGCCACTGAATCGAAGACGCTTCATAATTAATTTTTTACAAAGCACAGAGGTTTCTATGGATCTGACCAATCTCCTGCCTCTTTGCAATCAAATAATACGATGCACAACATAACACAGCTGCTCATATTATATGTTCGCACACACCTACTACTTAATGATAAATTGATGGCAAAGGTTTGCTGAAAGGAATAGGCAGATTCAGGTCTTTTCAGTAAATTTGACTCTCCCTCCTTACGACCCTACGGCTTTTCTTTGAACGAACTCTAGATAACCTATGCTCCTGTATTATCGCAAATTGTGCCCTTGAACCAAAATTAAAGTTTTTTTCTTCAAAGTTTCATATTCAACGGAAATGCAGTTTTACCTGTGCTTTGGTTTATATCCATGGTGTCGGATCATAGTTTTTATTTTGTTCCATTCTTTATTGCACCTATTTGACAAGCAAGGACAGGAAGGCTTAAACTGATTCGTGAGACAATAATTGTGGGCGAACGACATGTTCTGGATTATTTCACAGATTCCTCTGAACGCAGCCTGTCTTCTGATTTCTCTGATCTAAAGGAGTCAATCTGGCTTCTCCAACGTATTGTGCATTTTTGCGTTTCGCTTGAAGGGACCATCGATTCATGACGGCGCTATAGAAGTTATTCGAGTAAAATAGATTAGTTACGATCAGCAGTGCGAAGCTGCAATCGTTCGATGCCAGACTGCAGCACCTACCGAATAGACCAAAGCGCCGCACATAAAGCAAATTTCCTCATTCGGCTTTTTAAACCTTCCAACACAAAGTTACCAAATGGTATGATTAGTTCGCATCATGTACGGAGAAACTGGAAGCGGAGTAGCCTGTAGCAAAGCAAACGTGCTTTTACCGCAGTCACGAACGAGACAATGGGCGTTGCAAATGCACGTCTAGTATTACAAGTGGAAAAGATTCTCGTGACATTGACGAATCTATCGCTGAATAGCGCAACGTTGCAAGTCAATGGCATAGCAGTGGTATAGTTACGTACATTTCGTTTTCATGACAAAGGTTAGAAACCTTAATTAGTGGCACAATTATGCAACACTGGACTCATGTGTGGGTAGAGTACTAGAGTGCCTGCTGGTCATAGTGGCCTTCAATTGGACAGTCACACAATCAGTTCATTATGCTGTCTGTCTGTAAGCCATGCAAGGAAACAATGGTGCATCGTTAACAGCTGCAGGCGTGTATGCGAGGGATCTAACCCAGCGCTTCCCAAACTTTTCAGTGTCGCGGACCGGCAAGAATTAATTTTTCAGTAACACGGCCCGGCAGGAATTTTCCCACTGCAGTAGGACCGGTGCCAAATTTATTAATCATCTCTCTTTTTCGTTTTTGATTATCTAAATTCCTCAAAATGTATTAAATTGATTTAAACGCATGTTTAGCCATTCTATGACTCTGTTGCCCTTTAAATGCTAACCTAATAAATTAAGTGTTTTTAAAATGACTTTTCAATATATAATAGCCATTTCTTGATTCGGAGACAACTTGACCAGCTTCTTGACTCACTTTGCGGACCAGCAGCTGGGACTCGCGGATCGGCCCCGGTCCGGCGCTATGCTGTGACTTGCGGAAAATCAACTTCAGTTTTCTCAAACAAAATAACTGGTAGTTTGTTCAAAGTTTGTCATAGACTTGCTGATTGGCCCTGAGAATGCACGTAGACCTGCAGTAACATCGTCGAGATGCTTCAAAGCCTTCAATAGATGTCGCAACGGCAATTCATTCGAATGTAATTGGAAGACAAACTAGTCGAAACCACTGTGATAAACGGGTATTGTTCTCAATCGTTGGCCAGGCGTGATCCAGGTGCTATGTCGAACTTCAGATGGATTACCACAGCTAATCGAATCTTGTGTCCGTATGTTGCAAACGAATGCCCCTCTGACAATCTCTAAACATTGGCGACATAGTTACGTCGTAAGAGTGCACCGATGTGGTTTACATCGAAATGAAACACTCGTGCAAATATGGTTATGTGCACCTTTGGCGTACAATCTCCAGATCGCGTTAGCCTACCGGAAGTCTTTAATGCTGTTATCATCGACCTGGTAATACAACGAAATTGAATTTTTGGGCATCCAGAAAGCATCCTTCTTGGAATCATAACCGACACTTGGAAGCATAACCGTACTCTAGAGTGGAAGAATTGCGAGCGTCAGAAGAGTGAAGCTGCGATTGCCGAAGGCAAGAAGCCTCTAACGACTAGGGGGTATGGGGGAGAGTCGTAAGCTCTCCCGTCAGGGTCTGGGGCTCCGCCCCAGAAGCCGACGCGAGTTTGAGCATTTAATGCCAAATGGAGTACATTTTGTGCTCTAATTTACCTCAAATTGTTCACAGATGATTTCGATATAAAAGTACCTAAACCATCAAGATCTGTGAAAAAACATATGACTTTATTATATGAATACACTGAGATTTTAGGGTTTAGACGAATTATACAGCAACATTCTGCACTGAATTCTGATAGACTTGAGTTTAGTGGCTTTAGCTTGACCGTTTATTTTATCGGCAGCAGGGCCAGCGATTTGTTGGGGAGGGACCTACTAGAACGTCTGAGTGGGAGAACTGCAAGTGCGGAAGGTGGAAGGCGCACAGCCGCGATTGCGGAAGGCAAGAAGCCTCTAAAGACTAGGGGTACGGGAGAGCGTCGTAAGCTCCCCCATCGTGTTAGCCCCAGAACTTTACTTTTCGGTTCAAAGAAAATTTTCAGTATTTGATGCCAAATGGAGTGCATTTTGGGCTCTTCTAAACCTTACAAAAGATGGCGAACCGGCCCAACCTGCTCGAAAGTTGGGGGACGCGTTCCCGTCTCGGCTTCTCGGCTTCTCGGTTCGAAGCCTCGGCTTCTCGGTTCGAAGCCTCGGCTTCTCGGTTCGCAGCCTCGGCTTCTCGGTTCGAAGCCGCGGCTTTTCGGTTCAAAGCCGCGCAAAGCCTTTCGGCTCAAAGCCGCGGCTTTTCGGCTCAAAGCCGCGGCTTTTCGGTTCAAAGCCGCGGCTTTTCGGTTCAAAGCCGCGGCTTTTCGGTTCAAAGCAATTTTGAACATTTGATGCCAAATAGAGCCTCGGCATTTTCGGCTCAAAGCTTTTTCACCTCATAATTTTCAAAAGATGGGAGACCGGCCAAAGCCTGCTCGAAAGTTGGGGTTCGACGCGTCCCCAGGGTCCCAGTCGGTGGTTGCGCCTATGCTTATGATGCTGCTTTATTCGTTGAGGCTGACCATAAAATAATAATAATAATAATTATAATCAAACATTTATATGCAATTTATTCTGATTAAGCATAGGAAAATCCATGTAATCAAATTTACATAAAAATGCGACTAATATAGGGATCGCCATACACGCATTGTACGCTTACGAACATGTACATACTACGTAGGCCTATAATATGGGCCTATACGTACAAAGTCTTCTTGACAGTATCTTGTGTAAGTTTATGCACGTAGCTCCGCATTTGGGTTCCAGTTAATAGGTTTACGTACGTAGGCCTAATGCCACATTTGCGGTGTTTTCCATCATTTGCACTGTCTGCAACATCAGAAACATTAGGATTAATGAGCCTAAGAAGGCGTCTTTGTTTCAGTCCATTTGTATCGACGTTCACATAGCCTAACTGTTTGTTTCTCATTGACTAAGAGACCCATGTTCTAAGCAGTTTATTTCCCCCGCTGGCACGTCACAATTTAGCTACAACCTTTGTCAAGACTTTACTCTGCCAGCAATGGATGACCGTAATTTTAGCTCCGAACCCTATATCGACAATCAGTAAATCTGGTCCACAATCTTTAAGTAAAAAATGATGCTCTAAAGATGATCTCAGTTCAGTTGTAGGCCTAGTCCCCCTTTGTGTCATCTGGTCTTGCTATTAAACGAATAATACTCAACAATAATTATAATATAAGACTTTTTATATAAAAATATATATAAATAATAATAATAATAATAATAATAATAATAATAATAATAATAATAATAATAATAATAATAATAATAATAATAATAATAATAATAATTGTCAAGAATAATTTTAATTATAACTTGTCATATCAATAAACATGACAAGTCTTACCTAAATGTCATCCAATGTGCATCTGCATCTCTCGGACATTTCTCGAAGCATGCAACTTCTCGAAGCGTCGGAACTAGCCAAAGAGTAATCAGTCCATTGCATGCTATCATTCTCTAGTTACTTAAACCCATAGGCCTACCCTTTACTGTTAATAATGTAGATACTAGATAGGCATAGGCCTATCCATGCACGAACAATTAGAGTGTTAGTAGGCCTATCCAGCCAGACACGTTTATTTAGCCAACATATTGGCAGGGCCGTTTTAAGGTCGTCGTAGGACCTAGGCACTGCTTCATTCGTAGGCCCCAACTGCCAGCTCTGCATTAAAGCTCAACGCATAATTATTAATTATGCATTCACACAATTTACTGATGTCATGATTAATCATGATTCACGAACACTCCCAGTTTTGATTTGAAATCTCAGTTGTCATTCTGTAATGTTGATAAAAATCCGAAAAGCCTCGGTTCAAAGCCGCTGAACCGAAAAGCCGCTGCTTTGAACCGAAAAGCCGCTGCTTTGAACCGAAAAGCCGCTGCTTTGAACCGAAAAGCCGCCGCTGCTTTGAACCGAAAAGCCGCTGCTTTGAACCGAAAAGCCGCTGCTTTGAACCGAAAAGCCGCTGCTTTGAACGGAAAAGCCGCTGCTTTGAACGGAAAAGCCGCTGCTTTGAACGGAAAAGCCGCTGCTTTGAACGGAAACGCTGCTGCTGCTGCTTTGAACCGAAAAGCCGCTGCTTTGAACCGAAAAGCCGCTGCTTTGAACCGAAAAGCCGCCTTTGAACCGAACAGTCGCGGTTTTGAACCGAAAAGCCGCGGCTTTGAACCGAAAAGCCGCTGCTTTTTTGAACCGAAAAGCCGCGGCTTTGAACCGAAAAGCCGCTGCTTTGAACCGAAAAGCCGCGGCTTTGAACCGAAAAGCCGCGGCTTTGAACCGAAAAGCCGCTGCTTTGAACCGAAAAGCCGCGGCTTTGAACCGAAAAGCGGCCGCTTTGAAAAAGCCGCTGCTTTGAACGGAAAAGCCGCTGCT
The DNA here is from genome assembly GCA_020284085.1 of Aporrectodea caliginosa. Classification (NCBI taxonomy): domain Eukaryota; kingdom Metazoa; phylum Annelida; class Clitellata; order Crassiclitellata; family Lumbricidae; genus Aporrectodea; species Aporrectodea caliginosa. Next base: position 274,752 of record JACEVL010000536.1, on the reverse strand, counting down.
TTGAACGGAAAAGCCGCTGCTTTGAACGGAAAAGCCGCTGCTTTGAACCGAAAAGCCGCGGCTTTGAACCGAAAAGCCGCGGCTTTGAACCGAAAAGCCGCTGCTTTGAACCGAAAAGCCGCTGCTTTGAACCGAAAAGCCGCTGCTTTGAACCGAAAAGCCGCGGCTTTGAACCCGAAAAGCCGCGGCTTTGAACCGAAAAGCCGCGGCTTTGAACCGAAAAGCCGCGGCTTTGAACCGAAAAGCCGCGGCTTTGAACCGAAAAGCCGCGGCTTTGAACCGAAAAGCCGCGGCTTATGCGGTGGTTGCGCCTATGCTTGTGATGCTGCTTTTTTCGTTGAGGCAGACCATAAAATAATAATAATTATAATAAAACATTTATATCCAATTTATTCTGGCTAAGCATAGGAAAATTCATGTAATAAAATTTACATAAAAATGCGACTAATAGATCGCCGTACACGCACAGTACGCTTACGAACATGTACATACTACGTAGGCCTATAATATGGGCCTATACGTACAAAGTCTTCTTGACAGTATCTTGTGTAAGCTTATGCAAGTAGCTGCGCATTTGGGTTCCAGTTAATAGGTTTACGTACGTAGGTCTAATGCCACATTTGCGGTGTTTTCCATCATTTGCACTGTCTGCAACATCAGAAACATTAGGATTAATGAGCCTAAGAAGGCGTCTTTGTTTCAGTCCATTTGTATCGACGTTCACATAGCCTAACTGTTTGTTTCTCATTGTCTAAGAGACCCATGTTCTAAGCAGTTTATTTCCCCCGCTGGCACGTCACAATTTAGCTACAACCTTTGTCAAGACTTTACTCTGCCAGCAATGGATGAACGTAATTTTAGCTCCGAACCCTATATCGACAATCAGTAAATCTGGTCCACAATCTTTAAGTAAAAAATGATGCTCTAAAGATGATCTCAGTTCAGTTGTAGGCCTAGTCCCCCTTTGTGTCATCTGGTCTTGCTATTAAACGAATAATACTCAACAATAATTATAATATAAGACTTTTTATATAAAAAAAAATAATAAAATAATAATAATAATAATAATAATAATAATAATAATAATAATAATAAGACTTGTCAAGATCATTTTTATTATAATAATATAATAAACATGACAAGTCTTACCTAAATGTCATCCAATGTGCATCTGCATCTCTCAGACATTTCTCGAAGCATGCAACTTCTCGAAGCGTCGGAACTAGCCAAAGAGTAATCAGTCCATTGCATGCTATCATTCCCTAGTTACTTAAACCCATCAGGCCTACCCTTTACTGTTAATAATGTAGATACTAGATAGGCATAGGCTGCTTCATTCGTAGGCCCGTTTACAACTGCCAGCTTGCATTAAAGTTCAACGCATAATTATTAATTATGCATTCACACAATTTACTGATGTCATGATTAATCATGATTCACGAACACTCCCAGTTTTGATTTGAAATCTCAGTTGTCGGAATTCTGCTAACCGAAAAGCCGCTGCTTTGAACGCAAAATCCGAAAAGCCGCTGCTTTGAACGGAAAAGCCGCTGCTTTGAACCGAAAAGCCGAAAAGCGGAAAAGCTGCTCAAAAGCCGCTGAACCGAAAAGCCGCTGCTTTGAACGGAAAAGCCGCTGCTTTGAACCGAAAAGCCGCTGCTTTGAACCGAAAAGCCGCTGCTTTGAACCGAAAAGCCGCTGCTTTGAAAAGCCGCTGCTTTGAACCGAAAAGCCGCTGCTTTGAACCGAAAAGCCGCTGCTTTGAACCGAAAGCCGTTGCGTTGAGCCGCGGCTTTGAACCGAAAAGCCGCGGCTTTGAACCGAAAATCCTTTGAACCGAAAAGCCGCGGCTTATACGGTGGTTGCGCCTATGCTTGTGATGCTGCTTTTTTCGTTGAGGCTGACCATAAAATAATAATAATTATAATAAAACATTTATATGCAATTTATTCTGACTAAGCATAGGAAAATCTATGTAATCAAATTTACATAAAAATGCGACTAATAGATCGCCGTACACGCACAGTACGCTTACGAACATGTACATACTACGTAGGCCTATAATATGGGCCTATACGTACAAAGTCTTCTTGACAGTATCTTGTGTAAGCTTATGCAAGTAGCTGCGCATTTGGGTTCCAGTTAATAGGTTTACGTACGTAGGTCTAATGCCACATTTGCGGTGTTTTCCATCATTTGCACTGTCTGCAACATCAGAAACATTAGGATTAATGAGCCTAAGAAGGCGTCTTTGTTTCAGTCCATTTGTATCGACGTTCACATAGCCTAACTGTTTGTTTCTCATTGTCTAAGAGACCCATGTTCTAAGCAGTTTATTTCCCCCGCTGGCACGTCACAATTTAGCTACAACCTTTGTCAAGACTTTACTCTGCCAGCAATGGATGAACGTAATTTTAGCTCCGAACCCTATATCGACAATCAGTAAATCTGGTCCACAATCTTTAAGTAAAAAATGATGCTCTAAAGATGATCTCAGTTCAGTTGTAGGCCTAGTCCCCCTTTGTGTCATCTGGTCTTGCTATTAAACGAATAATACTCAACAATAATTATAATATAAGACTTTAAAATATAAAAATAAAAAATAAAAATAATAATAATAATAATAATAATAATAATAATAATAATAATAATAATAATAATAATAATAATAATAAGACTTGTCAAGATCATTTTTATTATAATAATATAATAAACATGACAAGTCTTACCTAAATGTCATCCAATGTGCATCTGCATCTCTCGGACATTTCTCGAAGCATGCAACTTCTCGAAGCGTCGGAACTAGCCAAAGAGTAATCAGTCCATTGCATGCTATCATTGCGCATCGAGAAACATTCTCTGATAGAAGGCCTCAGCGCCTCATCAGAAAGCCTCTGCGGTATCGATAAATAGTTTCCTTTCGACTGATAAGTAGTTAATTGCATATTCTGTGTTATCGATAGGAGTGTATTGGTCAGAGTTGGATGTGAAGTGCATGTGAATGTAATTAGGTTGCCTTTGCGATAGTAGATTGCTTAATTATTTACTATGGTTTATATTTTGAGGCTATGATGTATCGATAAGAATTGTTGAAGTTTAGTTTTGTAAGATCTGGAGATCAAGTATACTCCTTCTTCCCTTTAAATTTTCGGGAGTAACCGAAAATTTGAGTGTGTTGGGGAGGGTGTGGCGAACTCGGTTCGACCACGGCATTTTCTGTTCTTAGTTTAACGATTTATAATTGAGCTTAATTTTGACACGCGCCCGAAATTGTTATTAATAGCGTTTTTCCATTAGGTAATGGGCTAATTTTAGTGCCTTGAGTCACCTCGTGACTAAATCCTCTTCTATGATTGGCTGATAGGGATCTCCTGATTCTTTTGGAGGGAGATGGTGCTTGATCGTTGACGGAGAAGGTCGATTTTGGTAATTTGGAGACGGAATTTCTTTAAAATTGGTGAAAGAAGAGGTTTCCAGTTCTACTTATGGTTGAATCTGATGACCAACCTTTAGAAGCTTGGGCCTGGTTACTTTTCCGTCGAAATTATTCGGGGAAATATCGAAAGTTGAAGAGTTTACCGTTGAAATTGGTTTCATTGGTGCATTTCAATTTACATTGGATGATGGAATTTTCCATGGGAAAGAGTTCCTGGTTATCATAAATTATCTAGTCGGACGGACGGAAAGATTATCTTTGAAACAGGGAGTACCCCTTTCTTTCCTCTTTAAGTGATTGATCTCCAGAAGTTGAATTTGATCGTATATCGTCTGATTGTAATTAATTGAAATAACACGATAAGTTTGATACGAATAGATTCGAACAGATCTTAGATTAGATCAGAACTCTCGATAGGAAGAAAGACACTCGTCCTACTGAACTATTAGTTTTAAATTTCTGATTCATATGAACAAGTCGTCGGTTTTATTTGAATGTTTAATTTGATAATTGCAACAATTGACGTCAGATTAATAAATAAAACAATTAAGAATGTCTAATGAACAATTGGAGAATTCTAATATTCAGAATAGCTCCCAGAATGAAGAGGAGACAATTGAAAACGATAGGAGTGATTTTCAGGAAACGCCAATTGTAGAAAAGTCATCTGATGACTTAGATAGGTCGATATCAAATCAACCCAACCTAGAAACTCTTTTAAGTCAATTTCTGCAGCGTCAGGAGAGTTTCTTGGGTGGTTTTACACTTCGTCAAGAACGGGTAGAGGAAACCCTGGATCGTTTCCTAGATCAACAAGTAAGGAGAAATGAGGTCTTTGAGAATAGATTAGAGGAGTTGAAATTCCACTTATCTGAACCAAAAACTGTTGAGGGAAAGGAGAACCCCGGTGGGACCGTAAATCCCATGGGCTCAGACCGAGTCATTCCGGACACCACTTTGGGCGGCACCTGGTTAGGAGTAACGAATCCTGGTAATGCAAGTTTGAGGCATGAACTTGTGACGCCGAAAGCAGCTCCTCTTAAATCAATGCTTAGACAAACTTCTGTGGCTCCTTCTGACGATTACAGAGTTGAGTCTTCTCCTGGTAATCTCTCTTTGGATTTGAACTCGAGTCCTGGTAGTATCTTTATTAGTAGTATTCCCCAACAGTGTGTGCAGTCGCTAGAGGGCGCTACGCACGCTTCAGTAATCGTAAAACTATTGGTAGGAGGCCTATGCGGTTTCATAACGACATTTTGTGGCTTATAAGGTCGTGGATACAGTCACGCCTGACGTGACTGTATACACAGGACTCGAATCACGCAATTGGCCAATGCACGTCACATGATTTTGTGGACGAGAAAGGGGCCGACCGATAAACACTTCCGAAAGCTGTGGAAGATTGTTGACCATGTTTTCTAATGACGACACAAACCATAACCCTGGAGTCCTGAACCTAACCAACCCTCACAACGCCGAACCTGACCCTAAACGACCTTCACGATGTCCGCCTTTTAAAAATCCCAAATGGAAGTTAGCAGGTTCACGTGACATGCTTTAGCCAATAGCGTGACTGGCGTGAATATAGTTGATTGGATTCCGCTCACGGATCCACTACGATCTTATAAAGTACTCTGACAATTGAAATAATCCGAGCAATCTGTGTAGTTTCTGTTTAGCGGCTCTGTGTCGTAATAATAGGATGAGTGGTGTCGCAGTACCACAGGCAGGATGTGGTGAAGTTGAGCATGCAATGCTATATAAATGAGATCTTAATAAAAGGGTGAATGATAATACGCAACGTAAAGAAAACGCGAAACTTATAGCGTCATAAAGGGACCATTGAAAGGTGTCTAAGCAGAACCTTGCAATATCACCACAAAATTAATATTCATTGTTTTAGGGCATGCACGTGACACTGTCTATGATACACATTGTAGTGATAAAATGATTTGATCAAATGAAACAATATTCCGGAGCAACATAAAGAATCATAAGCAAAAAGACATTCTTAATAAACAATCCCTGTGAACAAAGATTCTTAATCAAATACTGGACAGTCCTGTAATGTGGTGACGGATCTTGGGGTGCTTCTTGACGCTGTGGTGCTTCTTGATGGTGGGCTTACGATGGCTGATCATGTGTCACATATCTCCAGGATTAGCTATTATGAGCTCAGGCAGATCAGAGTTATACGGAGAACGCTGTCGCTAAGCGCTGCGGCTGTGCTTATACACTCCTTCGTCCTCACACGTCTTGACTACTGTAATAGGGTCCTCCTGGGCCTCCCTGAGTTCCGTCTTCATCAACTCAGCTTGTTCAGAATGCAGCAGCCAGACTTCTGGCTGATCTACCGAGATATTCACACATATCTGACTACATGCGACGTGAGCCCCACTGTCTTCCAGTTGCTGATCGTGTGCAATTCAAAATTGCTACGCTGGTTTGGAAGGCTACGACTGGCACTGCTCCGGACTACATTGCTGAACTGTGCCTTCCAGTTGGCACTCAAACTGGTCGGCGGGCTCTCCGGTCTGCCTCGCGAAATGACTTGATGATACCTTCGTATCGAACCACCACCTGTGCTCGTCGGGGCTTCTCGATTGCGGCGCCACGGATCTGGAACTCTCTTCCGCCGTCTGTGCGTGCTGCACGCGGCTATATGGTTTTCTCTAAACTCTTAAAGACGCATTTTTCAGCTGTTTGATGGCCACGTGTTGAGCGCTTCTGAGAGACTCTTAAGTGGCGCTTTGTAAATGTTTTGTTACATTACATTACATTACATTACATAAATAATCGTTATTATAATAATGGTATTAGATTCTTGTGATATTTTTTTAATTTTGAAGTGATTATTTATTATTAATTTTATTCTTCAGTATAATGGCATCTTGTTAAATTGGTGTAAGAGGTCGAAGATAATAGCCGTGGCAGCCACAAGATGTATTTTAACACTTGACTGTTACAGTCTTCTGATTTAATTATATTGTTGCTAACGGGTGGTGCAAGTCCAAAGTCTGTACAAAGAAGGGCGATGCAGTAGTAGTCGTAAGGGGGGAGCTGGCGCAGGAAGCCAGTGCAGGGACCCAGTAAGTGATCGATTTGCGATTCGAGGCTTGCAGGCTAAAAAGAAAGGCCGAAACTAGAACAGGGAACCAGCGCAGGGAGCCAGTAAGTGATCGATTTACCATACGAGGATTGCAGGCTACATCAGCCTGTAGTCAAAGGGGGGAGCTAAGCCAGGGAGAGCCCCCAGCACAGGGAGCAAGCGCAGGGAACCAGTAAGTGATCGATTTGCGATTCGAGGCTTGCAGGCTAACCAACCTGTATTCTGAACATTTGGCTGGCCAGTTCTATTTTGCACTCAAAGAATATTACAAAATAATCAATTGAATAAATATATAGATTTATATATACATGCAAAATGACAGGGAAAAATTCGTGCAAATATCTTTCAATCGGTAAAACAACTTTCTGCTCTCGTAGGTGCATCGGGCAGTATTGTTTTACTCACCTATCTCTGTTGCGTAATGGTGGTGGAACTAAACCATGCGCTAGATGTGGTAGGGGCATTAAAACACGAGTAATAGATTTCTGCATGGATTGTGGCTATTACACCGCTAAATTTAAGCTTGTTCGTGAGTTTCGAGAAGAGTGCAAACGACTTTCATCAATCACAATTTGAATATCAATTGAACAAATGATTTGGTTTATGTATGAACTGTGAACATGATATTATCAGATCAAGAAAATATAATAAATTTTAAATAAAGTGAAGGAAATAATAATATTTAAAAAATCAATTGAATAAATATTTTGTATAATATATTAAGATTTTGTTATTAACCAAACACAAAAGTATTTTGGATGGCATGCTAAACATTGAATATCCTAGATGAGCCTATCCCATTAGCAACAAAACGACGCTGCTAGCCAGTTCCACCTGAAAACAAAGAGGTGTAAGGCGCTCCACTACCACCCTTTCTACTACAGAAAGAGTTCGCCAATGGGTTTTTGAGAGATTACCGCACAGTGGTACCTCTTGATCATGGATTAGAGGGAGATCCACTATCATTCTTGAGTGCAATGGAATCTAGCATTGAGACCCTTATAAATAAAGACCTGACTAGACATGATGGTATAAAATACTCAGCAATGTTAACAGTTGAGTTTGAAAAATTAGGACTCACAACAGACAACACAATTAAAACGACCACCTATTTCAGGACAAAGGCATATGAAGTTCTCAATGCAGGTGCAACTTGTAAGTCCGTGCAGGAGACAAAGGCTAAAATTTTAAAACATCTAGAGGGGTTTACCAGAGAGGGATCTGGTTGGAGGGTGAAGCGAGTTGTGGCACTGGACATTGGTACTGCAAGATATAAACCAATTCGAGGTAATAGTTACTTTCCAACACCAAAATACCTACCTCCTCAATCAGTTATCAATGTGCAAAATAATGACAACCGCTGTTTTGAGTGGGCGGTTTTATCAGCAATGTATCCAGTAGACAAAGATCCTCAGCGCCCAAGCAAATATCGTGCCCACCTCAAAAAGCTGGATTTCACTGGAATCAAATTTCCAGTAGAGGTAACCAGCATCGATAAATTTGAACGACAGAATCTAGGCGTATCGGTATGCGTGTTTGGGTGGAACAAGGGGTTGTATCCGATCCGTATATCAAACCAGAACACAGATCACAATGTTGACCTTCTACTACTATCCGACGGTGAGAATCAGCATTATGTCTGGATTAAAGACCTAGGCCGAATTATGAATAAACATAATAAACATAAACAGAAATTATACCCATGTCGCCGCTGTATACATCCATTCTCTAGGAAAGACTTGCTAGATGCTCATATCAAAGATTGTAAAGGCATTAGCAAGAAACCACAGCGGATTGTAATGCCTGAAGAAGGTAAAAATATACTCAAATTTCAAAATCACCACAAACAGATGCGAGTTCCATACATTATTTATGCTGATTTTGAAGCACTAAATATCCCAGTCAAAGACCTCGAAGAAACTAATACCAGACTCATTGCTGAGCAGAAACCATGCAGCTTCTGTTACATAGTGGTTCGTAGTGATGGTCTCTCATACAAACCCGTACTTTATCGTGGAGAGAATGCTGTAGAGGAATTCCTTCATCGCCTACAAGGTGAGTTAGCTAATATAAAACAAAATCTGGCTAATGCAGCGAAGATGGTCATGACAGAGACTGATCACCAATCATTTCGTGAGGCTACTAATTGTCACATCTGCGGAGATGCATTAGAAAACAAAGAAACTTTGGTTTTGGACAAAGTCTGGGACCATTGTCATATAACTGGTAACTTTCGTGGAGCAGCTCATAATGCATGCAATCTCAAACTTCGCATATATCCCGATAAGTGCAAAGTGCCAGTGGTCTTTCACAATCTTCGTGGCTATGACAGCCATTTGATTATGCAAGCAATGACTGGCTACGAGGCTGAGAAAATCACCTGTATCCCAAATAATATGGAGAAGTATATGACATTCAGCTTAGGTCAGCTCCAGTTCATCGACAGTCTCCAGTTCTTAAATAGTTCGTTGGACAAGTTGTCAAGCAATCTATCACTGGATGATCTAAAAATCACAGCGACACATAGTTTAAAACTAGATTTATTGCGGCGAAAAGGCGTTTATCCCTATGAATACATAGATAGCTACAATCGCTTCGAAGAAGACCAGCTCCCACCAAAGGAGGCATTCTACAGTAAGTTAACCAGAGAAGACATTTCAGACACTGATTACCAACACGCCCAACAAGTTTGGAAGGAGTTTGACTGTAAAACCATGGGTGACTACCACGACTTGTATCTCCGAACTGATGTGCTTCTACTAGCCGATGTTTTCGAAACTTTCAGAGCCACATCGATGAAGCATTATCAGCTAGACCCAGCATACTATTTCAGTCTACCTGGAATGGCATGGGATGCATTGTTGAAAAAGACAAAAGTAGAACTCGAACTGTTGACCGACATCGACATGCATTTATTCTTTGAAAGAGGTCTTCGAGGTGGAGTATCGATGGTATCCCAGAGATTCGCAAAGGCCAACAATCCACAATGCCCTGACCACGATACCACGAAGCCAAACAACTGGATTATGTATCTGGATGCAAATAATCTGTACGGATGGGCTATGCAACAAATGCTGCCAGTCGGCGGATTTAGTTGGTGTGAAGATTCTCAAGATTTTCTAAACGAAATACTGGCAACACCGGATGATGCCCCCGAAGGATTCTTACTCGAAGTGGACCTTGAATACCCGGAACATCTTCATGACGCCCACAACGACTATCCATTAGCCCCAGAAACCCTATCTGTCCGAGAAGATTGGTTGAGCGACTATCAGAGTTTGCTCGTGAAACAGTTGGGATGCAAGTTCACAGATTGTGTAAAGTTGGTTCCCAGCCTACGAAAGAAGGAACGATATGTGGTTCATTACAGAAATCTCAAACTATATCATTCGTTGGGTATGCGAATCAGTAAAATTCATCGTGCTGTTAAATTTAGACAGGAAGCCTGGATGAAGCCGTACATCGAGATGAATACAGAGTTAAGAGCTAAATCAACTTCTGACTTTGAGAAGGACTTTTTCAAACTGGCTAACAATGCAGTCTTTGGGAAAACGATGGAGAATCTTAGAAAAAGGATTAGAGTCAACTTAGTGGCTGGAACACAAGAGGACAAACTTCGTAAATTGATCGCCGACCCCGCCTATCTATCGCATCGCATCTTCAATGGCGGACTTGCTGCAATTCATAGTACAAAAGGCAAACTGAAGTTGAACAGGCCGGTCTATGTCGGCCAGGCAGTTCTAGATCTGTCCAAACATCTGATGTACGACTTCTGGTACAACGATGTCAAAGCGCAGTACGGCGAAAAAGCCCAACTTCTGTATACAGATACCGATAGTCTCCTATTTCAAGTGGAAACTCCGAATCCATACGAAGATATGTTGGTCAATAAAACTTCGTACGATCTCAGCGAATATCCGCGAGATAGCCCGTACTACAATGTAGAAAATAAGAAAGTGGTTGGAAAATTCAAAGACGAATGCAATGGAGTTCCAATCGCCGAATTCGTGGGACTTCGCCCAAAGATGTATTCGATTCTACAAGCCAGCGGATCTGAAATTCGAAAGGCAAAAGGTGTTCAGAGAGCAGTTGTTAAGAAAGATCTGCATCACGAGATGTATAAAGAATGCTTGTTTGAGCAAAAACAGATGCGGCACACACAGGTTGCAATTCGAAGTCGTGGACACGAGATTGGTGTGTACGAACAAAACAAGATATCCCTTTCCCCACTGGACACAAAAAAGTGGATAGCCGATGATGGGATTACAACAAGGGCATACGGGCATTTCATAGAATTTATCAAAACGATTGAAATTTTTATATTGATGAAGAAAAATTTAATATAGCAGCAGAAGTAGAGGAATATCTCAACGAACTCTTAGCTTGAGAATTCTATCAGGTGGCAACTCAGTGTCTATAGGTACCACGAGCAATTCCTCGCGAACAAATCCACGGCCTGGTCCATCTACTAGATGATACAAAGCCGGTTGGTCAGCTTGTTGGACAACATTTGAAATAATATGTATGGTCAACGACCAGTTAGGATCTGTGGCTCGTCTGTTACCACCTTCCAGTTCGCCGGGTGCGTACAAGTAACGGACCAGAACATCGTGTCCAAGTATAGGCTCTTTCAGACCAACAGCACGACGAGCGGGAAGAGAGGGTTTCTGAACTACTCTATCAGCCTTAATGGCTTTAGCCGGAACCATACCATGTTTTCCGAGTAAACGCGTTGTTTCGTTGTTTAGTGCAGCCACAACCTCAGGCAGACGGCGTACCCATTCAGCCGATCTTTCCGAGGAACCCCGTGCAGCAAGGAGTAATTCTTGTGCGTATTGGGCGCCAAATAATCGCTCTGCTATTTATTAGCACCGCGCGTTTCAGATCCAGCATTACTGTCTGCTGTGTACCTAATAAGTGCAGTGAGTAATTAGATACGCGGTGCCGTCATCTACAGTTGAATTTATTGCTTAGTCATTTACTTCACATAGTTGGCCGTGATGCATCTTTCCAACTTAATTGTCTCAGGTGGCCCTGGCTAGCGGGACCTTCGGCCCCTTTTGGGTCTCCTGTGTAAACCGACAAAACTTGTTTAAAAAACCTTATGTTATTACGACATGTACTGAGTTGGTTACCAAATAAACATGTTATGTTATGTCATGTTAAAGGTTGCAAGAGAACTGACCAGTACGACTTACAGTAGACTCGCAGTCGTTACCTGGTTCAGGGCATCGATAAAAATGGCAATTCGTTGATCGTCGTGGTTCCTTGCCAGTTCACTGTTAACATCGGTCACTGCTCTGTCCAAAGTCGAAGGAAGATTCTAGAAAACACGGCAATCACTTAGTATGCAATATCTATTCCGCGGAATAACACGAGCACGCATCCGTCTACACATTTGTAATGCTGCTCAACCTGAGCGGCTCTGGCGAGTCTCTCTGAAGTGGCGCTATATAAAGTTACAGTTACGATTACAATTGCAATGCAAGCATAACAACTGTGCGCACGCGTTTGCAAGGATGCATAATTATATATAGCCTACGTATTGATATATTATGCATGTGTGTATGTATGTATGAACCCATGAATGCTTACATGCATGTGCACGAATATATATGGATGTTTAAAACTATCTGTGTATGCAAGTGTGTATGCATGCTTTCATGCATGTATGTAGATATCTATATAAATCTACATGAATGTGCCTATGTATGTACGTATGTATACGTATGTATGTCTGTTTGCTATTATGTTTGTATGGTATGTATGTATGTATGTATGTATGTATGTATGTATGTATGTATGTATGTATGTATGTATGTATGTATGTATGTATGTATGTATGTATGTATGTATGTATGTATGTATGTATGTATGCATGTATGCATGTATGTATGTATGTATGTATGTATGTATGTATGTATGTATGTATGTATGTAGATATGGTACGTGCTCATTTATTTTGTGTCCTTTTGTTCTAGTCTTCGCATAGCTTATCTGTTCTCCTTTGTGTTAAATAAAACATATATAATTATATATACGAAACCATTAATCAATAAATTTGCAGGGTAAATTTACGGCCTCTGAGTAGGACAACCTCCTGCGAAAATTCGAATAATTTTAGCCATGCTAAACGAGAAACTCCTTAACTAAATAACTAGCGCTAGATATGATTCCTCAGTAGATGGCTCATATAAATTATGCGTTCCGGAAGCTAGATGCAAAGACTGCAAAAACAAATAGTATGCGTAGGCCCTATAGGAAAACTTATTGCAAAGGCAAAACTAAAGGCTGTGGTACTCACTTCACCAAAACCAATCTCGTGCAAAAGACGCCGTAGCATTAGTAGAAGGCTTGCGGAGTTCGGAACTGTGCCAACAAAGTGGTAGAAGACAATCCAGCGAGCATCTCTGTCATATACAAAACAGGTAGTTGCTCGTATTAACTGCCTTTTCATCCTACTTAGTTTTCACAGAAGAACGTGTCTGTTTTTAAAGCAAAATACTTTTAAAGAACGTCTGTTAGCAGAAGAAAACTTAAATCCAACTTAGTTTTCACAGAAGCAGTTGCCTGTTAGATTTATTTTACTTTTTAATACACGCGCATGATCAGACATTTTGAATCAGAAGTATGAGACAAATATGCGTGAGCGACTTATCAAGAGTCGTTTCGCAGTGTCCGCTTAGGAAGCTTAAAACTTGCAATCGTTGTATTGCAGATCCAGCTTCTTACTGAATAAGTGAATATGCCACCCGAGCCCACAATTGAAAATATTCGCGGTGTTCAACTGCAGCTGGAACAATCTTGACCGAAGTCGGGTTCAAGTAGATTATGACCAAGTAGGCCTATGATCATACTACAGGGTTTCAAAATTATGTCGCAAATGAAAGAAACGTATAGGTGTTCTTCGATACATTTTTTACAATGAAATAGCCATAAAATCTGTGCATGATCAAGTTAAGAATTTATAGATTTTATCGTTTTTACTGGAATAATACATAGTCTAATGCAGTGACCTTGACTAGCACATTCCAAAAACATGTGCACATGGCAGTTTACTGTCAGTGCTTAACTACATATTTATATTTGTGATTTGTGTATCATACTGACACATTGCATTTTGTTTTTTGCACTGTTACTACTGCCAAATATTATCCAGAAAAAGGTCGATCCAGCCGCAGCGGGTCCATATGACCCTTTTGCATTGACCTTTTGATATGTGCATTCATCTACTGGAATTGTTTTCTTGAATTTGTACTGATTACAAATGGTATTTGATGCTCTGTCAATAAATGGCTTACTGTATATGAAAGCAGAATTCACTTTTGCCTATCTAGAATGCATTTTGTGATGGTGCTTCAACCACAAATGGGAAGTTTGTTCCAGATATTAACCATTTACTAGGTAAGATATATTTAGAAACATCAACGCATAAAGTTTGCAGAGAATCTCTGACGTAACGTACTTCTATTAATCGGACACCATTTGTTTGTAAGAAGCTCTGCAAGTTATAAAACACGTTCGGGTGCCACGGCAAAATATTACTACTACTGATGCGTTTAGCCTTTACCTTAGTTGTAATTCAGGTGTAACTTGTGAAATCGTTAATTCGTTGTCAAACTGTGCCATTCCTGGTTTTTCTTAAGGAAGAATGTGACTATTGCAAGTGTACAACGGTTTGCCTCGCACTCTATCGGTTTGCCTCGACTTATCGGTTTGATTCGTACTCTATCGGTTTTTCTTGTACTCTGTCGGTTAACCTTGTAAGCTATCGGTTTGCTAGTACTCTATCGGTTTTCCTCGTACTCTATCTCATCTTTTGTTTTCACCACTTTGGTTAATGCTTTCTATGCTCCCGAATCATTACTGAAATTCATCTTCTCGATTGGTCTTCCTAAGGTTCCTCTTTCACCTCTGCCGTCGAAGTTGCTCTGCAGCTGCATGAAGATTAATAGCAGACCACTGAAGTTTCTCACATTTCTCCTTTCATGTTTACAACAACTGCACTATTTTCGAGGTCTCTGCTTAGCATTAAATTCAAAACTCATCCGTTTAGTCTTCAAGGCACAAAAATATCTTGCCCCAAAATATTTAGCTGATTGTTACTCCGGAATCTTTCAGCTGAACCCATTGGTTCAACACGGACTCGGTGGTATAGGGGTTGCCAGTGAATTAGCCGGAGGGTTGCGGGTTTAATCCACCTCAAAGCTATACGCGTAGGGACTCTGTCGCAAGTCCTTCACTAACGAAACTGCTCATCCGCTCCGATTCAGTCTTCGTCGTATCGGGAGCGCCTCTGATTACAGATTGTTAGATTGTTTTACCTAAATGCTCTAATACATCACACTTTACATACATACTATCTCATCAAAAGAGACTTAAAATAGTAGTTCCTCATACTAGAACAGCTATGGCTCAGTCCCGTTCCTTTACCTCAATTGGTGCCTCTGTTTCGAATGCGCTGTCTCCATCTAGTAATAACACCTTCTAGCTAAAGACCATCTTCCACCGGCTTTTCATAAAAGCTTCATGGTCTCTTTGGCTTCTTCAAACTGGGAACTTTCCCTTTGAATGGTTCACCCTATGAGATTCGCTTAATAAATGTTTGAATACAATACAATACAATATCGGTTAATAAACTCGTACTCTATCGGTTTGCCTCGTACTCTATTGGTTTGCCTCTTACTCTATCGGTTTGCCTCGTACACTATCGGTTTGCATTGTACTCTATGGGTTTGCCTCCTTGCTAGAGATTTTCTGCTTCAACGTAAGAGCTTGACCACGAACGCCTGCTTTACTTCAGCTTACACTACTTCACTTTACCTTATCGACTTTACTACACCGACTCTTACCGTTACTTGAATTATGCCCACATACATTATCTTACAGTTTCAAACTGTCATGGTGCTGCTTAGAGATTGCTGATAGACAGATAGGGGGGGGGTTTGGAAAAGCTTATTATAAAGTCTAACCCTTTATGGCTTTCCTTAAACTGACTGGCAGCTCTAGCCACAATGGATGATTTTCCGGTGCCAGCTTCACCAAGCATCAAGTTAGGAAGAGTTGTGGGTTGTTTCTCAATGTAGTCGATGATCTAATGACAACACCACTAAGAAAATCAGACAGTTAAACTAATATTGTATTGTCTTTTCAAATTTAATCTTATATTGTTTTAATTTAATGACTTCAATAGCGCAGTTATCATAATGTACAAACCATCATCAATCGATGGTCAAAACCGTTAGAATAGGCTACATCTTGAATAGGGGCTGGGGAAGTAGTTCTACAGCTGCATGAAATGTAATAGCAGACCATCTGAAATCTCTGGATAGTTGTAACATCTTGCATTACAAGACTATTTATCGAGGTTTTCAATCGCGTAACTTTAGCAATTCATCCTTGTCGTATACATACACCAATAATATAAGAACTGCTTGCCATTGCTTGTCGACTCGAAAAACTGAAGCCATTGGTTCAACTCGACGAGTTGCAAAATATAGCTTTTGCCAGGAATTAACTTAAAGCCGAGAGATTTAACAAGCGGATCTATACCGTATTCTCTGTCTCAAGTTGACATTAATGAAATTAAGACGTCGCTATAGCGATTTCTCTGTAACAGTTGTGATAATAATTATATCCTCAGAAGATTTTACCTTGGTATTAACTCACTATCCTTAAAAGACAGTATAATATTAGTTTATAATGTTATTGGTAATCATTATTGAAACAACTAAGCTACGATTTAGGCTCCATATAACAGATGATTATTCTACCTCATTTATGACACCTTTTCTGCCAAAGACCATCTTCTCGCGGCTTTCCATAAACGCATCGTGGTGATACTTGGCTTCTTCAAACTCGTTTAACTTTCCCTTTGTCAGTGGATACTGCTTTTCGATTCGATCTTTGAAGAAGTGCAGAATCTAAATAAGAAAACATTAACGCCCAGAATAAACTTTCACAGTTCAGGTCATGCTTCATCCAGTAGACTACAAGAACACAGATATTCGTGTGAACCAATGAATAAGCTGGTTGTCATTGTTCAGCTGCGAATGGTTCATCAATGGTTCAGGCTTTCTGGGGTTGAAGAAATGCAGAGATTACTATTCGTAAAGTACAAATTTTTAGGGTTTATTAATAACTCGGAACAATTCCAGTCTCATCCTGCATATCCATTTATAGCAAGAATTGTTCTTTACGGACTCCTTGGCTATAAAAAATAAAATAAAGTACAACATTCACAATCACCGAACACACTTTGTAAAAGATTCATCAGTGCGCTTACTACTTCTTCGGCTGCCTTTCTATCTCATCAGACCGATCCTATAAAGTGGCCGAATTGCGAGGGCTTGTTTAATGTCTAAGTCTAAGACAACGTAAAAGATTAGATTAGATTCTTCTTATTGTCTGATACTTCTAAATTCTTGAGTAAATTCAATACGTATTATATAATTTAAGTGAAAGCGAATTAACAATGTGAACAGAACAACTTAACGGTCTGAGAGAAGGATGAGTCAAGCTCGAGCGCTGGTCGCGGCTTTTCTCCAGGACAGTGGCTGTAAAGTGTCTTTCCTTCAATATATTTGCAGGTGTATTTCTTCACCCTCCCCTAAAACGACAACGACAGCTAAGACACACATTATTTGCATCCCCAGTGCAACCCATTGCTCTATTCTTTAAATCAATAACAGAATCGATGATCCACAACCATTCGAAGCTTCAAAGATATACAATCTTCCAGTCACACTAGAAAACTACAAAGGCGCATGTTACACGAATGCTTACCAATCTATTGCACTTAGCTAAATCCCTGCCACCAATTACATGGACATTGCATAGGACCCATATGGGTTCCAACGGGTCCCATATGGAAATATGTATTGGCTCCAAGTGGATATGCTGGTAATGATCCGTCTGGAGAAAGATAGAATGCATTTAGAAATACCTCAGTAGAGGGCAGTATGCCGAGCACAATGGACAGTGCTACAAAATGTATCGCAATTGCAACTTTAACAATTTTACTACTACAATCAAAATTTGTTCTTACATTGCAATGCTTATTTAACATTCCATGGCTTTTTGTACATACGTTCGTTGCAAAGCGATCATTGACACGATTCTTCAAGAATTCCAATTTCAGTTTGCTGAACTTATCCGTTTCAACGAAGTCCTTCGTCTGATCTTTTTGCATCTGACTAAGAAATGATTCATCTCGAATGAGAAAGAGAGCTGAAAGGAAAATAGAGAGAGCAGGTTTCTAACATCAAATTTCGTTCTGCCTATTGAGATTTTAAACGCAGTTGCTCACTTCAACCACTCAATAATAACTAAATATACAGTAGAAGTGTTTTGTTGTGTACGACGCACACAGGCATTTGAGATGGAGACAGAGGCAGAGAGGGACGGATAGATAGAGACAGAGATACAGAACGAGATGGAGAAAGTCAGAGAGACAATCAGAGAGACAGGCAGTCAGACAGACAGACAGAGTCAGACAACAGAATCTCGGGCGATCATCCCACGTAACAGAAGCAATGCTTTATTTTGTCTCTCAAATATTAATCATAAACAAAGCATTTGTGTTTAGACAATCTTTACCATCACCGTTAGTAACAGAAATGATGACGAACAAACGACGCTAATGATGGTGGTTGTAATGATGATGATGATGTTGAAGATGCTGATACTCCCGACTGATGATAATGATGGCAGTGAATATGATGATGTTGATGACGACGATGATGATGATGATGATGATCATGATACAATGTATTCTTACCATTTGGGTTGTTGATATGGTAGGCAGCGTATACAATCTCCATTTCGATCACTGACAAGCCGTTCAGAACCTTGTGTTCGATTTTGAACTCTGGCTCCAGTCTTTTCAAAACATTTTCACCAGGAACCGAGCCAACTCTTTCACTAAAACGATAGGACATTATTTTATGACGGCTCTTTTGGTCTTACACTGGCTACAAAGTCCAGTGGTCATTCAGAACTGAGCTGAAGAGTTGTCTGTTTCAGCTTCCTACCTATCAGTAGCTTTACTTCTGGTTTCTTTCACTTAAGATTCCAACCTGATGGACTGTGACTTTGACTGGTGTTCACCCAAAGTGACCATGATTGATGCCTTGAGTCATGGCACCATGAGTCATGGCACCATGAGTCATGGCACTGAAGTCATGGCACCATGAGTCATGGCACCAGGAGTCATTGCACCATGAGTCATGGCACCATTGAGTCATGTTTAACAGGAGTCATGGCTACATAGGAGTTGCCGCACCAGGAGTCATGGCACCAGGAGTCATGGCATGAGTGGTGTTTTTAGAATAGATTAGCGATTACTGTTACATAAGAATGATTAAATTAATGGTAGCCTATGAGTTTTAGACAAAACTAGGACCGAGGATGAATCTCTATGGAGTAGCATGACGCAGTTTAACTTTCACTAGGTCCAGAGCATTGAACTGCGGCGCTTAAGGGTCACATGGCCAAATCGCATTATACGGGAAAAATTAAATAAAATCTTCCTCAAAACTCTAGTTAATCAGCAACTTTACGCTACAACAGTAAGGCGCTGTACAAATGTTAATTTGACTCTCACTTTGCTAGCACAGAAATTTATTACCAATTTGCTTATATCAACTATAATATAAGAATTTTCATATTGACGACATTTTAAGTATATACTTTTTATTATATTAACAAAATTATAAAAGTTAAAATGAGGTTTATAATACATACTATCTGATTTCAACCTGGATACTCCAAAGGATTTTGATTTCGATTTCACATTAACTTAAGCTACCATCAATTGAAGCTTTAGTCATCATGATAACGACATTGCGGTGGTAGTTAGATTAGTACACATAGATTAGATACAACTATACATACATACATACATACATACATACATACATACATACATACAAATATACATACATTTGCACATGCATACACATGGCCTACATACATACACATGTATACGTGTTTGCATCTATCTATACATACTGTTTTTCTCTATTCTAATGTACCATGTTTCCTTACATGCTAAGATTATATAGAGTTAGTTAGAATGCTTGAGATGAAAGCCTGACCAAGTTAGATTCAGAAAATACGGTGCTTTATTCTCGATATAACATCGTTCTATCTCCTGCAGGCAGATTTTTAAGGCCACATCCTCCTTTATAGTTTTTGGAACACCCTGCAACAGGTTAAAGTTCAAATACATAAACTTTCGCACGATATTTTACCAGTTTTATTACTAGTAACGACGAAGTGTGGCTTAATTTACGACACAAGACTTTACGACATAAGACCTTAGTCAATATCTAACGGGGGTGTATACTTAATGAACATCCTGCTCAAAGTACGAAGGCACTTCTCTCAGCTGGTTTCAAATCCTGGATCACGACCACGAGAACATGTACGTAAGATAAAATAAGTCGGGGACTTATCTCCAGTTCGACCAGTTATTGAAGGAAGCAAGGGACAAAAGCAGACGGAACGAAATTGTCTTTGATGCAGCCCAACCTTGGTTTGAGGACGATGGAAGACAAACCCTGCTTCTGCCTTACTAAGGGCTTCTGAAGACGTCCATGAAATTTGTTTCGAAATGGCTAACAAAACTAGGGTCTTCTTAAATAGTAAGGGCAAAGTAGGCTATTCTATGTAACCTGGAGGCTCAATGTTCTGAAAAGTATTATATATATGCGACCAGGAATGTAGGCTATATATATCGTTAGGCTACTTAGAAACATTGCCTATTTTGAATTTGACCTCTTCGTAATGCTTTAGTTTTAGACAAGGAAAGTGAATTGTTTTTAGAGGCTCAAGAGTACACTAAAGAATTTACATTCAGTACATAGATTACAAGATTACAATGGAAGCAGTGATTATAATTATCTTAAGTTGAAGACTTGGAACAAGAAAGAATTTCAATTTCAAGCCAACAATTTGAATTCGAAAACGTTAGAAGCTCCGGTTCCGTGAAATGTAAAAAGACAATGAATTCAAATTTAATGATTTGCAAAAAAGTCCGAAGATTTAGACTGGAACCTACTCACCCATCTCAGGTCACAGTCAATTAGATTTATGCGTCTCTCTTCGCACCAGATGCGCAGTTCAGCAAAGACCTTTATGAACAACAATATAAAAATTCCTATTAATATTACTTCACAGTTCGCCGACGCAGTTAATAATCAAAAATTTAACGATCACAACTTCCCGCCGGTGACTGAGTGACTGATTAAATGAGTGTTTAGTCATTGATTGTTTGACTAACTCATTGATTGCATGAGTGGTGATTGAGTGCTTAATTGAATAAAAGTGAGCCAATAAATCAATAATTAACAATAATCATTCAATCAAATCATTCAATCATTCAGGATATAGCCTTTCGTACAAATAAATCAGTGATCTTGTAGAACACAGAGTGCTATGCTAAGGCAGTTTTTATATGGCGGAGCCACTCTCATAGACAAGGTCTTCTCGCTCGAGAAAATCTGGACCACTAACTTTCTTGACAAGGTCTTCTCGCTCTTGATGAAAATCGGAGAACGTCGAAGAGACGAAGATTCGAACGGTCTTCCAAATGGACGGTTCACTCGCTGTCCTAAGCAATTGCAATAAAAATTATGTTAACAACATCCGCTTTAAATAACACGCATCATAAGCACGAATCATATGTCAGGATATTTTATTTAGAGATGGAGAGAAATGTAATATTGGGATCATCATTGGGCTTTTGAAACGATAACGGTATCTTTCTATTTTTACCTTCACTATCCTCATATTGAATGTATGTATGTAATTATGTATGTATGTATGTATGCATATATGTATGTATGTATGTATGTATGTATGTATGTATGTATGTATGTATGTATGTATGTATGTATGTATGTATGTATGTATGTATATATGTATGTATGTATGTATGTATGTATGTATGTATAGCATACAAAACTTATCTCTCAAAAGGTAGCAAAAAACGTTGGCATATTGGTTAGGATATGTTACCTAATAAAACACGTCAATCTATATTACTCTCTTATCCATCCGTACCTTACATACTCTAACATGGTCTGGACCTCGACATACATTGTATCCTACAAGGCTAACGAGATTAAATAAGTTACAAAGAAGATCCATGCGAGTAATTGCTGGCACGCGGCACTCTATGCCTACCGATGCAATATTTAAATTGTATCGTGTCCTTAATATCGAACAGATTAGAATTTTGCAAAATCGTTGAGATAGCGTATGCATGTATATCGTTTATCATAAATATACATACGAAATAAACCCCAGTCATGTGTAGCGAACACATAATATCAGCAGCTGCTATTAAAGAGAAATACATAATAAGTCCATGAATCTCTCTATCCATCTATTTTTCTATCCCTACATACATATATACAGACATGAATACATGCATCAATACATACATGAATACATACATATCATACATACATATACATCCATCTATATTTTATATATATATATAATTATATATAAATCCTTCACATAATGTATACATACTGACCTAAAAAAATCAAAGATACAAACACGCATACTTGCATATGCACATATACAAATATACGCATACATGCATACATAATGCAGATACACATTTACATACATAGCTTTCTATTAATTCTGATAGAATCAGACTTACTGCTGAGCGTTCCCCATGTTAGGTTGACTGAAAAACAAAAACACATCTAGATAGACTGGTGTATGTAAACTAAATACTGTTGAGACTGCTTACGGATGTGTATTATAGTGGCCAGCATAGGCATGTTGGACAAAGCTACCAAGCCTGTGCTAGCCAAGCCTACGCTACCAATGAACGAGATATGAGCCGATACGTGTGCGCGACAGCGTTTAACTTAATAGTTTATGTGCCTGCAATCATCCACTACTTTGGCAGCGGTCGTTATCTGACTTAAAATTCAGACTCTTCAATTATATCTTTCATGATTGAGTGGAAAGCGCTCACGAATAAGCTGGTGCCCTGCGCTTGGCTTTCGAGTGCGCTTTAGAAGTTTTGAGTTTACGATTACGATTAACAGAATAGCTAGGCCAGTATTTTAAATTTAGAATTGGAATTTGAAAACATAAACTGTCAGACTAGAAGAACGTTTTAGCAATATGGCTGGAACAGATTCCACGTATGTCGGCGTTTCTCATGACGTCATCATATAACAACGACGAAGATGAAGAAGAGGAAGAAGAGGATGATGATGATGATGATGCCAATGTGATGATTCCAGGCCCGCATTAAGGCTAGTGCGCGCCTGGGTGTTGCGATTACCTTCCAATGGCCCCCTCTGACAACCTCCGGTCGACCGCGCACATATTTATAAAAATTGCGGGCCCCTCAAAACAGCGAGCCCGGGTACTGCAGCACCCTTAGCACCTCCCCTTAATTCGGACCTGGATTGTTCATTCACCATGCGGGCATGACAAATAACATTTATAAGCAAACTATCAGTACAGATCAAAACAATGATTTGCCAGTTTTCTCAACTACTTCTCTCTGTCTCTGTGTGTCTGTCTGTCTGTCTCTCTCTATGTCCGCACCTGTCATCATCACGTGTTGAGACTTTGGTCAGGTGGGCCTACTTTTTTCACTAACTCCGCTCTACAGACGGCATGGTCTCTACTTCCAGTGCGCAGTGTATAAGTCTTCCAAGGGAAAAGACTATTTCTAAGCCATCATCTTTTTTCTTTCCTTCCGTCGATGTTGGGTCCTAAGTAGGAGTCTCTTCTCAGTATATAACCATTCTATATTTGTTCATGTAGTCCTCAATATAACTCTGAGCGATCTTTGTTGTTCTAACAATTCCCAAAGTACTGCCTCCCTGTTGTTTATGTGCTGATGACTTTCCTCTGGCGGATAACCACAGGCCTGTTAGCTCTAATGGTTATATCGTCATATAACCACTCTCTCACGGTTTGTATCTCTCACGGTTCGTATCTCTTCCATAAGTAACTAGCCTAAGCGCCACATCACGATCTGAATCTTTTTGCTCGTCATAAATTAAGATACTAAAATTGCGGCTTCCACATAGACCTACGTAAATTGGTTTGTTAATGGCATTCGTGGAGATTGTATTGCCAGTACACAAATATTCGAGTACGTGGGTCCAATTGACATGGGGCTATTAACTGAGGCCTGAATTTGTCCACAGTGATAAAACTGACAAACTTGTGAAATTCACAAAACCATATCTCTCAAGCAAGTGTATTGTTTTTTTAAGCTAACTGCTTTACTAAAGTCACAAAAGCCTACCTGGAACAATTGCCCATTTTGAGGACACACTGGACACAATCTGCAAGTTTCTCAAACCGGTTTATCTAGGCCTAAACAATTTTTCTTAAACGTTACCTAATGTTTGCCTAGGCGTATAAATATACGCTCAGTAACATACATATACATAAATATATACATTCATGCATGCGTACATGCACATACAGAAATAAATAGGGCCTACATACACCGCGTACACACATAACACATTAATGTGTAGGCCTACTGTAAGGATATTCATCAACACTGATACGTGTCTATTTTACAAAACAGGCTCTGCAATCTTTCTCGAACATGTCATTGCTTGTTAACTGTTCTCATCGGTGGTTGTCTAATCACATGAATGCTTAACTTAATTGTGTGAGAGACTCAGTTTCTGCAAACAGGTCTAACGCCCACGCTTCTGGCTTATGTTAAACAGGCATCTGCGCCATTACGATGTTATCAACAAGCTCTGTTTCCCACCAGTGACTCAGCCTGCAGGCCGATGCATGCTTTAGTTGGCAGCAACCATGTCTGCCTGTCTTTTTGTCTGTCTACCTTTTTGTTCGTCTGCCTGTCTTTACCGCTTCCATTCTCTCCTGTCCTTCCATTTTGATATCTCTTTCCCACTGTCTTTGTCAGTCTGTCTGTCCGTCTGTCCGTCTGTCTGTCTCTCTTTCTTCAGTGCATGGTTGCAGACTCGAGTTTGATCTGCTGTTGCTTATGCCAGCTGCTGCGCAATAAACAGCTTTTCCTACATATCAGACAACCAAAACACAGGCCTATATACAGATGCAACACGCACACCCGTAGGCTAATACATGGATGAACATTAGCCTAGTATATCGACGTAAGCATGACTTTGCGTTAAATATGCTGAATGTGTTTGCTAACAAAATTAGTAGGCCCTAATAAAAATTAATAATGCCAAATTGTCACTGATTCATTGACGTACGTCAATTATGTTGTAGTAATTAAAATAGACAAGATAGTAATTTAGGCTAACGCTAAACGCAAAGCACTAATCGAGTCCAGTGGATATGTTTAATAGCCACCGTTGCCTACCAACCGACTTGTACATGTACGGGCCTGCAAAGCAGAACAGAGAACGGGAATCATAAACAGGCTTTAGGTCAACATTGAAGAACAGCATAATTGTACACGTCCTGTACAAACAGTTAAACCGGCCGAATGTCGTACATTCGCCTTCGTGTACGCTGCTTAATTTTATATGATCCCATTTACAAAACGTTCCAGAGCTCTTTCAGTCCTACAGCGTAACTATATTATTGAGTTATCTTGCTTTGAAGGTTCGCCAATTGTGGTCTAGTATGTTGCAGTGCATAGTCCTATACGGGCGCTAATGACCTTTGTTACCACACAGTGCCCTTAAACTGAAACTACTATTACTAAGGTCGGTACAGGAGAGTACATATTATATGCATAATACATGCATGCATGCATATTATATATATACAGGGTGGGCCAGAAGTATTTGTTCAACTTTGAAGGCCTATAACTTAGGCAGTTTAGCAAGTAAGTGTATGCTTAATGCATCAAATTAAAGGTTGTTATATCAGCTACAACTGCTCAAAAATTTACATTTTTAGCTTTAATAATAATTGCGTAAAACTACTGTACTGAATATGTATCAGTTTACAATGATTTTAATTCGTCTATCTTGCAAAACACAATACTGGGAAAGTTAGTCTTTGCAAGTTTGCATTATTGATAGCCATTAAGAAGTCCAAGAATTATTTAATCATATAAATATTCAATGTGTCTTCCACGAGCTCGAATGACTGCATCAATGCGACGTGCCCATTGATCTATGGCTCCATTGATGAGTTCCTGGCTGAGCTCAGTCCAGCAACGAGTGATGACGCGCTTCAGATGCTCGACGTTTACTATCCGTTCACGATAAACCCGTTGCTGCAAAGCCCCCCAGATTGAGTAATCAACGGGGTTTAAGTCAGGGCTATTAGGCGGCCAGTTATGTGGTTCGATGAACTCAGGAACGTTCGCGTTCAAAAACTCCACGGTATGACGAGAACGATGAGCGGGAGCTCGGTCTTGCTGAAAAACGAAATCATTTCCAGACTTCAAACGCATATCTGGCAGTAATCCACGTCCAAGTACCTCATCACAGTAGTACACGCTGTTCACTTTGGCCTTGGGTGTCACAAAGAATGGAGCAGTTTTGCCGAGATTGGAGACAGCCACTGAAACCATGACGCTTTGAGTAAAGTGTTTACGGCCTTTCAGAAGTCGAGCTGGTGTGACATCACGTTTGTGATTAACACTTGCATAGACACGGTCGTTTTGACTGTTTGTTGGTGTTTGGACAGTGAATATTTTCTCGTCAGAGAACCAAGTTTTGTTGATCTTCTCTGGTGTCATGCGCAGTTTGAGTCGCTTGCAGGCATTCAATCGTTTTACAGTATCGGCATCTGACAGTTGTTGAACCTCACGACGACGGAAAATTTTTAAATTTAAATCTTTCTTAGCAATACGCCGTACGCTGCTTCGCGATATTCCTGTCTCGCGCTCAATCTCACGAGGACTTTTGCTTGTGCCTGGATTATCTTCTTGGCTACAGATCAATTCAGCTACACGAGCGATGTTGTCAGCGGTACGTGCCGAACGAGGACGGCCAGTAACAGGTTTACGTTTAGAACTTGCACTCGCGTCAATTTGTCTAATTAATCGGTTGAGATTGTTTTACTCCAGTTTCTAGCAGGAAATTCATTCATCATTTGATATGCATTTAAATGTTTTTCAATTCTTAAAATTCGAATCAAAGTCCTGTCATCTTCTGTTAACGGCAGTAGTAATCAATATCCCATTATCAAGCCAATTCTATATCCCATTATCAAGCCAATTCTATATCCCATTATCAAGCCAATTCTATATCCCATTATCAAGCCAATTCTATATCCCATTATCAGAGCCAATTCGGGTTTGTGTACGAATAAAGGATCAAAGGTCAAACGACCACACCGGCTAAAAACAGACACACATTAAATTTGGGCAAGGGTCCCTCTTCTTGGGTGGGGCGTGCGTGTGCCTACCCCTCGCCATTCTTCTTTCGCACTACATTGCTCATTAAAGCTCATTGAATATTCATTATTTGCTTGCTTGGCATTCTATTTGGCCCTTTCACACTTAGGCGTACAACCAATTTTTATACTCGCATGCTGACAATTCTTTCAAGCAATACCATCTTTCACTTAGGCAAGCACTCAATTTTTACGCATTCATCTAGCGCCCATACACATCATCCATCCTTGCACAAGCATTGCAAGGCGACCATTTTTGCAATGTTTCTTAGTACTATTACAGCCAGGCTTTCAATTCTTTTGTACCATACAACCAGTTTCTCGTAGGCGCACACCCATTTAGACTCAATTCAACAATTACAAATCACATGCTACTTTGTATGTTTGTGTGTTCGTGTGTTTGACGCTTTGTGTGAAAGAGTGTGTTTGCGTGTTTAGCATTTGTGTGTATGAGTGTGTTTGTGTGTTTGGCTGTTTGTGTCTTTAGCTGTTTGTGTGTTTAGATGTTTGCGTGTTTGCGTGTTTAGCATTTGTGAGTATGAGTGTGTTTGTGTGTTTGGCTGTTTGTGTGTTTAGCTGTTTGTGTGAAAGAATGTGTTTGCGTGTTTGTGTGTTTAGCATTTTGTGAGTATGAGTGTGTTTGTGTGTTTGGCTGTTTGTGCGTTTAGCTGTTTGTGTGTAAGAGTGTGTTTGCATGTTTGTGTGTTTAGCATTTTGTGAGTATGAGAGTGTTTGTGTGTTTGGCTGTTTGTGTGTTTAGCTTTTTGTGTGTTTAGCTCTTTGTGTGTTTGTGGGTTTGTGTGGTTGTGTCTCTGTGTGTTTGGCAATTTGTGTGTTTAGGTGTTTGCGTGTTTAGCATATGTGAGTATGAGTGTGTTTGTGTGTTTGGGTGTTTGTCTCTTTAGCTATTTGTGTGAAAGAGTGTGTTTGAGTGTTTGTGTGTTTAGCATTTTGTGAGTATGAGTGTGTTTGCGTGTTTGGCTGTTTGTGTGTTTAGCTCTTTGAGTGTTTGTGTGGGTGTGTGTTTGTGTGTGTTTGGCAATTTGTGTGTTTAGGTGTTTGCATGTTTGTGTGTTTAGCATTTAGTGAGTATGAGTGTGTTTGTGTGTATGGCTGTTTGTGTGTATGAGTGTGTTTGGCAGTTTGTGTGTTTAGCTGTTTGGGCGATTGTGCGTTTGTGACTTTGTGTGTTTGTGGCTGAGTTGACGCTCATTTCAGAAGAATATGCATTTCTCATTGTAGAGAGCGCAGCAGCACGGCTAAGAAGCAGAGAGAGGCAGAGTGTTGCTTAGAGAGAGAGCCATAGAGAGAGAGAGAGAGAGAGAGAGAGAGAGAGAGAGAGTGTGTGTGAAAGAGAGCCACAAAGCTCGCGTTTTCTCTAGTCATGAGGTGGCTGAGTCCTCTTGCAATTTTGAAAAACCACTCACAGCTCTTAGCATTCAACATTTGCAGGGCAAACACTTGTCAACAGCTCTTAGCATTCAACTTTTGCAAGGCAAACACATGTCACTGCTCTATTGTGTTCCCCAAACAGCTCAAGCACTCATTGCTTAAGCCGAAATTAGCCAAACTCGTGGGTTTGTTCATTTAATGCTAGGTACAGTCACAAATTTAGTGAATAACAGACCTATACATTTTCTCAACTGACAACTTTAATATGTGAAGGTGCACGTTTAGCAGTCATGTATTCTTTTAATGCTAAGTCGAGGTCTTTTTCATCATCCTTTTTCGCTCACTAGAAACTTCAGAATTGATCTTATCATACTCATGTGGTTTTTCATGTAACGGTAGTTATATTTCAAATTAGAGAATAACGATTGTTTAAATTTTCATTATCCACCAACTTTACAGCGTGATGTGATGCACTTAGTTTTATTGGGTGTTTACACAGGGCTAGAGAGTGAGAGAGAGATGGTGTGAGGGAGGGAGAGAGAGAGAGAGAGAGAGAGAGAGAGAGAGAGAGAGAGAGAGAGAGAGAGAGAGAGAGAGAGAGAGAGAGAGAGAGAGAGAGAGAGAGAGAGAGAGAGAGGCATACTCTCGGTAATTGTCAATTTTAATCGACCCGATTAAGAGCAGAATCATTATTTTCGCCTGGCGAGAAGAGCATTAACTAGTTTTGGAGGGAGAGATGCGTAAAATGATGGAGTTTAACAGAGGAATTTTTAGTATGGCTTAGCAGAAGAGAGGGATATTATGAAACCAAAATCTTTAAAGTCGTAAGATCTTTTCAGATTCTTGCGAACTTTACAAAACCAAAACATATGAAACTCTCGTCATTGCTAACCTTTGTGAAACTTTTCTGAATCTTTGTGAACTTTTCGTAAAACTTAAAGCGTTTTGGATGGGCAGTGTTTAAAAATCGTTCACAAAACCAAAATCTCGGTGAAACGTTTTGATTCTGATGTATTTTGCAACACTTTCGTGAACGAAGGAATTAAAACTTTGAGATTGTCGTAATCTATGCCCAAGTTTGCTTTCTTAAACTTGAGAAGTAGAAACACATAGAATTGCACAAGTATAATTTTACGGCTTCTTTCTTAAAATTATAGCTGCATGAGAGAGCGTCGTGCCACATAGTGTTCATTGCCAATGCGACAACGTAATACTTTGATAAGTTTTGTGAAACATTATCTGATAAGACATGTGACCATAATACGAGGAGGTGTATGGGAGCGTATTGCGAGGGGTTGAGGCTGCTCCCTCCCCCGCCACCGCCGCCGCCGCACGGAAGCTGTGGAAAGCGACGTCGCTTCGCGACTAGCAACTAATGTAAAGTTAAAACAGTAATCATTTGAATGTGCATTTCTGAAATCGTTAATTTGTACGCCTCAACGTGTCTAAGTCCCAAATTTTTCATCGCATATCTCCTTTACACGGGTTTTTGCTGTGATGAAAAGTCTGCGAGAAGGGCACACAAGTGCTTCAACGCTAAACACGCAAACACACTCTTTCACACAAAGCGTCAAACACACGAACACACAAACATACAAAGTAGCACGTGATTTGTAATTGTTGAATTGAGTCTAAATGGGTGTGC
The DNA here is from genome assembly GCA_020284085.1 of Aporrectodea caliginosa. Lineage (NCBI taxonomy): Eukaryota > Metazoa > Annelida > Clitellata > Crassiclitellata > Lumbricidae > Aporrectodea > Aporrectodea caliginosa. The sequence continues at coordinate 244,812 of JACEVL010000536.1, read as the reverse complement.
GCCTACGAGAAACTGGTTGTATGGTACAAAAGAATTGAAAGCCTGGCTGTAATAGTACTAAGAAACATTGCAAAAATGGTCGCCTTGCAATGCTTGTGCAAGGATGGATGATGTGTATGGGCGCTAGATGAATGCGTAAAAATTGAGTGCTTGCCTAAGTGAAAGATGGTATTGCTTGAAAGAATTGTCAGCATGCGAGTATAAAAATTGGTTGTACGCCTAAGTGTGAAAGGGCCAAATAGAATGCCAAGCAAGCAAATAATGAATATTCAATGAGCTTTAATGAGCAATGTAGTGCGAAAGAAGAATGGCGAGGGGTAGGCACACGCACGCCCCACCCAAGAAGAGGGACCCTTGCCCAAATTTAATGTGTGTCTGTTTTTAGCCGGTGTGGTCGTTTGACCTGTGATCCTTTATTCGTACCCAAACCCGAATTGGCTCTGATAATGGGATATAGAATTGGCTTGATAATGGGATATAGAATTGGCTTGATAATGGGATATAGAATTGGCTTGATAATGGGATATAGAATTGGCTTGATAATGGGATATTGATTACTACTAACGGCGCCATGATGAAATTATTGTTTACGTCAGAAAACAAGGTAGGTGCGGTACACAATAATTATATGGCGCGTAGTGCAAGCTACCGTAATGAAATTTGTCGGACTTATAGCTGATATAACAACCTTTAATTTGATGCATTAAGCATACACTTACTTGCTAAACTGCCTAAGTTATAGGCCTTCAAAGTTGAACAAATACTTCTGGCCCACCCTGTATATATATATATATATATATATATATATATATATATATATATATATATATATATATATATATATATATATATATATATATATATATATATATATATATACATACGTACTATACATGTATGCACATAAATGCATGCATACATGCATAAACACACATATAAATTTTTGAATGAACGAATGAATGATTGAAAACATACATATATGCATCAATGCATACATACATACAAATATACATGCATAGGCCTACTTACGTACGTACATACAAACATGCATTTAACCATACATACATAACTACATGCATACATGCATAAACATATACATACATTCATCGAAATGACTGAATTGTGGATATGCCTTGGTCCGCAATCCCTATGGCTTCTGCATTATTTATTCGACGTTGTAGCAGTTATTAGATATTATTGAGTTATTTTCAGTTTTATAGTGCACAGTTGCGAGCCGAGGAACGTGACGAACGGGGCGTACGAACCTTCGGAACCTGCCTGGGAAGGCAGAGAAGCAAAATAAGAAGTGCACAATTGTCTGAATAAACCTAGAGCTGATTAAAATAAATTATAATGCCCGGAATTTGAGTCGACGCTGCAATCGAATAATGACTGTGATCTACAACGTATTGCACTCTAGCTGGCTGTCTTTTCAATTATCATGACAACGGTGAGATAGAAGATACTAGATTAGATTGAATGAGATTAGATCAACCGAGAAAAGCATTCAAGCAGTGAGAAAACGAAAGTAACTCACCTAATTATGCGTGTCCTTGTTGCGGCACGCTGCTGCTGGCGTCATTTATGCTCTCTTGAAGGAGCAAAGAGATCGCATTATACCAGGATGCCTACCGTCTGAGATCGAGCAAGCCGGCGTCAATTATCGCCTACATTGCCGAGTCAAAATCTCCACATTTCTAAAGCGCTACTCTAAAGCAAAGCGCAGGGCTCCTGCTTATTCAGGAACGCTGCGTCATATCAGAGGGGTTGTTCAGAGAGCGATGTCCAGTGGAGGTCCGAGTGCGGTTGCCAGGGAGACTAGTGAGGAGGTGGAGAAGTTGCTAAGGAGGGTTTCGTTGAGGACGAGGAAGCTGGGAAGGTGGAGGATCGGATGGCTTGGTGTAGGAATTGGAACTCAGAGCTTTTGAAGCTGTTTTCGCAATGCACAACCAAGGCGGTAGTTAATCTATGGTCGCATATAAGATCCGGGGTCATACAACAGCAGCTACTGATCCACCTCATCCATCCCATCCATCTGCTAAATGCGATTAAAATGTGGGCCTAAATTGTGTCATAGCTATTCACATAAATTGACTGTTAACCTGAAATGTGTATTAATGAGTCATTAGTTAAGATTTTCCTGTTTGTTCTTTAATACGCTTATTATAGTTTTAGACAGTTGATGCTGTACTGCAAGCTTAGGGAGCCGTACTTAAGAGAGGGGACCGTAAAACGCGTTCAGGGTCCTCTATGTGACTATTTTCTTATTGAGTGCTATTGTTCCTGGTTGGTCACCGAATTAAATGATTTGATTTGATTATTTTTGTTAGCTACATCGCGTACCCCTAGAACTATAAGGCTCTATGTCCACTTTTTTGAAAAATCAACCTAACGCTATATCCGTTACCGGGATGACAGGGGCTATGTCCTGAACAGTCTAGCTTAACTGGAGACGCTTTCTTTAGCTCAATCTGTGAGTGCTATAAAGCTCTATGTCCACAAATTTGGACAGTGTCTCAAAGCTATAGAGGAACAAGTCAGTCATCCAATAGAATCATTAATTTTGTATCACGTGAATTGGAGATATAACCGTGTTCGAGTGAGGTCTGAAAAAGAATTATACGGTGCTATGTCCATAGCCAATAGCAGTGAGAGATCTTAACACGTGACTGGACTTATAACCGTGTTCGAGTGAGGTCTGAAAAAAGAATTATACGGTGCTATGTCCATAGCCAATAGCAGTGAGAGATCTTAACACGTGACTGGACTTATAACCGTGTTCGATTGAGGTCTGAAAAAGAATTATACGGTGCTATGTCCATAGCCAATAGCAGTGAGAGATCTTAACACGTGACTGGACTTAGAACCTACAGCACTCAATTTATAGCCAAATTACTCATAATCGGTTTACATTATGATCGAAATACAAATATAATCATACTAAGGGAAAACTTTGTTTTCCAAAAAGTTTAATTTAATTGCCATTAATGAAACAGAGCAAAAGATTTTCGTCAGCAAATCTTAAAAATCGTTTTTCTCCGTTTCGCAAAAAGTGGACATAGAGCTATAAAGTTCTAGGGGTACGATCGGTTAGAGCCTACGTCTCATGCGCCTTAATGCGTGCACATGAGGATAACGTTTCGCATACCGATCTTGGCTTATTTAAGAGCTTTGAATCTCGTACTAACACATTCCGGAACACGGGGACCTCAATTTAAAAGGCGTGGAACTCTTTAAAACGGGCAGCGGTATGGAAGGATCTTATCGGATACATTCATTGAGAATGAGTGTAGAGTCGAGGTCATTAGGTCGCTATAGAAAGACGTTCACGTTTACATTTATATAAGCAATGCACCGGATTCCTCGTTTGCTGCTATCTCTTGTTTGGATGAAGAACGCTGCATTCCTTGATCGACCTGAAAGCATCCACTCTGCATGTTTGCATTTGCGCTCGATCAAGCACATCATTACACTTGAGACTATCGCGTGCGTTGAGCCTCGAAAATCGCTGAGTCTCTGGAGTACATCCGAGAGCACTGATGTTCAATCTTCAGCCATCCAGGTTGACGGTGTGAGTCGGTGAAGAGTACTAACGCAAATAAAGGAGTCATAATAAGGTGTTCTGTTGTTGAGTTGTTGATAGGCCTACTATGTTTGCGCTTGAGCCAATATTTCTTCGGCTAGGCTCGATTCATTACCAGCCAAGAAAGTTAAAACCAATAAAACTAAAACTTTGCCTTCTTGTGTACAAATCTCTGAACAGCAGCGCATCACGCTTCCTCCCATGCAGCATCTGCATCAGGCCGCTTGTGTAGCAGCTGGCTTAATGCATGGGCTGCGTCTGTGATTATCAAAGTCCGCCGAAGTAGTTATGCCAACAACTACGACTACACTGGGCAATCGGGCCTTTCGGGTCGCTGGTCCACGTGCCTGGAACAGTCTTCCTGTATGATCTATTCAGGAGGTTAACAATCTTCATGTCTAATAGAGAGTTGTAGCTGTACTACGACGTTTTTCCAGGTTGCGGTGTGTCAGCCTGTTTTGCAAATTAAACGAATATACACAACTTTTAGCATTTGCTCTGACATTTGACACTGTAAACATTAAAAAGCATTCTAGAAGTAGCTTACTACTGACGACGCTATAAAAATTGTCGTAATTACAATTAAAATTGCAATTACAAAAGATATTTGAAACCGTTTAATTTCCACTTGCCTTTGTCAACAGCTAAGGGCAAAATGTAACCTTTGATCTGCATTGGTACTACATGGAAGAACAGATATTGAGTGCCACGGGAAGATAAAGAGGGGGGCTGCCTTCAGTCTAGGAATGCAGTTAAGGCGGGGCAAATCAAAGAACTAACTAAAGTTGACCAGTTTAGTACCGGTAGAGGCAAACAAGAAACCCAGAAGTTAATTATCGCAGGTTTTTAAACGAAAATATTGAAGAAAGCAGCTGAGTAGACTCGACGTTAAAAACAACGACTTCTTCAAGTGCAAAGATCACGTGCAAAGATGTTTTATGAGAGGGTGTTCTAGTAAAACCTGCAGTAAGCGTCCAAGACAGCAATGGCATGGGTTTTGCACACCTTCGTAATTGTTGTGTGCATGTATACTTGCATGCATCAAGATAATTAGTTTAGCGTCTTTATATCAAAAGTGCTGATCACATGGCTAGGTTATAACTCAAAGCCGCCGCGTAGGGACCCTGGGCAAGTCCTTCACTCGCAATTGCTCATGCGCTTCGGCGTGAAACTCCAATTCAGCGTCCGCGCAGTAGTCGGGAGCGCCTCTGAATAGGCAATCTGGTAGGGGCGCTATAACAAGTGTTCAAATACAATACAATACAATAACTGATCTAAAGAGATGCAACTTATGCAAGTTTATGTTCAGCAGAGTCGTACACAAAACAGTACACAGTGTATGAAAGACTGCTCCGGAAGGTTCGTCGAAGGAAAGAAGCCACAATTCGTATAAATCGTGCATCATTGGTCTCTCTCGATGTCTTCAGGACTACGGTTGGTCGATGCGCAGTAGTCCAATGCTTCCGTTTTGTATTTTTTGGTCTTGACATGACTTGCGCCGTAGATTCTGTTTGCTATGATGTAGGCCTGCTTGTGATACTTGTAGGCCTTATTCATGTCGTCGGAGCGTGCGTAGACGATTCCCATGTTGAAACACAGACGACACATCAGTGGACAGTTCTCGCCCTTCAGTTCCTGACAGCGCTGCTTAGTCGCCTTGTAGATCTGAAAATGGTCAGCAGGTCCAACTGCAGTTTATGACATAGGAAAGTAACGTAGACGAATTAACGTATACGAATTACATCTGTTACAGTTTTCTTTTGATGATCGTGAATTTCGAACTTGAAATTGACAGCCAAGTAAAAGAATTAGGCCTAAGGCTTGTAACGTGCCATCGATTGATGCCATCTGTTTTAATGTAATTATAATTATCCATCGTCTAACCAATTGAATACGTAGAGGCTGGGTTGATGCATGTATGTAAGTATCCATCTGGACAATTACCATGGCGCCTTTTAAATGCCTCACAAACACGCTGCCTGTTTGGGTTCCTGAGTCAGTTTAGTACGAGGTCAGAACCCGAATTACGAGTTGAAACTAGAGACGTAGTTACCTCTATCTGTTTCTCTTCTTCTCCTTTGTAGAGAGTGGCTTTCGTCAGCATCGCCTCCAATTCAAGACCGTGGTCGTTGATCTGATAAATTTCAAAGCATTTGAGATAAAGAAAATAAATTCATAGCTTATAATAATGCATGATTAGAAGCATCCAGCCGTTAAACTGATATCATAGACACCGCAAGCAACTAAACTAATTAAATTGGTGAACTTTGTTCTCAGTAAGAAGAATTTTCTCGTTTCATATTCAGAAAAATACAGTCTACTATTTTGCTTAATGCTGATTTCATGCTATTAAACGTAATAATATCGAAAACAGTACGAGTACAATGCAACATACTCCGGATGGGAGGGTGCCAGTTCGAATACTTATCGTGGCGTATTTCAGTGAGCTGAAACTCGGGCTAGTATATGGTCCGTACACGGGGACCTTAAACAGCGTGGAACCCATTTAATAGGGCAGCGGTGATGAAGAATCTCACCCGATCACTTCATTGAAAAATGAACAGAATTGAGGCCATATATACGGCCGCCATAGAAAGACGTCTGCATTTGCTCTTAAAGTACAGGTAATTTTGGTCACGTGTTTTCAATTTCTCACAAGCATGTAGCCTATACATTCTTTTGTCTTATAAATCAGCTTACACTCTGAAACAACATGATGGCTTCTTCCACTTCGCTTAACCCTTTAGTCTTGTCTGTTCTTTTCTGCAGGGGTTCGTAGAATCTGCGACGGCTGGCAATTTGACCACGAGCATAAGCGATCTTGATCCATTGAAGACCAAGGTATTTCTGAAACGCCGAACAACGTTATCTTTTTCAGGCGCATCCGATGGGTGTAAATTCATGCCGCAATAGAAATTTGGTTGGAGATCTCGATTCCGCTTGTGTAACTAACGAAGTCAGTTATAAAACTTTGACGTACTATGTTGATGGGTAATCAGGCGGTGAGGAACTGGAGAGCGCAACCTGCCATCATATATCAAGGCTTGAAACACTTAAATCGCTAACACTTCACTGCCATGCCTACCACTCGGGACCAACGCAATAGACTGCCTTTCTCTTTACTGCTTTAAATTGGATTGAAACTTGACGAAAACCAGTTTAGTGTTTTCGGGGTATAATTTTTACAGCTGGATAATTATAGATATTCCTTTGAATTAGACCTTGACCTCAGCTCATCGTTACCTCATCTTTGGCATTACCTCACCACACCTTAGCTCACCTCACATCACATCCTACATCTTAACTTACCTTATCTTATCTAACGTATCTTATTTAACCTTATATCATCTTACTTTACGCTACCTTTGTGTGAGATTGTTTCTTAATTAGACTAAGTAGCATGTTATAACGGCAAACCTTAAACAACACAAATTCGTACCTTATATTTGTTGTCTTTTTTGTCGAGTCTGAGATCCTGAAGTATCTGTACAGCTCTTTCGTGTAGTTTGATAATGGTATTCAATTCTTTGATTTGATCGTGACTCTGCTCTTTTTGGCCCTAAGTATGAGTGAAGAAAGTAGTGACGATTTGATTACTGGTTTATCTAGTTTCTAATGTCATGTGATAGAACATAACTTCAGTTCAACTTGATTTCTTGAGCAATTGTGTGTAATGCTATTAAAAATGATGTACTATAAAATAAATGTAACCGTGAAGCAACGATCAAACAACGCCTTCTGAAGCCTAAATGCATACATATTATAATTGACAACGATTTTAATTTTGAGGTTTATTCAGTAGTTAAATTCAGCCGGATCCCGCCGAATCTGATATCTGGCACCTCAGATTTGAGATTCGCCACCTCAACTTTGATATCTGCTACCTAAGAGTAGACTCATCGCCCAAATGTGTTTGTGTTACAACAATGGACCATATGCACCTTGTTTCACACCTGTTATGCTTATCCGAATAGCAAATAGCGAATATATCGGTTATATCGGTTATAGATTCGCCAACGTGTCTTGAATTTTACATTTGTAAAGGTTTGGAGATCCGGCACGTATGGATGAGCAATTTAACCACTGGATGTATTATAATTATTGTAGTGCCACGCTCTGGAGGATGGTGATTGTATGCTGCAAATATTCTGCAGCACAATCGCCCACTCTCACATACAAATATAGACCAACAAAGACTTCATCAATTATAATAATGTAAACGGCTTTGGTGAAGATTTCATTGTATGCAGAACCTGAATGCATCTAACTCTACGTTCTCATCGTATTAGTAAGTATTAAGTAGCACCTGTTTCAATCAATTAGATAGCTGTGCAAACAAATGTTTTGTCTGGTCTAAGGTGCTATACTAAAGCTTTGATGCATACATGTATAAATACTAGACGGCTACGCCACTATTACTGATACGACGGCCTTTCTGCTCAGGATTTGATTTGCATAAGCTGTTTTGCACGACACAGCTTGAGTGTGCATGGGACTCAGAATTTTGACAATTTGCTTTGCGCAACATTACATGAATTTGTATGCCTGCATGGCAAGATCCATACATACAGAACAAAGTGGTCAATAACGGGCCTGTGATGAACGCAGAGGTTTTGCTGCACAATACACACGACTGTCTTTACTTACGAGTATAAGGGACAGAAGATATGCTTCGTGCCCATAGAGATACATCAGCTTCTCTTGCTTTCCTTCGTAGTTCTGTTTTTCCACAATATCAAGGCATTCCTTCGCCAGCTTCAGACTCTCAGCGTAAAGTCCAGCCTGTGCCCTGAAAGACCACAAATATTAACAGCATAGACTTGTATTAGATACATTGATATTGCTAGAACTATTGCTCGCATCTCTAGCAGTTATCCATCACTCCCGTCAGATACTATCCAAAAGTCAGACACTATCCACGTGACGATGATTTGCTGTAAGCCGTCCATTTGCTTCATTCTGCATAAATTCATGTCTTTGTGCATTTAAAGTAAACTTCTTTGGAAACGTGTATTTGAAGCTACTGACGATTTTTTATTTTAGTTATCTAAACACTACTTGCTTACTGATTAATTGTCCTGAACGACTTCCACATCATTTAGCTTGGCTCAAGCGGCGATTTTGTGAGGCACTTAGTGTCTGGATACATACTTGCATACATTCTGCAGCCTATAGATTCAGTTTGTCTCGCATCTAGATTGAGCTTCTGTGGAAACATGGATTAAAATCTACCGAAAATCTCTCATTTTATAAGGAATCAGTTGAACTGCTTACAGAATTCTGCTGATGTGTTCGCAATTTTCGGCCAGTAATTCTTCAGACGGTTGAGGCCTGATTGCCATACTTCCTCTCATGTCGGCCAAATTTTTCTTATAACCATCAGTCAAACGGACGTACTTTTCATCTCCACACTATACGATCACGAAAAAGGTATAAGAATATTTACTACGTAGACAAACTGATGTTGCCTTATACAGGATTTTAAAAATTCTGTCTTTCAAATTATCTGCCCAGAAGCATGTTTCAATTGGCAGTGTAGCACTTAACGATGAGTGTACTAAAAGTGAATGGGAGGCAATGCAGCTCGTCGTTAAAGTGTAAAGATGCTTCGACATAATTGACTATCGCATTTTTTAGTCTTTTATCTTACCTGCACATTGTTATCTATTTTTTTTATTATCAATATATATCAAACATCTTCGCTAACCACTTGTCACTTACGGCTTGGATCAAAGTTATTAGCGTCTGTATTATGCTAGAAATTTATAGTGTTCAACCAGTCACCCAGTGGTGTAGTACTCGAGTACGGCCAAGGACTCGAGTCCGACTCGAGACCGATTTTCTGCGGACTTGGACTGTCACGACTCGAACTTGGATTCAGACTCGAAGCCCCTAGACTGGAATTTGACTCGCTGACTCTGTTTTTCAAGTCAAAAAGAACGACTACACTAAGTCTTAGTGGTAGTTAGATCTACGTTTTTTCGGTCTTCCTACTACGAGTGCGCCTGTTGAGCGTGCATATGTGTCCAGCAGTGGAAGACTTTTAATTCGTCCTCATTCTCGTGCCAGATTATCGAACAAAACTTTATATAATTAAGTGTTTTAAAGAGTAATTTGGATTATTACATTTACACTTCTAACTGCATAAATAGTACTGTTATTTTTTTCTATGCCATTGAATTGTGTGATTCAGTGTTTTTTTCCATTTGGATGGACTTGGACTTGATCTTTTGTAACTTGGACTTGGACTCGAACTCGAACATCTCTGGGCTCGGACTCGACTTGGACTCGGCATAGGTAGACTCGACTACATCACTGCAGTCAGCACCGTGACTGTCATAATGTTAGCTTCAAATATCTACGAACCTCTCTCCAGTAGCGAAGCAGATCTCCGCTGAACTCATAGTCGAACAGATTTCTAAGAGTTCGCATGTCGAGGAGAAACTTCTCCAGCTGTCTCATATAGTGATCTGTGTTGGAGGGATCCAATTTTTTCAGTTCTAACAAGTGGAAAGGATATTCCTTCAAGGGAAAAAAATAAGGGGAATTATTTTTAAAACATAATTTTATTGAAGTAGTTCTTTAGACGAACTAACGTTAATGGAACGTGAATTTGACAAACAATATCGACACTTTCTGACACAGTGTTTTGATAAGTCTTTCATCTTTATATATATCCGTGGTTCATGTCGTTCATATAAGAAGCCAATTTGCGACCGAGTATTGCTGTCGGTTAGAAAATAATGAAAGATGTAAGAATAATCGGAGATTCACGTTGAATCAGTTGTTACTAAGATAGTTGTTTTTATGTTTGCTCTCATTAATCTCAAAACTATTTATTCGAGGATATATCGATAGGTCGGCTCTACAGGCAAGTAATAAAACTTTCAAGAAAGGCTGTATCTTACTATACTTTACCGTGTAAAATTTGACAAGTAATAAAACAATTGGAATGATATAAAGAGACAGTTAAAATAATGAATCTAGAATTAAAAAGTGTGAAAATTTGGAATCAAAGTCAGATGAGGATTTTCATTCACTAGGCCTACTCAGATTTTGACTTGAAACATTGTATTAAAAGAAAGTACAGTCAAATGTGTGAATCCTGGTTAGAAAAGCATGATTCAACAGTATACTTGTTTAATCTTGATTGGAGACGTTCCATAATTAGCTAAATCTCCATTGCAAACTTCTTGCGTTGACGCTGTAGGCTACGTAAATTTTCTATGAGGATGGCTAATTAAGATTGCTTCTGTACATGTACATGTAGGCTACTAGTACTACTAAGTATTAACCTCTAACTACGTGTATTGCTAAAGTCAAACTACGACTAACCTCAACTCTTCTTTCGTACACACTGCATCTGCTGAAGTAGTCGGCTAGTTTCTTGTGCCACCATTGACGATCTTTGATATCTCCACTGAAGATCTCTAACGGGATCGATTCAGATTTACCACTTGCTTCGGTCTGGTTGCCTTTTGTGTCATCTTCTTCCTTCTCTTGTGCTTTTTCATTTAAATATCTGAAGATAAAACCTTCATGTTTTTAGATGTATTTCACGGCCGAATGTACAGGTTATTTAAATATTCCAGTTACTAATACGTATCACTGTCATAATTATGTCAACTTTTTAGGCACTAATACGTAACATAATTTTTTTCGTGTAGGTCTATAATAGCCTACCAGTGTACATTGTACTGTCAACATTTAATTCCGTACTTTCATTTTGTGGCTTTGCGACCACAATAGTGTTGTCACCTTTATCAGCCGCCTCAGGCTGCTCTATCTATCAACCTGGGCTCTCCACTCAAAACTAAGTCTCACCTTTTAAAGAATTCCTACCCTGCCTTCTAATTCTTCTCGACCTAAATCCCACCCGCCTTAGTCACTCCTCTGCCTCCCCTCTTGATCCGGACCCCCTGGAAACCGGACTTGGATCTCCTTTTGACTACCCTTTGGAAAGCCCCTCTGACTCGATGCAGCGCTCGTGAATAAGCTGGTGCCCTGTGCTAAGCTTTCAAGTGGCGCTTCAGATATTTGGAGATTTCGATTACGATTACTTAGGCCCTATAATATTATTGTAATTGTTAATTAATGATTATAAAGGTGGTATTAATGGATCTTATATAAAAAAAGTTATAGATGTCTATTCTGACGCGCTAATAATTACAATCGTCGCGCATTCTGGATCACGCATCTTCAAAGGAACAAGAAAACACGATCGACTATGAAACTTTTCTATGCACTATGCCTACAATCTACAAGATTGCCACTTCACCAAGGACTCGTCTGTCATCACAAATTCATTCATTCATTCGCATCGAACATTTGTATAGCGCCCCTTCAAGAAAACTACTCAGTGGCGCTCCCGACTCCAGCGCGGCCAAAAAGAACAGTTTTAAGGTGAGAAAGAACATAGAAGAGAATCAATCAATTTCGTTTATTCACAACACCAAGCTGACAGGTCGCAACTTGTTACAGGTAACAGATAGGAAAAATTGTCTAAGCTCTGACAGTTAGTTATTAAATGGGTTGAGATAGCAAATATTATCTGTGCTCTAACTAAGGAAGAATTATAGGTTGGTGGCAATGTTAGTTAGGGCAACCAATATGGTATAGACCGGAGATAATGTATTTAGTAGATGTTTTTAAATAATACACGTGATATGAAATTTCGATCGTCCTTGGTTGGGAGGAGGAAGGTGCTAGGAAAGAGGCGAAACTCCAGAGGGAGGCCATTCCAGGTTGAGGGACCCATCGCCGAGAAAGAGCGGTTCTGCATAGTGGAGTTTCGGGCAAAAGGGACAAGTAGGAGACCCGGCCAAATAATTTTATATTAATCAGTGTCACTAGATAAGATAATTTAGTGTGTGTGTATTGAATTTGTGACAGACTCTAATCTGTTTTGTTATTAATAGCGGCCAAGGCGGGGAAGAAGGGGACTCTAGGCAAGCGATCAAGGCGGGGGAAGGGGCTAGCGGAGAAGACGACCGTCGTTTCGTTAAAATATCTGAAACAAAGTGCAATGTATGGCAAGGACATACGTTTCTCGTACGACATCTCGAAGTATGGAGTGGTAAAGGTTGAGTCGCCCTTCGCTGGGACTTCCGAACGGACGAAGAAAGGTCCGTAGGTTGCGGTAGACAATCGCCCATGACCGATACGGCAAGCGGTCCTCCCCTGTAGCATCAGGAAGCACATTGCAAATATTGAGACATTAGACTCAAGCTTGCAGCTTATAACGTTCTGATAATTATGCAACCTGATTGTAGGCTAAGTGTAATTACAATCAAGCAATTACAATCAACTACAAATTGAACTGGCGCCTCTTTAGAGAGACTCAGCAGCGACGCTCATAATTTTGAACACACAAATCCACAATTAAATAGAATGGCTTGCAAGCGAAGACACTCACGCTCTTTCGATTACTAAGGACTACTTGCTGGTGTCATATACCAACACATATTATACATACATAGTTACATACCTACCTACATGCATACATACATACATACATGTATAGGCCTACATACCTACATACAAACAACGCATAAGTTTCATACATAAAAGCTAACAAATATGCACTCATACACACCTACACAAAATACATGCATACACAAACACATGCAAACATACATACAAAGATACATATCTACAAGACATGGATAGATCTAAACTTATAGCAATTAGTTTCATCTCTCCTACTTGGCCTACCATTTGGAGAATCCGTTATGTGTTCCTCTTCTGGAGATTTATTTTCATTGAATTGAGCCAGAATTTCAATCAATTCATTTTCAAGGAGACCGCCTTTAGATACTTCCAAGAGGCATAAGGTCGATCTTAGCAGGATTGCATCGCTTTCTTTTTCCAGGCGTTGAAGAACCATCTTCAGTAATCTGCATTCAATAGTAGCAGTACGCTGCGTTAGACAATAGCGATCGTGATGAGCTTGGCAGTATAACACATCGCCTCGCATCAGTAATACAATTAATTAATGTAGGCCTGCGACAATTTTATTCTAGCGAATCTTAATCGCCTCGTTACATAAGGTAAAATCGATGTTTAGATCAGGGCACAAACCGGTTATATTAGTAGGTAGACCCTAATACAAATCAAAGCATTTGAATTCAAACTGATACTGCAACCTAATCCCAACTCTTAGGCTACTGCATCTTCATGTCTATATAATACACCTTTACGGACTGATCTTCTGGATGTTGAACTGATTACGGATTGTTTTTATGCGCCATCGGTTGATGCCTTGTGCATTAGACACCGGTGCAATAGAAGTTGCTAATTACATTACATTACCTTTAGCACAAGTGAGTTGGATAACCATTTAACGTCTTTACAATGGACATAAGGTTTTCAATCAATACTAATGAGATTCGAATCTATTCTAATCCAATGATTCTTATAGCGCCAGAGATGCAAAGTACAAGACATCAGGTGATGGTCGCTACAAGTGAAGTCGAAGTCAGAAGTCAAGAGTCCGTTGGAGCGTATACTGGTCAAAATGCCATAGGTCAGAATGACAAAATCCATGATGTTTGTGGTCGCAGTCGATATTAAATCTTGACTTCATTTATAGAAAATCAAGATTAAATCTTGACTGCATCCATAGACAACAGGAACATTACTGACAACTGTGAATTAATATTATCAACGTTGCATAAGCATCTTATCATCGATGGTAGACGAGGAATTTGTAGAAAACTCAGACAAGCTCCAGAGTGAATTGGATCAAAACTGTAGATGTTTAGCGGAGGGTAGACTGATTGCTGCTTTTATCTCTGAAATTAAACCTTAAGATAGGGTGCTTTCAGAATACATGTAGGCAGATATAGATTGTTGCTTAGTCTAAAGATAACGTTGTCATCGTATGGGTTGTACGCACCTTTTCGGGGTTCTTGGCAAATCAATTATGTATTGAGTAATTTGTCTAAAATCTCCGAAGATCCTCATCTCCTCGCAGGCAACACTCAACCATAGAGCATTTCTCGAACCTGCGTTGTCCAATAAGAGAGCCATCTGGGACTTCTTGATCTCCTTATCCGTTTGGGACTGATGAGACTTCTCATCCAGTTTCTTATTGAAACGGATTAGGTATCTCGTGACGATTTCCTAAAACGCAAGAGCTTAGGTACTACGTAGTAGCTGTCCATGAATTGTGATAATTACTTCAGAAGTCTAGTAACTAGATTGACAGGACTGTTAGGTTTCATCGTATCTATTCGATTTGATTTTACGGACTGCTTTAATTGATTGATTTAGCCGATGAATTTTCCTGGCTTTGCGCGCGAAATAAGTGACTTAATTGACACGCTATCTAACTATCTTACACTAAGGGTAAGGAAGCCAGTAACCCTAAATCAGCAAGTGATCCAGTTTTGAATATAAGATTAACAACAGTTTTTCTGGCATTACAAATAGCGAGACAAGCCGTTGAAATAGAGTTACAGTACGCTTGATCCACTTCAACATTATAAACTGAAAATATGGAATCTTTGGAGAAGCTTCTACAAATGTTGTAGGCCCTATACTGCATCTGTTGAATGTCGTCACGCTAAAGTTAGGGGCCTAATAAAACGACAAAGGGCCTAATAAAAAATACCAATTGGTTATTACTCTTGTAGCTTGCTCGTCTAAATCGGAAACTGTGATCAGGTTGAAGCGTTCATTTGTAGGCGACTGGCTTTCTGTGGTTTTCAAGGAATCCAGACTAATTACTGAACATATGAAACGTAAATTAGGAGAGAGTTTCGTCGGAATCCATAGATTCAGTTTCTCGTTGTCTAACTGAACAGAATAAAAGAAAAACCATTATTATTTGAAAACTGGCAGACCAAACTTTAAGTTAACCATTATAACTGTGCAGCATTACTTCTTTAATTGCTTGCTCGTTTAAATTTTACTAACTTACTTTGTTGTATACTTTCATAATTCTTAGTTTACTAATTAACTTGGGTTTACTTCCTTACTTAGTCACTTCATTACTTGCAACTTACTGTCAAACAGTAAAGCAGGCAAATACTTCTTATAACTTGATTACTTACCAATTTGTCTAAGTGTCTGCTTATTTGCAGTTCAAGTAAAAAAATGGCACATCAAAACAATGTCTCAAAACCCATTGGCTACTGCAAGAGCTTTCAATCTAGGCTTACCTGGTTGATAGCATCCACAAAAATCACAACTTTTGATTCAAACTGCGTGTGTGACAAAAGTAACTTCACTGCTTCTATCAACCCATCTAACTTTTCCGGTAAATCCTAAAATTCAATAAAACCTTCTGGAAACTCATAAAACACCCAAGATTTTTTTGCACACGTATCAGCAACGTGCATTCACGACAGCGAAGCTGATAAATCACAATTTCTTATGAAAATAGTTAACTGATGAAATACGGAAACCAAATGTACAATCTTCTATGATACCGTCATCATAATGCATTTCTAAGACTATTAACACATCAGTCTATGGTCGCATTTAAGTAAAACTACACTATAAGCTCACCTGCAATTACGCCCAAGTATGGGCGTAACGACGATAGTGGATAACAGTGCTAAATAATAGGCTAATTGCTACAATAACTGCTCGTTTATGACACGAGTATGGGTATCTTTCTCATAGGTATAAGATGTTGCTGCTCGATTTTACAGTACGCTACTTCAAGTACCGGTAGTACGAATGACTCTGCAACTGGAGTTAGCATGCGGGTAGGCCAAGAGTTCTGAAGAGCTCCATGAACAGGAACTATAGGATTCAATTATTTATAGAATTAAATATAGGCTACGTTACAATGCATCCGGTCTATTTTAGCCTAATCGTAAATGATTGCATCAACTTCAAAGTCGTGTGGAGGTCTAGCCCTACCTCTCCTGGATTAATCTCTTTAAGAAGCCTTTTCAGCAAAAAGGAAAGATCATTAGAGTTTGGAACAGCGCCAACAAAGTGGTAGAACACTTTTGAAGAATTGTCACCACGGTTGTTGCTGTAGGTAACATAAATATATTAGACAACACATTCAGAAATGCGTAATGACATGAGCAGAAACATATTGAGAATGCCACAGAGCATGAAAGCATTCTAATCTGTTAATTTTTTTACCATACACAGATATTTGAGATAACTCGATGCTGATCTAAACGTCGGCCCGCTTCCTTCCGCCAAGCAATCTCGGATCTAAATTTTAGACATAAAGTCGAGGTAGTTTTTGTCTCTGAATA
Source organism: Aporrectodea caliginosa (assembly GCA_020284085.1). NCBI lineage: Eukaryota > Metazoa > Annelida > Clitellata > Crassiclitellata > Lumbricidae > Aporrectodea > Aporrectodea caliginosa. The sequence continues at coordinate 228,003 of JACEVL010000536.1, read as the reverse complement.
GCATGCTAACTGTCGTCCGTTTCGTTTAAGTTTGAGGAGACCTCCTTCTGAGTATTTAGGAGACGTATTTGCTACTGTACTGACTTAAATTCAAACTCAATAGACTCAACAACTTAATAATACTTTTCAGTTGTGGCCATGTTGGCCTACTCTTGATACGAGCGCCCTGAGGCTTAGGCTATCGAAAAGTTAACATGGTAAGGCAACTATGACAGATTCAGAATTGCATGACATGTGGCAAAAATAATCAATAACTTGTTTTTATCTGTATCTAAATCAATCACTAGTCTATGCAGTTTTCTGAATTAATTGGCTGATATGTCGTACCATGTTTCTAAGGCGACATAGGCGGCCTTGGCCATAATTGAAGTTTTGCCGGTTCCTGCTATGCCAGTTAACACCATTGGACAATTGCCTGTGATATCTGTTATGTAGTCGCTGATCTAAAGCAAACAATATGACCATTCAGACAAGAGCAATACAGTTAAATAGGATACCTCCAGAGCGAAGTACTCTTATCATGCACTTCTAGTTTGTGCATACTCAACAATGAATACGGGCACCAGAGATATTCCCTGGTGTTTAATTGGATGATGCAACCTTTTAGTACTATGTCTTCTTTCTCAAATGTAGCCTTTATCGATTCGAGCAAACAGGAAAGAGAAGCACCCAAATAGAACAATATTTGACTGAGTTTTTGACCTTAAAATAACCTTGGATCTTACATTTATTCGCCTTGTTTCATACCACAGGTAGCCCTTATCAAGTCGAGAAACACAAGAAAGAATTAGTTGATTTTAATAGCCTAATAATATTAGCTGATATCTGGCCATTTTCTCTGTTTTTGCTAGATTTCATTTCTGACTTTGAAAAGAACGTGAATGATTTAGAGTTTGGTGTCAATATTTTCCCAATTGTATCAAGCTTCGAGACAAACAGAACAAAAAGGTTCATCCAAATCGGACTCTCGTTCATTTTTTGTGTTAAAAAGAGTAAACTGACAATGGATCCAAGTTCGTAGTCCGAGACTGCGTGCCTACAGTCCTGGTAATTTAAAGGGACTATGCTCAGACTATATCCCATTGAAAGACATTTGCTTCATACATTTCGCTCCTGCTGATGTCTTACACCAACTGCCATCAACCTTGCTTAAGACTGCTTAACAGCAAAATTTTAATTTCAATTGCCCAAAATTGTATGAATTACTAAAGCGCACATTGCAAACATCAACATAAAGTGTTTACTTCCAACTATAGCGCATCCATTGGATGGCCATAATATTAGGCCTGTCCATAGTAGTTTTGCGAAAACTTACCCTGTCTAGAATATCTTCTCTGCCAAAGAACATCTCAGAGAGGCTGTTCATGAAAGCGTGGTGGTGGTAGTTGGCCACTTTATAGGGCTCCAGTTCTATTGCATGCAGTTCACTAACGCGATATTGTCTTGCAATACGCTCTTTGAAGAAGTCATAGACCTGAATCATAAAACTTTCAAATCTAGACTTATCTAATTTGATATAACTGAATTACAAGCTTACAAGAGGTTTTCAAATTTTAAGAATCGCCCAATATTATCCAAACTAAAAAGATCTTGCTTTTATCAGTTATAGGCCTATGTGTGCAGAGCTCCAGATAGGTACAAAATATAAACTGTTTCAATACACAGAGAGATGATTTCTCATAATTCTTTGATCTTGATTGATAAAGTGAAATCAATTTGATCTGATCAAACCATATATTACCTCTTCTAATCTAATCTCGCTTTTTCACTAGGCATACTGTTGTTGCCTACGCTTTCCGCTGCAGTTTTTGCCTTCTCGGTAAAAAAATTCATTTCACATACGTGTAGGCTAACTCATTTTATATAGCAAAAACTTTTAAGGAACCACTAAATGAAGAAGAAGAAATTCGACTCCTGGTAAGTTTTTATTCGTCGAGTGGCTTTATCTTTAACAATGAGTTAATCAAAAAGCAAATACACAGCTGACTTATCTTACTTTAATTATTGCAGAAATAAATAAGCTCTCAGTCTCAAGCTGGACCATGCAAACAGCTGCTAAAATTGCAAGCTAGATATCAAGTTAATTGAGCTCAGGCTAGTTTTACTGAACCAATTAATATAAAAATGTTAATAAAAATTGCAAATGTTAATCCAAAGTTCAAATATGTTGTGATCAAACACTCAACCGTTTTAGAGAAGTCGTCGCTCAGTTTTAGTTTCGGTCGAACTTTGATTTTCTTATCTGCCGGTGGGGCTTCTTTAATATACTGGCATTTGTAGTGCACAACTCTTTTCTAAAATGTAATTAGCATCAACATAATTATATCCCAAACAGCTGCACCATTGGGTCAATGCCTGCGGTCTGGAGTCAATGTTTGCTTCTGGTCGCCAGAATGGGTCCATGGTGAGACCAACGAAAATAGCTCAGTACAGAACAGCTGGACGTCGCATCGTTGACATGGTTACGCTCGGCTGATTTTGCTACCAGATATAGAGAGACAGGCAGCGAGACAAAGAGATAGACAAAGAGATAGAGATAGAGACCGAGAGAGTTAGACAGACAGAGACAGACAGAGACAGACAGAGACAGACAGAGAGACAGACAGAGAGACAGACAGCGAGACAGACAGCAAAGGAGAGAAAAGTGGAACTATGTGATACTATCATTGTTCTTTGATCAATCAGATTTCGACTGGACAGTTAAAACGGATTATTATTGGCATACAGAGTTCTTCTGCATAACTCCGTGCTTTTCTGCTAGGCTATTGTTTTAAGCCTCTTCCTTGTAACAAAATATTTCTTAGAATACACCCAAATAAAATTAAACCCACTTCGTTTGACGACCCTTCTGCAAAGCGATCATTTATTTTGCGCTTAAGAGTCTCAAGTTTTTCCTCGTTCTTCCTTTGAAGCTCCTGATCACCTCCTTTGCCGATGTCAAAGAACTCTTCCCGCACTTTCGGATCTTCAATTTCCTCCAAGAATGATTCGTCCCGAATAAGAAACAGAGCTTTGAGCAAACGAAACGTACAGACAAAATAAGTTCTCTGAAGAATTCTCGACTCATGAGAACTCTTAAAGGCTTTCAAATATCCAAAACATTAGACTACTTAGGTTGAATATTCCATTAATTGAACTTAATAACAGTATATTTAATTTACATTAGCTGAAAGCAAACAGTTAATCTAATCTATTTATTGATTAGGGTTGTATGTATGTATTTTCCATGTATGTATTGTATGTATGTATGTATTTATGTAGACTATGTATGCAGGTTCGTATGTATGCATGTATGTATGCATGTATGTATGTTATGTATGCATGTGGTGCATTTATGTATGAATGTATGTACGTTCAGTCATTCATTCCTTTCAGAGATTTATATAGCACCTCTTCAGGATTATCTACTCAGGAGCGCTCCCGACCCAACCCCTGCTAAAAAGAAGTCTTGAGGTTTGAGAAGAACGTGGCCGAAATGGCTCAAGGCTCAATGCAAATGGCATTAGGCGTAGATCCACAGGGAGTCCATTCCAGATTGCAGGGTCAGCAACAGAAAAGGCACGGCGCTGCTTAATAGAAGGCCGCGACCGGGAAACAAGAAGCCCAGCCTGCTTAGAGGAGCGGAGAGAGCTACGGCACTGGACGATCAGGGTGAGCAGCAGAGCTCCTGTAAGTAAACACCCGCGAGGCAGCTCCAAATCAAGGCAGAGATCCGGTAAGTGATCCGCTGTGGGAAAGGGAGCCAATGCAAGACATCCCGCATGTAATCAGTGACATGGCCGAATCTGGGGATGCGGCCAAAGAGGCGTTCCGCTGTGCGCAAGACCCGATTGCAAACACCCAACCCGAGCCGCCGGAAGATCCACATAGAGAGTGCTGCAATAATCGAGGCGGGAAACAACAAAAGCGTGGATAAGCGTTAAGGCAGCATTAGAGGTTAAAGAACGGAAGGCCACTAATGTAACACTCATGTATGTAATATGTATGTATTTATGTATGTATATGTATGTATGTATGTATGCATACATGTAGGGATGCATGTGTGCATCCAGACACTTATTATAGCGCATTTTAGAACATCACATAGGCGATGCATTGCATATACGACTATCTTACACACGACCACGATAAAATAGAATGCTATTCTGTTGTGGTCTAGTGTAGTCAGATTGGGAGCATCGCTGGATGACTTCAACAGGTGCTATATAAATGTGCAATTACGACTATCTAAGGAGTTGTCTTGAACAGAGTGGTGCGAATGATGTTCTACCATTAGGATTGTCGATGCGGTATGCGGCATGAACTATTTCCATTTCAGTCACGGATAATCCGAGTACCAGTTTGTAGTGGTCCAAAATCTCGTTCAACGCGTCCTTGTCGTCCATTGGAATCAACCCAATGCGATGGCTATAAGAACACATCACTTGAAAGCAAGTTCAACTAAACTGTAGTGCTTAAGCAGGTACATTTGTTCAATTCGTAATCGTATAGTCGTTATCTCGGAAATCCTGAGGCGCTAGCTAAGTGCAGGGCGCCAGCTCATTCACTGAGACTGTAGCGCGCACGTCTCTAATACGGTATCTGACAAGGCCCTATATTAACATTGCAGCTCTAGATGTAATAAAATTGCGTTGCCTCACGTCATAATATAGCACCATAGATTATCTCAGGACATCAAATTAGAATGGGTGAATGTAGATGTTGTTATGAGAAACGCGGGACACTGAGAATAGAACCTCGACTGAGATCATTCATGCTTGCGTAGGGATTTTGATCAAAGTCCAACATTGTTTGATACTTCGTGTTAAATGGTTGCTCTTGGTTTATGCACCGAATACGGTTATAATAGCATAACAAAAGGACACAAGATATTTCTGCCTAGGTCTACATAACGCAGACCAGAAAGGATAGGGCTCGAAAAAATGGAAAGGACCTACAGTATATATACCACAGTAGGCCTACTAGTATATAATGACGAACGAACCACTTAAGACAGTCTTATAAGGGTAAAACTGTAGCCTAACAATAAGAACATTGCATGCCAACAGAAAATGCAACTGAATGGCAATCCCAAAAGCGATAAGAAAAAAATTTAACCTAAAGGTACGAGTGCATTTTATGGGTAGCTCTTCATATCTAAAATTACTAAGCTTTCTGACCTACGCGTTTGCGGCTCTTGTATATGCTGATATCTTCAATGAACTTGGCATAAACACAAGCGTAAGCGATATGTAAAGAATTCTTAACTAACCAAGTCATGTTAACAAAATAAGGTGCAGTGTTTTCCTTGTAGCATCTGTCAATCTCTTCCAGACAAATTTTTAACGTTTCTTCAGCTAGTGTACCATCTGGTACGCCCTAAAATGATCACATCGTTGTCAGAAATTGGAAAATTTGCATCAGGTGGCCGTTTTCCAGAACTGTCATGAACAACTGGTTGGTTGTCAGTAAAACCATTAGCCCTGAACTCACATTAAATTTTCCGTTCTGTATGAAGTCTATCAACCAATCGATTTCTTAACAAGTAGGCCTACATCGTTGGGGCCTGTATCTGTTGACATTATTGTGAAAATTATATTTTAAATGATTGTCGCCAATAAGTGAAACAACGTGATGCTAATCTAACTCTCTCCGTGTATATAATGTTTGTGCTGCTCATTAGTTCATGTCTTTTCGTTTACTAATTAAGACGTGCCAACTGCTTATCCATCATAAGCTGTCTCTCTGTCTAAGCGGACTGATTATTTCTTCTTCCTATTTCTCCCTGTTTCTTCTCTCGGGGTTCTCGCACTGGGAGCGCTACTGAATGGCCTCGGCTGTGAGCGGCGCTATATCAATTACTAATTACATTATGGCTTGGTTCTGGTTAGCCAACGGTTGATGACTTGTAAATTATACATCGGCGCTATATAAGTTATTAATTGCAACATCTTCGCGCCCTGACGAAGTTCTTTGAAGGGGCTCAATTAGTAGATCTCTTACCCATCGCAGGTCACAGTCTACTAGATGCAACAACCTCTCTTCACACCACGCCCTAAGATCGGCAAATACCTGCAAATACATATTTAAGATCACATGATCACGTTGATATAGAGCAGAGGAAAAACTTCACTGAGTGACAGGTGTTGGTTGGAAATGTATATTCATATATTTCCAGCTCAAGAAACAACATCTTCTAGGTACCACTGACAGTTAGTTGTCTGCAAATTTAGAAAGCACATACCAAGAACCGGTCAAATGCGCTTTTCTGTGTAGGCTACTCTGCCACACCGATTTTGACATTAACAACTGTTTGACCGCAGTAGGCGCATATTTTGATTGCTTTATCATTTCATAATGCACTGTCTCAAGTTAGAATTACAACAGAGAGGAAAAACCGTAACAGAATTCCATGTTACTTTCCATTATTAATCTTGTCCATCGCATAATATACATACAAACATGCTATGTGCAATGTGTGTATCTATGTATGCAGCTGGGCATTTATAGAGCGCCTTTGCAGTGTTTAAGACTTTATAACGATGAGCTGCATTGGTTTCCCAGGCGCTTGTAGTACACTCTCGCCGTTAAATTGTTAAAAGTGCTGTGGTTGCGTAACAGTTTTTCGATATAAATCGAATATACTGACTTGTTTGATGAGAACTTCTCTTTCTTGATAAAAGTCTTTGAAAGTGGATGATACGAATATCCGAACTGTCTTCCAGCCCGGAACGGGAATGACCCTAAGTTGGATTTCACTCAGATTCGCCTCCACTTTCTCCCAGACTTCGTCAACGTTGATTTGTTTTCGACGTTCGTTCAGTTTACGCTCTTCTTGCTCTTTTTTCTTCGCCGCATCTTCCTCTGTACAAGTCGACGACGTAGCAGCTCTGCTCTCTTTCCTCGGCTGAGCCTTCGAAATTTTAAGTTCGCTTTTCTTCATTCCCGGTCGGTGCTTGGAATGATGCCCTGGAGATAGAAGATTAGTAATTAAAGGTAAGACATCCATGCTTAAACTGCTCATCGGAGGATCAAGGTGAAAGGGAAATTAGAAAAGGCCGTACGTCTCCGATTATTACCTTCAACATGCTGTGCTAGATTTTCTGACTCATTTTGTTAGTCTCCTGATGACTTTTTTGCGTCTTGACAATTTTTATACAGGACATCCATTTCATTTTGGTTGACCTGATTTTTTTTAACTATTCTGGTTTCCCAGACGTTTGGTGACTTTTTCCTTATTTTAACAGCATAGAGTTAGGCTACATGTTTGGTTTACCAGTTTTATCGTGACTTTTTTTAGTCAGTTTGCTTCATAAATTCTGTAGGTCGCACTCTAACCATGCACAACAAGGGGGTTTGTTATCCTCACTGCCACGTCGTAAACTCATCAAACAATATCAGAGTAATTCTTAAATATTCTTGCCAATATTCTCGGTTTACGAATATCATAATAGCAACTTGCATAATATGTCACGCAGAGTGAGGATTAATAAAGGTATCAATACACACACAAAGACGATAATTACGAAATTAATGCTCACAAATAGCTTACGTTCTGTATAATTCAAAGAATTCAACGAAAATGAAAATGTACGCGCAAACCTTTGAGCAGTTTTTTCCTATAATGTACTTCACCTGTGAGCGTTACTTGACAGGTCAAAACAGGTCACCAAAATAGCCTACAACTTTAGCGACATCTAACTAATAGGCCTAGATTCAAAGATATTTCAAGTTTTACTTGGTGAACCTCATTGCTGCCCAGGCCTTAATTATTATCCCAAGTAACCTAATTTTAATTTGCCCGTATTGCTACCACAAAACGTGGATCTGAACTCTACAGATTTCAAGCCTATAACGCGCAATCATGCGGCCTCGACCGAAGAAACAATCGTTGCATGATGAGAACAGGTCTGTACACGCCGCCCGCGTGACTTTAACGGTCACTTTCCGAAAGCGTTGCAGGCGAAATCGAAACTTAGCGTCGCACCTGGAAGCTTTCACCAACGCAAAAATCCTGAACAGCAATCTGCTGGGCAGCGGCATAGCGAAGTATCAAATTTGATGATATCCAAGATTTTAAGTAGGTATAAAACTATAAACGCAGTGTTTTGCAGGATTGTAATGCCCACCGCTCATTTTAACGATCCTCAATGAATAATATTCTAGGTCTAGAGATATCGGATAGCTGAGGTCTTGCGCTACTGCCTGTATTATTGACTTGTTTCATGCGGTCACCATAGCATTGGTGGGCACGGCCAAGCCATCGAAGGCACGTTGGCCTGCCTAGTCAAGCCAATCGTCTGGTTAGCGCCGTCTTTGTCAGACATACTTTTGAGCTTACATGGGTCGTTGCACAGTTGATTGCGCCAGAATTCTAGATCGTTCTTTGGGCTTCAATGGGTGAGCTACAGGTGAACCAGTACTTCATGTAAGTTGTTGTCACAAAAAGTGACACTCGATAGAAAGATGATCGAGATGCCCTCTCTGTGCTCTAGCGTTGCTGAATGGGAAATTGATCTCTGAAAAGCCACATTTTGATCGCAAAGATCGCACGTGCCATCCAACGTGCGCGGTGAAATGCCGACGGTACCTGAACTTTATTCCTCTTGGTGGAATTCCTCTTAGGAAAATGACTGTTAGTTCTTGAAGCTCTTTGTAGTCGTCTCTGTGATATTCAGTACTCAGTTGCTGCAATGCAAAGGCGATGACATTGTCTCGAATTTCTGTGACACGCTGTACTACATCTTTATCCTCCATTGCTGTGCGATATTGGGCATGAGCGATTTGACTAGAGTTCCAATTTTAGAAACCTTGCAGAATCATGCAGTGATAATACCTTTTCCAGAACAATTTCAGAAACGTGTTGTAGGCAAGGTTCAAGAGGTCCTTAATTTCCTAATTCCGTTTCCAGCTTGACGCATACGCCGCCCTTGTAACCCGTGTTACTCACCTTTGTGTCGAAATACATGGCCACGATGCTGTCTTCCAATCCCAAACTTCTTCTCTCCGCCAAACATGCATCTGGCATGATGGCAGCTGTCCCGAATTAGAGTTTGGGGATGACTAATAGCTTTGTCTCATCCTTGCCAGTTTCCATTATTGGAAGGCGATCAACACACCCTCGTCCGGTCCCTATAACATATTAACATCTGGCATGATCTTATCGTCCCAGAGTAAGGGGAACCTTAGGCTCGAAGTTCCCGAATCTCTGCTGCTAGGGCTGCACGGTTATCTTTCCTTGCTCAATGGATCGCAGAAGGACTAAAAATCAGCTCACCAGCTAGAGCTAACAGTCACTTTCCTAGGAGGAATTCCACCAAAAGGAATAAAGTTCAGGTACCCATGGGCAAACAAATTCCCAGAAGAACTAAAGGGGATAAATATTTGACAAAAACACCGGCAGTATTTCCTTTGATTTTGTCTTATATCTTATGTTTAAGTGCTGAAATTTGTTTTTTATCTTTGAAAATTACAATGTATCACATCATTGTCTAAGTGATAATTCTTCCGGGGCATTGAGCAAGTTCTAAATCTCTTCCGATTTTAATCTAATTTGGCAAATGACAATGTTTCTCAGGGTGGAACACAAAAACAAGCTGGTCGATATTAATTTTGAAACCTCATTTTTTTAGACACACCTACTGTACAGTAGGCCTATTGTTAAAATATTTGTCGCCTGAACTCCGGGTGATCAAAATAAAATCCACAGACTTCAATAGCAGCCATGTTCAAAACCTTGATATAGCCACTCATCTAGGATTCTAGGTACTATTCACGCGGGGCTCTTCCAAGTTCCAACTGGAAATGTTCAAAAATGCTGCATATAAAGCAGTAGATGACGTTGCGCAATACAAAAGTACGAAGCTTCAAAGGGACAAAAATGCAAGCAAAGCAATAAACTAAACTTAGATAATGTTCTCCTTACATAAAAAAATTATCTACTTCATACGTAAATATAGACCTACAAAACTGAGGCACAGTTCTGACACATTTGGAACACACACAAAATACACAACCTGGATTCCAAAAGAAAGCAGTGATGAATAGCATTTTTTCAATCCATAACTCTAAAATTAACTCTAAAATTAAAACGAGTAATAATTTAAAAATCTACCATAAAATACCATGAGAATGATTTAAAAAGCATTATCAAATATTAAAACAAATATCAAAGCAATATAAAAAAATTACAAAATGTATAGGCCTACACCTAAAACGTGCATACCACAAAAGGCCTAAGCTATCTGTGTAAATTGACAATATGGTGAAAACAAAATCAAATGTTTCAATTTTATATTGTCATTAAATTTGCGTTAATTTACTTTTGCTATGAAACAAATGAATTTGAGTAACCTGTGTTAAGTGTGCTTGCAAGAAACACTTCAAAAGATAACTCTTAACATACCGTGTTATATTTATCCTAAATAGAGGTGCATAATATGCTGCACGTCTTCTTAGGCACCTAATTACAAACAAATAACATCTCAGCAACCTTGACTTTTTTGTTAATTGATTCTCACTGACTCACAGACAGGCAGTTAGATAGATTGAAGATAACGGAAAGAAACATGGACGGGCATACAGACAGACAAACATGGAGAGAGACACAGAGATGTTACTACATGTCTGTGCTTAATAAGATATTCAATTAAATTGCATATTCTTAGAGTGCACAAGTATATTTTGAACCGTTCAGTTGATAAACAGACTTTATTATTATTAAAGCTTTAGGCCAAATTGCAGACTCTCTTTCTTTAACTCTTTTTAACGTAAGTATCTACTCATATCATATCTATATGTAGGCTACCATGCATAAAGTAAAAACAGAATAAAATGAGCAATTAGCCTACTAAAGCGCAGATCACACACATTCCAAGACATTGAAAACTAGACTGTCAATTTCAAGTTTTGAAGGCGTTTAGCTTTATGACAGAAAATAACTTTCAATTCTTGTCTACAATACTGCATCAAAGAATTTAAAAATGAAGTTACAAATCAGCAATTAGCCTACTGAAGCGCAAATCACACACATTTTAACACATTGAAAACTAGAATCACAATGTAAAATTGTGAAGGCGTTTAGCCTTATGGCAGAAAACAATTATCAATTCCTGCATCAAAGAATTTGAAAATGAAGTTCATCGGTGCATACAACCAGGCGCATGAATTTGCCGTATACATAGGCCTAATTGGCAGATCTTTGAATCTACGCCATTCATTTGGAAGAGAGGAAAGGGCGGCTTGGGTTTATACCTTCAACCTCACTCAAACCTCAAGCAAGTGTGTGACCTTTCTTCTTAGCTATGCGAGCATAGTTCTTTTCCTCAAGAGTTTTCTTGTACTTTTGAGTGAAGTAGTGTTCGGGGCCAAACACCTTCAACGCGACCTCATAGGCCTGACGAAAATATGGGTAGGCTGCCTCGAATTCCTTTGCGTCCTCGTAGACGATGGCTGTGTTGTTCGCAAGGCGACACATGAGATGGTGCACATCGCCGAATATCTTGCGGCACCTTTCACGTGTTTCGTCGTAGATCTGAAAATGGGTTACAACGGAAGGTAGGGTAGAGTGAAACCGGATGATTACTTTGTTCTGGTCAATGGCAAGTAAATTATGGGCAGTATGGCATTATCAAATACAATTCAAATAAGATTTTATAACTTCTTTCAAAGTTAAGAAATTCACGCTTTGAAGCCGGTCATCAACCAGAAACAGACTAAAAGAGGCAAGGTGTGAGAAATTTAAAGGTGTAACATCAATAGCATAACAAGAGACAGAGAGGCAGACAAATACCGAGGCGGAGACAGAGAGACAGAGTAACGGATAGAGACAGAGATAGATACAGAGTGCAGAAAAAATGTGTCGCGTGAGAACATTTTGTTTAAAATTAGGAGTAGGGCCTAGTGCAGAAAGGACTTCCGTAGAATATTACTTTTTTAATCTCAGATTCTCCTTGTCCGCATTTGGAATTACCCTCATCATTCTCTTAGCGGGCGACCGCACTCGAGCGAAGTCCTAAGCCCAATATGAGGATAATCTTTAATCTTTTAGAACTACCTGTGCTGCGATGTGAAGTACTTGATGCTGCCGCATCGTCCAAAGGGTTCCACTTACGTTCACCACACAGGAGAGACTCTGTTGTCTGCCAGAACATGGAGTTCGAAGCACAGGCTGTATTGATATAACTGTATGCATCAAATTTTGATGCGGACCTCTGCACTGGGTACAACCTCCCTCTCCGTATCATTTAGGTGACCCTTTCCTGCATTCTTCATGGACGTCCTTAGTAAACGACCCTTTAAGGCCTATCGATACGCAAGACCTTATAGGTCTTATCTATATTGTCTTGGGACAATGGACAGCAAGATCGTTGCAAATGAAAGAACTGGCAAATGGTATCGTCAGTACAAACTTCAGGAATTATAGGCGGCTCAAGAAAATAAGGGCATGAATCTCCGGATATATAAAATATACGCATTAAAGCATTCAACTGCAAAACATTAGGAGTAACATGACAAAACAACAAATATTCAATTAGTTTGCGGTGCATTTCATAAGGATATTCTATGTTTGTGATCTAATAGCACAAGCATTCTAAACTCTTTTTAAGTTTAACAGTTTAATTCGAAGGTAATGTGAAAGACTTTTATGGAGAAACCAAAAGCGCCCAATGAAATCGAAACTGAACTCTTTTTCAAACACACTGGGACTATCAACAGTTATTTAGCAACATACAGAAAATTCTGCAACGACAACATCTTAGATTATTGTATTAGATATAATTTTAAATAATTCAGTCCAACCATTTATTAATTGTTCGCTGTAAAAGTCACGGTATGCTAAGCACACGACCTGGTTCATATTTAATCAGGCCTGATGGGGTTGAATATTGCCCTAGAAAACTCCTAGCTATGGACCTAATTTTCATGACCTATCGTTATGTCCACATTATTTGGGAATAGGTCTGCGAAATATTGATGAAAGGCTATGCCAATTAATTTTATAGTAAAAGACAAGTCTCCTATCAAATATCGAATGTAGAGTGAATTATGTATGACTAGGCCTAATGTGTCATGTCACTATTAGCGTATACTTAATAATTCGGAAAAGACGCTTCTAACAGACCCATAGTGCACAATATCAAGCTCAATTAACGCGAAGAGTTTTTTTGGGGGGGGAAGCACAATGGCAATTAATTACAACCAGCGTCGAAATTAATCAGCGCGAGAGCCTCAGAAGAACATTGAGTAAGGCTTTGACTCAGGCATTCAAATCAGACAGCGCATAGCTTAGCCATTCGAAGTTGTTCGCATGAGTTTCTCAATCAATCACTGAATCAGTGACTTCCACAGAGTAACTTCGTCATCAGCCATCACTTCAATGTCCTGCGCTCGCTTCTTAGCCTCCTTGGCGATGTCGAGTAGATAGGTCTTGTATTTCTCCGTCTTCTTGTGTTCTGGACCATAGATTCTCTTTGCAATGATGTAGGCCTGTTTCCTGCACACATAGGTCTTCACGTGTTCATTGGCACGTCCGTAGACGACTCCCATGTTGAAGCATAGGCGACACATCAGTGGACAGTTGACACCCTTTAGCTGCTCACAACGCCGCAAAGTCTCACTGTAAATCTGCAACGGTCAACATGGCAAACACTAGATGATGTAGTCACAAGACGCACGCAGGCAGGCAGGCAGGCAGGCAGGCAGGCACACAGTCTCGCAAATTCAGATTCATTGGCCCAGAACACCTTTCAGACATCTCATTTTCAGTGGAAGATCCTTTCATTTCGTGTTAAGCAGCTATTGTATCTTCTTGTGACTAATTTAGAAGCATCTTCTGTCTGTTTAAGAGCAGGAATATCAGGAATTGTTTTACAGATAACCTTTCTGCTTAAAGTTTTGCTCTCAGTTCCAAACGAACGACTTATATCCAGCATATGAACGTCACGGAATGTATTTAGCGATTCATATTCACGAATACTGTCGCATCATTCTTGTTTTTCGTCGATTAAGTTCTCTTGTTTAAGACAGCTTAAGACTGCGCTTAAGATCTTGTAAACTGCTTATCAGGATTTTAGTTCGGACTAAATTTTCCACTCGGAAATTGGTTTCATTTTCTTAGCAAACAAAGGGTATTTTTGGCAGGCTGTCGTTCTTTGTCAAAATCTGCTGCCACGCGATTTTTCAATTGTTATATTTGGCTCGAAAACCACATGCTGATAAAACACGTCATGAGGACTGTTGGTTTGGCCAAGTTAAGACTTTTCGAAGCCCTACACAATCTACAATTTTTGGGTCTCAACCGAACGTTGTCTCTGCATGACTCGCCACTCCAGGCAGCCCATCTTCCCGCAATTCTATGGCTTAATGTACCTAACTTATGCAGTGATGGTCGTTTATCAACGCAGGAGTTCTACGCATATCCGCCAGAACCTTCCTTTCAATAACAATCTCTCTGGGACACCAAAAATTTCGCTCGGGATCGCGGAGTTAAAAGAAACGATACATAGGCTAGTCTAATATCAAGCTCAACTGAAATTCTGCACTACAGGAAAAGGCTATGAAATCCAATGTAGTCGGAGCAACAAATTAAACGTCAGGAATATCTCAAGCTCCAAAATCACCAAGACCAAATGCTCAACAGTAGCTCAACATTAATACCATTTAAGGATCCATTGATTAGTGAGTGCTTTGCCCATATCACTAAAAAACTGAACAGTCAAAGCCAGTTTATTGAGTTGCGTAGAACATTACCCAGTGTCATGGTAAACGCTTAGATGTTGACCTGGACTAGGGCTAGGTTTTGTGCGCCATCGGTTGATGCCTTGTGTTCTGTACACCGGCGATATAGAAGCTAATAATAAATTATAATAATGACAATAAGCCACAGATAAGCCAAACTAAACCCACAGACAGGCCTTCACACGATATCGATAGCTACACTACCTTGCTATATTTAATTATTATTGTTGCGAATATCGATAAACTATTGCAACAAGTTATTGGAGTAATTAATCGAATAAACTCACCTTCAGTTGTTTATCTTTACTTTCTCGTTTTAAAGTTGCCTTTGTAAGTTGAGCCTCTAACTCATGACCAAAGTCCTTCAGCTGAAGTAAACAGTAATTATTTAAATAAACAAACAGTTTAAATAGCATCTGAATAAATTTAGAGAACATTTTAAAGACACAATTCTAACACCGTCTAGACAACTGCAGCTTCAATAAAACGATAAACGGTTGAATCGAATTTTGATTTCAAACATCTCGCTGAATAAGAAACACATAAGTCTTTCAAAGCAATTATTATCCACTTGGTATCTCTGGACATCCCCTCTGACTAGACGCAGCGCTCGTGTATAATCCGATGTCCTGCGATTAGTCTGGTAGTGCTTTAGAAATGTGATGCCTACTATTACGATTACTGTGCTGTTACGAGTAAATATGCAATGGACGATCAGAAACTAAGATGATGATGACGTGTGGGATAGACACCCAGACAAACAAGGGGAGGCATTCGATCTACACCATCGCTGAAAAGCTTATGGACGGAAGCAAGGAAAAAAAGATGGTATTTGACACAACTTGACTCACATGACACCTACTAATTTGTAGTTAGTATGGATCAGAAGAGAAGACCTACAGATAGGTCTTGAACATAGATCTACCAACCTCCTGGTATATTTCGATAGCCTTTTTGACATCCTTCAGACCTCTTTCTTTGAGTTCCTTTTTGATGTTACCTTTGGACATGAAGTGAGTCACCGAAAGAGGCGGTCGGTCGTAGTAAGATGCTTTCAGGCCACGGGCGTACGCTGTCTTGATCAGCTGAAGAGCAAGGTATTTCTGAAAAAGAACGGACAACAACATTTGCCCCTTAGAGCATAATTCTCGCCAAGCCATATTAACTTGATTAGCTAACTACTCAACAGCAGTTGTACAGTTGCATAAAATCATTATATGCTTTCGGATACTACTAGTTTTAATCCTTGTTCCAAGATCTAACCTGTGTCCATTTCTAGACCAGAGCAATGTTTATGTTCTTCAGATCATAGCTAAAGATACAACTGTATATATAAAGCAGACATTCTATTACTGTTTATAATATTGCATCAGTTTAATTTTGTTTTGTTCTACTGGTATTGTACTACTGCACTATACTTTTGCCACTGTACGCAAACTTGTTGCAAAGTATGAGCGTTTGTTTCATGCTAATGAAGATTACTTACGCACTTACTTTCCATGCACGGACATGAATACATGTACCTAGACATTTTTATAGCCCCTTCTAAGACCAGTTCGTGAGAGTGAGAGTGATTTTATGGTATTAAAGTAAAATATATAATTTTCTTACACATATTTATTCAGTAACACCATTGATGTGTATAAGTGCAGAAGAATCAAATTTCATTCAACATAAAAAACCTCTGTACATGGCACCACATTTTAAGTCACTGATCTATAAAAGACACGCAAACCATACAGTCAACCCGCTCTTAATTAGTGTTTTTTTTATAAAATAACAAAAAGTGGAATTGTGAAAGAAATTACAGATATAATCACCTTGCATTTCTTGTCTTTTTCGTCCAGATGGTGCTGTTGCAGTAAAGCTATGGCTTTTTCGTGTAGATCAATCATTTCGTCAAGTTCGTGAACAGTAGCGTCTTGATTCTGAAAAATAAAAAAATAGAAAATGAACTCAATGTATGAACTTAAATTTAAATTTAGAAACACCATACAATTAAATGGTGTAGGTACATTTTAGCTAACATTTAGACTACGTTCAGCATGATTCACAATAAACTATTGACTTATATAGGGTGACACGAAAGTTCGTTCACCGTTTTCAAAATGCGTTGTCTCAGTAACGGCTGCATATTTCTTTATAATATTTTGTCAGTACACTGTACATACATAAGTCAAAAGAAAGATACTGGTAAGAATTTGATTATGATCCGGTCCTTGGTTGCCATTATTTATAAGAAAATGTAAAGACCACCAGTTTTTGCGGTAAAAACGGCGTTCATCAAATTAACACAGTAAAGGAAATGTGTAGCCTCGTACACGATAAGACACTGTTGTTACCTAGGACATAAAGCGTGCACCATCCTGCTGAAATACTCCTAGATCATTGTCAAGAAATAACTTTCGTTGCATGACACTGCCGTTGTCATTTTCATTAAGTGTAGATCGATAGCAGTTGTGACACTTCAGACGCTGATCCAGTATTTCAGCAGGATGGTGCACGCTGCCATACATCAGCTGTGACGACGAAGTGGCTAGACGACAACCTCCCGTCACACATAAAGCCGAAGGATTGGCCACCCAACTCTCCGGACCTCTCTCCTATTGAGAACTTGTGGAGTATTTTATCTCTCTCAGCGTTTATAAAGATCCTGAGCCAAAAAATGTTTATCAGCTCAAACGTCGCCTCCAACGAGCGTGAAGATCGATAGCAGTTGGGACACTTCAGACGCTGATCCAGTCTATGCCGGATAGAGTCAGTGCTGTCATTAAGCAGAAAGAAGATACTGTACGCTAATAGTATACGTCTTTATGTCCTAGGTAACAATAGTGTCTTATTGTGTACGAGGCTACACATTTCCTTTACTGTGTTAATTTGATGAACGCCGTTTTTTCCGCAAAAACTGGTGGTCTTTACATTTTCTTATAAATAATGGCAACCAAGGACCGGATCATAATCAAAATAATTCTTACCAGTATCTTTCGTTTGACTTATGTATGTACTGACAAAATATTATAAAGAAATATGTAGCCGTTACTGAGACAACGCATTTTGAAAACGGTGAACGAACTTTCGTGTCACCCTATATCAGTGTTTCTTAACCAGTGTTCGACCGAACCCCTGGGCTTCGGTGAGCCAGTGCCAGAGGTTCGGCAGAGGTCCTCTGAAATATATACATAGTCAGGGTCAGTGAGTGTGAGTAAAAAATCATTTGCTATTTTATTTTTATTTTTCGACTTTTATTTAAGAAATTTTGTTTGAAATAGATTGCCTACCAGGCCCTACCTTATGAAATTTAAAGCTGTTCATCCTGTTAACCTTAGTTATGTCTTACTGCACCTCCCAATATTGAATGTATTATAAATATTGTATCACATTTTGGGACAATTTTTTATTTCCTTTTGTTCCCATTAGTTAAAAAAATTATTGTTCAAACTTGAGGGGTTCGGTGAGTGGTCATGGATTTCTCTTAGGGTTCGGCTCCCTTGAAAAGGTTAAGAACCACTGCCCTATATTTATGCTTTAAACATTGTACAACTTGGATACGATAAGGGTTTAAGAACTTAAAGATAAAAGCAATAAACAGAAACAGGGCAAAACAGTTTAGATTAAAAAGTATTCGTATCTGGCGTGATGACAGGTGCATATGTTTTAAGACACCAATCTTCATATGGAAAGAAGGTATCCTTATTTCTCATAATTATGAAGATTAATGTCTTAAAACATAATTATGCACAACAATCGAATAAAGAATGCCTTCTTGATTCTATAAGGATCACAAAAGCTTTGACTTCAAGACTTTGCTCACAAAGCTAGACCAGCCTGGAATTTGGCTTTCACAATGATTTTGCTCAATAACGACCATCAATCAATCAATCATAAAATTTATATAGCGCCTCTTCAAGGGCTCTACTCAGAGGCGCTCCCAAGCCAGGCCTGATCAACTGAAACCTTACCCATTACTACAAAAGCTCTACAAAATTTCTCAGATTAGTATTATTAAAAGCATCTACTACGACAATAATACTATTTACTTTAAGCTTTGCGAGCAGCATGATAGACTAGATGAGAGTATGAAGACGTATGACTTACCAGAGATTTAATGTGTGCTATATGTCCGTAAATATACATCAGCTTCTTGTCCTTTTCTAAACCGTTTTCTAACTTTCCAATCAATTCTTCGCATTCTATCGCTAAAGTCATACCCTCCTTGTATTGTCCGGCCTGCACTCTGGAAAATAAAATATTTTTGTGACGTTCCTGATTTAAAGGAAGAGAGGACTTTTTTTATCTCAGTGACATCATTAAGAAGTTAATGTGCGGTCAGACTCTTGGTTAAGAAATTATACAGTTGGTTCTAAGAATCTAAGGCCTGCAATAATTAGTGTAATTACATTAAACAGAAAACAATAGTATAGTCTAAAGTAAGCAACTAAGCTTATGTAGCAAAGGCGTTGATATTACTCTTGAGCTCGGTACCCAACGGCCGTCGGTCCGCTAGAATAGGTAGCCATGGGTATGAAGTGTTAGAGCGACTACAAGCTCTTAGCCTCGGCATATGAGGGCAGGTGGCCAGCCCTCTCCCTCGCCGTCTCACCTTCCCACCAACAGTGCACGGTCAGTGTACTCATTATAAATGAGTTGGCTAGCAGCAGAAATCTCGAATCCAAATTTGTCCTGGCGCGGATTTAAACCCACGACGACTCGATTGACAGGACATCACGCTAACTACTACACCATCGAGTACCCAACAGAAACCAACCAAAATACACAGGTGGGTTAATTTCACAACGCAGCCTTGTGTATGCAACTCGATAACAATTTGGCCGCAGTCTACTTTAGGAAACGGTAACAATAACATCCATTTTAATCTATTAGGCCTACGTCTCCACACAACTAACACCTGTGGGCAAGCAGCTTTTAATTAAAGCTTACCTTGCATCGCGCTTTGCAAATTACTATACAAAAGCGCTGTATTAAGAGTGTTTGGCTTAAGTTCTACAAGATCACATTAAACGGGGATTTCACAACACATAGTCTTGGTTATTACATACTGTCGATATGTTATATATTTTAAAGTTAACACCGTCAAATGCTTACAAAAGGCGACTCATCTCATCAAATCGTTCAGTCAGGATATCGAGTGGGTTGGCCAAATCACCCTGAAACTCGTTCATTTGACTGAGGTAATGCTCAGTCATCCTTTTGTAGCCCACATCGCCAGTCTACACAAGTCAAAATGTAGGCACACAAGATTTAAGTGTTAGCAGCAAAACGATCTATAAAAACCAATACCTAGATAGAACATAAGTGCACTCGTTTTCTTGAAAAGGGCTTTAGTCGTCAGAACAGTATAAGCTAGTTCAGCATTATCAATGCGCATGCGTAGCCAGCTTACTTTTACTTCCGGGTCATAGGCCACCGTTCATAAACAAACCGAACGGTGCCGGTAGCGATGTTGCTATGATCTACTTTTACGCAAATGCAACAGTCACGAGTTCATGTGTAACTCAATGAAGTTGTCTTGCGGCCTCTTCTGTTAAAAACTGCTTCAAATCATCTTCAGTCCATCGATTAAAGTCATCCACTCTGAACGATTCATCTGAGCTATCCGCCATGCGTCGCTTTGTTTATGAACGGAGAACTATCACCTTTCCCGTCATGCCTTGCGGGAAATATAATGCTGAACTAGCTTATTGATACGCGCAGTGCCTACGACCGTTTTCTTTCGATGATTCCTATCAGTCAATTATTTGTAAGTAGGAGCACCCTGTGCTCGAAAACTCTACAGCGTAGGCTAGAAGAGCAAGACGCTAGCGAAAAAGAAGAATCCAAAGAAGAAGAAGAGGACGAGGAGGAAGAGGACGAGGAGGAGAAGGAGATGATGAAGATGATGAAGTAGAAGAAGATGATGATTATGATGATGATGATGATAATTGATGATGATGATGATGATGATGATGATGATGATGATGATAATTGTGATAATGATGATCTTTGTGATAGTGAAGATGCAGCTGACGAAATACAGCAATCTGTTAGCATAACCGCGATGGTGGTGACGATGATGCGGTTGATGATGCTGCTGCTTTTGATGATAGTGGCTGGTGGAAATGATGAGACAGAGCGATCCCTTAGCATACAGAAAAGAGGAAGTCATGGATTTTCAAAAGAACAATTCTAATTGGCTTGAAATGTTGCAATCCGTACTTCTCTCCAGTATTCAAGCAGAGTCCCACTGAATTCGTGCTCATAGAGTCTCTTCACTGTCTCCAGTTTGCCAATGAACTCCTCGAGCTGTCCACAATAGCGCTTCTTCTCCGCTTCAGTCTTGGCATATTTCTTCAGTTGTAGCAGATGGTATGGGTACTCTTGAAAAGGGCTTTAGTCGTCAGAACAGTATAAGCTAGTTCAGCATTATCAATGCGCATGCGTAGCCAGCTTACTTTTACTTCCGGGTCATAGGCCACCGTTCATAAACAAACCGAACGGTGCCGGTAGCGATGTTGCTATGATCTACTTTTACGCAAATGCAACAGTCACGAGTTCATGTGTAACTCAATGAAGTTGTCTTGCGGCCTCTTCTGTTAAAAACTGCTTCAAATCATCTTCAGTCCATCGATTAAAGTCATCCACTCTGAACGATTCATCTGAGCTATCCGCCATGCGTCGCTTTGTTTATGAACGGAGAACTATCACCTTTCCCGTCATGCCTTGCGGGAAATATAATGCTGAACTAGCTTATTGATACGCGCAGTGCCTACGACCGTTTTCTTTCGATGATTCCTATCAGTCAATTATTTGTAAGTAGGAGCACCCTGTGCTCGAAAACTCTACAGCGTAGGCTAGAAGAGCAAGACGCTAGCGAAAAAGAAGAATCCAAAGAAGAAGAAGAGGACGAGGAGGAAGAGGACGAGGAGGAGAAGGAGATGATGAAGATGATGAAGTAGAAGAAGATGATGATTATGATGATGATGATGATAATTGATGATGATGATGATGATGATGATGATGATGATGATGATAATTGTGATAATGATGATCTTTGTGATAGTGAAGATGCAGCTGACGAAATACAGCAATCTGTTAGCATAACCGCGATGGTGGTGACGATGATGCGGTTGATGATGCTGCTGCTTTTGATGATAGTGGCTGGTGGAAATGATGAGACAGAGCGATCCCTTAGCATACAGAAAAGAGGAAGTCATGGATTTTCAAAAGAACAATTCTAATTGGCTTGAAATGTTGCAATCCGTACTTCTCTCCAGTATTCAAGCAGAGTCCCACTGAATTCGTGCTCATAGAGTCTCTTCACTGTCTCCAGTTTGCCAATGAACTCCTCGAGCTGTCCACAATAGCGCTTCTTCTCCGCTTCAGTCTTGGCATATTTCTTCAGTTGTAGCAGATGGTATGGGTACTCCTAAGCATATATTTTTAGACAAGCATCAGGTGATGATAGCTTATAGTGTAATGTAAATGTAAGATTTATACAGCTCTAGATGCAACATATTCTGTTTTACTTTCACGCCTTAATTTCGCATTATGTGTGACTCTACGTACATTGAAACTTTTCGTAATGATGACAATAGTAATAATAATAATAATAATAATAATAATAATAATAATAATAATAATAATAATAATAATAATAATAATAATAATAGTAATACTAATAATAATAATAATAATAATAATAATAATAATAATAATAATAATAATAATAATAATAATAATAATAATAATAATAATAATAATAATAATAATAATAATAATACTTAAAGGTGATTTAATATTGATTGATTCACTTAATGGTCAAAGATTGAACAAGTCATCCATATTTGCAAATGTTCAAAACTGTACATGCATGCACACATACATACATACATACATACACACACACGTATGCATACAGACAAATATGCATACAAGCATACATACATATATACATTTATACACTCACTCACGCCATCACTGGGTAGGGACTTCGAGCAAGTCCTTTACGCACAATTGCGCAGCTCCATTGATGTTTTGTCCTGCGGTCACGGCAGGTGAACCAGATGTACACTTCTGACTTTGGAATGAGGGTGATATCTAATGCAGTAAACTGTTGTACTGTATGCATACATACACACACATATGCAATGTTATGCATACATACAAATAAACAGCAACGTCTCATGTGGAAGTTTAGCTAAAATCCGAACTACGCCTACCTCTACTTTTCGGTCGTAAGCTCCATATATGGAATAGTAATCCGCAAGCTTCTTATGCCACCACCAAAGTTTCTCGGTTTTGTCTTTCTCAAAATACCTAAATATTTCACATTCAACAATTTGTTAAAACATTAAATTTATCAAACCACAGCAATGCAACAACAGTACATTATGTCTTAAGCATTCCCTCTTTGCATCGATGATATTCTGAGGAATAGAGGTATAAGTTGACACCAGTGGTCTGGTATTCTGTGACCTGTCATATATCCGTGTTACTTAACTTAGAAAGCAGAAGGTATCAGATAGGTTTAATTATATTCAAATAATATTCAACATCGACTGAACATACATTTCTTGGACGACTTCGCCCAGTTTCGAATGATAGAAGTTGAGTCGGCATTCACTAGGATTTCCAAAAGGAAGGAGGAAGGATCGAAGTTGGCGATAGATGGCAGCCCACTCGAGAGCAGGAAGAAGTCGACCCTTCTCTCTAACCATCGTTTCCTTTTCTGCAGCTACAATAACACATCAATCAACATTGATGGAACAAAATTCTACCTACGTTTACCTTCAAGGTTGATTAGCTTAAGTTAACAGTCTAATTTTGCTTAAGTCACCAACACATAAAATTAGATTCAGTCTAGATTTACACCCAAGTGTAATGAGCTTAAGTTAACAGTAGATGTTCCTTCAGTAGATATGCCAAGTTGAATACACAGATCTGCAAAGGATAGGCAGATCTAAAGTGGTCAGATCGATCTAACAATTAGATAGCTAGGCTTAACAAACATCACGGATATAGTGATTATATAGATCTAATAATGAGTAGGCAGTCTAACAATGAGAAATAAATCTCATTTTTGGTAGATTAGATATTTGCTCGTCCTAAGAAGGCAAAAATAGCTTTGTATGCGGCCCGCGGGCCGCATGTTGGACAGCACGGCATGAGTATCGCG
This sequence comes from Aporrectodea caliginosa, assembly GCA_020284085.1. NCBI lineage: Eukaryota > Metazoa > Annelida > Clitellata > Crassiclitellata > Lumbricidae > Aporrectodea > Aporrectodea caliginosa. The sequence continues at coordinate 204,113 of JACEVL010000536.1, read as the reverse complement.
CATTCCGACTTTCATGACACAAATTTGAATCTACGCAACGTTTGGCACTTGTAAAGAACGGCGGCCATGTTCTTAGCAGAAACGAAATGAATCTAGTTAGCGTAACATTTCATGAAGGACTTCATGACATTTTACTTCGTTTAAATTAGTAATAAACAAAACATATGTTGTCAAACACGACAGTAGCTGATAGAAAAGCATACTTCTGCTGACGACTTTGTATTCTAAGTCTTTGTCCGCCAGCAGTTCTCGAAGTTCAATTTCCAACAGACCAGATTTTGAAGCTTTTAGAAGGCATAGGGTTGACGTCAAAAGAACGCCTTCAGTTTCTCTATCAAAACGCTGAAGAACTTGCTTCAGTAGCCTGAAAAATCCAGTAGCGATTTCTTAAGTATACACGTGATAAAGTGCTTCACTTAAATTGTTTTTCCATTGAATAAGTTCAGATAGTTAACATTAGGCCTACCTATGCAATGGAAAAGCAAGTATTAATCACTCAGCATCTTTAAATTATGGACTTAATCAAGGTCACCATGTATGCATATGTGGGTTTTTGTATGAATGTAGGCTATGTATCTATAAGCATGTGTATGTTGTGTGCGTTGGTGTACAACTGTACATGTATGTACGTTATATGTATGTATGTATGCATATATATCTGTATGTAAGCATATAGATCAATAAACGCATGTATTCATTCAACAGGCGCTATATAAATGTTCAGTAACACTACCTTATAATATACTGTGAGGTAAATTGGTTTTATAAGGTTCCTTACCTTTTCACTAGATGGAGCTCTGTAAATTTGGGAGTTATAAGGCGCTATATAACATTCTTATCGATAGCTGGCGCCAGTGACTTCCGCGTCAGTAGAGTGTTGTGTGGAAAAGAAGAAGGAGACCGGCCATTTTGTTGTGTTGATCTAAATTCGGGTAGCCTTGAAATTGGTTGAAATCAGCGATTAAAATACAAATGTTTGGGTATTAAGTCGTTGAAAAGTAACCGCTAAGTGAGGTGACTAATTTGAGTCCTGAAACTGAAGTGGTTTGACCAGTTTTGTCGAAATTCGTCGACGTACCTATTGTGTGGGCAGAATTAGGTCACCGAGGTCCTGAAGCTGTGCAGGTCGTTCTTTCCACAACGAAGTGTGCTCACGTTTTATCAGGGAGTAGTCCAAATTCTTTTCCTTGTTTTAATTTCTATAAAGGGGAAAATTAAGGGATTGTGCTCCAGATTTGGTTGGTTGAGCTGATTTAAGTTGATGTATGTGTGAACTGTATCTTAGCATAGACAGCTATAAAAGTAGACTGTGTTCACTGTGTGTAACTAGAGTTTTACTCATTTGCTAGATAACTCTATTTGAACTGGACGTAGCGCTATAGAAGTTATTTAATCTCATTTTATGTTCGAATGATAGTTTACATTAATTAAACATGGATCAAAAGAACGATGAGTTATTGCAGTTGATTTATTCTGATGCTGAACTGAAAGCAGAATATCTGTCTAAAGTTAGTGATGTCCTTAATGATATAGCGACAAGATATGAGTTACCTGTTGAAGACCAAACCTCAGAGTCTAGAGTTCGAACCCCTGTCATGACAGATGTACCAAGGACTTCTGAGTTAGATGTTGATTTATTTGATGAAGATGTATCAAAGTCTGTGGGTGAAACCACCACGAACCCAGAATTATTGCTTAGGGCAATGGTTTCTTCTCCCCAGGAAGACCCGGATATTCACTCACGCCATCTAGGGTTGGAATATGAGGTTTCCCGTCATATGAATGATAATGAGGTGGCATCACTTCTCCTGCAACTGAGGCAAGAACGGTACCCCTCCATGCAAGTACCCTGGTCCTGTAACACTGGTGCTAGGCGCCTTTGGTCTGATCCCTCTGCCCTCAACCGGGTTTCGCCCCAGCTAGCGACGCCGTGTGACGTAATCGCTACAATTGGTACCAGAAGTGGGGTACTTCCGGTTGTCAACGAGGGTAGTAGGGTACTTCCGGTTGTCCACAAGGGTGGTAGGGTATTTCCAGTTGCACAGGAAGAGGTAAGTGATGTGCACAAGTTTAGTACTGCTACTTTTTCGGCTGTTGGAACAGACAGGAATCCTTTGGGGACCGCTGTGCATAAAAGTAGACCGGAGATCAGGTCAACATTCGACCTGATGGAAGGTCGGGAACCAGACCTTTACGGTGAGTATGCTTTTGCAAGGACTACGAGTGCAGATGTGGATGCTACCAAGGCAAAACAGGTTTTTCCTGCTATGGGTAAGTCTGTGAGATTGGATAGGGAGTATTTAGATTTGTTAGAAAAAGTAAATCAGCTGCAAACTAATCTGGAGTTTTTAGTTGCAGGTGGAAAATGGGAATCGAGCACGACAGCCAACAAATTCGTCGACCCGCAAACCCCTCGCATGGAAGCTGTCCGTTCCCTTCGCGCTTCCGGGGTAAATTTCACAGAAGATGCCTATCCCGGTCATGTGGCTTTGGTGAGTCGTTGGGGCACAACCTTCCCTTCAACGCCGAACCCCCGTCATGCCACTCACTTCTTTGAAACGCCGTCAGTAAGAACCTCGACGCACTCTGTTCCGTTCGTCAGTGACCCGACTTACGTTCAGTCTGGTCCGGGAACCTCGAGCGTCCTTCGGTCAGGTCCCATCCATCCCTCGTCGTCGTTATTCCTAAGCGGTCTGACCACAGATTCGTCACAGCCTTGGAAAACCTCGTCAAGGGATGCCTCGTCGCTCTCTCTTCGTCGTGATCAACCATTGATCGAGTCAACGATCTATGGAAATCCTCTTGCGTCGCACATCAGCGTTCCATTGCAGTTTGGCAACGGCCGGGGCAGCAGCATTCCTACTCATACGTCGACAGGTCTGCGACCGAACGTCTCGACCGGGTGTGCATTTGACAGTTACCTTCGCCTACCAGGTAACTGCCGTGAAGAAGTTCCTCTGCCACCGTCGTCATTTCCAGGCCATTCATACAATGAGATCTACCACCTTCCTCCACCAGTTGCAGGACTTGTCTCGTCCAGTCGCTGTTATCAGTCAGCTCAGTTGAATCAGACAGGTGCAATCGGTACAGTCTGGAGTAACACATTGCCTGACCAACCGCAGAAGCCGTGGCCAGTCGAATCACGTGAAGAGAAGAATCAACGAGACTTACTTCGTCAGATGCTGAGAGAAGAACTCAATCTCTTAGCCGCTGAAAAGGTTCGTGCCTCCGTAAGTTCGAACTCTGCTGCTACTGACGGTGAAATGCCGCCGTCCGATGAGAAGATGGTTCTGAAGACTGAACCGTCGTCACAGAAAGATAAACCTCCACCACTGACCCCATCTAAGTCCGGTGATGCGGAGAAACCGACAGAAACAAAGAGCGTGATCACTTCGACCAACGGACCTGTCGAGAAGAATCGCCAGTGGTTGAAATTGGGAACATTTAACGGGAGGACTTCGATCGAAGTCTTCTTGAGACGTTTTGAAATATGTTCCGAGCACAATCGCTGGACTGAGGAAGATCGGGTGAGTCAACTCATGTGCTCGTTGACTGAGCCCGCAAGCCACCTTCTCTGTGAGAGCAACACAACCTCGGAATTCTCGTCTTCTGATCTTGTGGACGTTCTGAGGTCACGATATGGAAGCGCAAACCAGGCCAGCTTATACCAAACACAGTTGAGTACGCGCAGGCAGAAGGAAGGAGAGCACCTGAGTACTCTTGCCCAAGATGTACGTCGCCTGCTGACATTGGCCTATCCAGGACCGAGTTCCGTACACCGGGAAACTATAGCCATCCGGGCTTTCATCGACGCGCTGAGGGACAAAGTGTTAGCCCTCAAGGTCCGTGAAAGAGAGCCAGCGACCTTGGACGATGCGGTTAAGCTCGCATTACGGCTGGAATGTTACCAGAAAACAGAGGATGAAGGCAGAGAAGTCTACGAACGTCGTCCTGGCCGGATCAAAAGTGTCAAGGAAGATGGAGTCTCAGCCGAGACCCTCCGAAAAATTCTCAAGGAGGAGCTGGAATCACATCGGCAGCGTCTGGACCGCTTCGAGAAGGACTTGGGGTCGATCCATCGGCGTTTGGCAGATCATCCGGTGAGTCATGAAACCTCAAGGGAGAATCCGACTTGGTCTGGACCTCCCCGACAGTTCAATGGGCGTGGTCACCAAGTTCAGTCACAGAATAACCGTCGTTCTGGTCATCGTGACAATCGCTGCTATAACTGTCACGGAAGTGGACACTTTGCCCGTAGCTGCCCATTCCGCCAGGGTGAACAACTGGACAATTCTGAAGAAAGAGGACAAGCGACTACTGAAGGAGAATCAACCAACGTGTGTTACGTACAAGGTAGCACGAACGCCTATTTGTCACTACGAGTTCATGGTTCAAGGCTGAACGCTTTGATCGATACTGGTAGTCAAATCAGCCTTGCTCCGGCATCGATCATCCGTCGTCGAGACTTGGTCAAGTCAGAACAAGTCCTCCGTGCCGCAAATTCTACCGAGATCAAGGTCCTAGGCGAAACGACCTTGAAGTGTGAAGCTGACGGATTCACGTTCGAAGTACACTGCCTGGTAACTGAACAGTTGTCGGAACTGATACTAGGACTCGATTGGTTAGAGCAGCATAAGGCCACATGGAATTTTGAAGAACATTGGATCAAAATTGGTGAACATGCTCTTCCCTTGCATCGAGGTGCTACAAGACGTGGTAACACCTGCAGAAAGATTGTGACAGCTCGAAATGTGGAAATACCAGCTTTATCCGAGATGGACGTTGAAACTTTTGCCGTGCTACCGAGTCCTATTGAAGAAGTTACGCTCTGGAACGAGGACGCCATCGGAGGAAACAAGGCCGCGTGTTTGCTGGTGAACGAGAACTTCCCCTACGAACGGAAAGAAAACATCGAGCAGACAGCGAACCTGGACCATTTTCCTCATCGCGCTGAAGCCTGTCCGATTTACTCACAAGAGGCCACCGCCGTTGCCTTCTCCAGGGTTGGCGGCCCCCGTCAGTCGCTAACCGACCAGGGCCGGTGGGTTGAATCTGCACTCTTCCAAGCCCTGTGCCGACGCCTTGGACCAGTGGAGCGATTCCCTCAAACCCTGAATTCCATTCTGGGGAAGGTTGTGTCCCAAAGCCAACGGGAATGGGATCGGCATCTCCCTATGGTGAGGGCACCTTTTCGTGCAACAGAGCACGAACGCACAGGTTTTGTTTGTTTTTAGGATGTAGGATGTAAATGGTAACTGTTAAGGTACAAGGTGATTAAGAGTTATGTTGTGGTGGTGAATACAAGGTAAATTTATTTTGAACAGGAAATTTGTAAGGGACATGCGTGTTTCTTCTTACACTACAGTACAGTTGTAAAGAAACATAATTCTCCCTTGAAAAATCCTTGTGTGTTTCTTGTTAGATGAGAAATGATTGTATGTGATTGTATGTGAAGTGCCTCGTTCATTCATTCTTTCATCGTTGTTTCTTTTCATTGATTATTCTACCTTCCCTTTTTAATTAATTAATTCGTTCATTCATTTTTAATCAACCATTTTTTAATCAATTATTTTTAATCATTAATTTTTAATCGTTCGTTTTAATCAATTATTTTTAATCATTAATTTTTAATCGTTCATTTTAATCATTTATTTTTATTGTTTTAATCGTTCAATTCTTTCATCGATCAATCATTCCATCCTTCCGTACCTCTCTCCCTCCTCTTATCAAGACACTTACTATAGCGAGTTTTAAGTACCACATGAAAGCAGTAAGATACTTAAAACCTCCTTCCTTTCTTGACTTCTCACTTCTGTATTTCACTCTCCCGATCCCAGGTCGTGGCACTCTTCGGTCGGCTGCCCATGGACTTCTGAGTCCTGACTGTCACTCATTTGCATACTGCTGCCGCTCAGTTTAGAAGCTTTACCTATGCTGGGTCCATCTGCTCGAGTCACTTTCTCGAGAGCTGCAGCTGGAGTTCCTTTGTTCCTTCCATAGTATCGCGAGCCACTCGGAAGTCTGTGTTATCTGACAGTGATTTCGCTGGTTCATGCCGGGAGCAACACTGATGAGATTTTTTCTTGAAGTGGTATGTTAAATGTCAGACTACAATTACAGTTTGTATTAAAATGTTGCATAGTTCTAGGCCTATGGTAGAACCAATGAATATGTGCATAAATGAACCCTACTGTATCTTACAAGATATATAATATATATAAAATTATATATATGTATATATATACAGATTGAAAAAAGAAAAAGAGTTCTGACATAAATATAATATATTATATATATAAAAAGATCTCCTGCGTTAGGATCCATTTTGTCATTGGCTTGCTTCATATAGGCCTAGGGCTCTCAGAGAAAAAAGGAGGTGAACCAAAATGCAGTCGTCTAATGGATCTGGCGCCCAACGGAATTACCGTTTCAATTTCTGTTTCTCCTTTGACCCATTTGAGTCTAGTGTTTCCGTCCCTCTGGGTCTCAGTGCATGATTGCCAGCGGTGGTAGGTCAAAGCACCCGATGATTCCACCAATTTAGTTTCCATTTCCGTGAATAATGAATCGGAGCAGCAGCATCAACCAGACGATAGATGGATAGCCTACATCCGAATACTATTCTCGAGAGGCGGTCTTAAGCTCATCTTGCCCGTCTGTCTGTCTGTCTCGCTCTGTCTCTGTCTCAGTGTATGTGTCTGTATGAATGTCTGTCTAGCTTTATGTTTGTAATCATGTCTGCTTGCATTGCATCTTGGTGATGCATGTCTTCGAATTTCCTCGTCTGTGATCTTTATGTGCAGCCTGTGTAAATTTTTTTGGTTCTCACTGACTTTAAAAACACATCTACGTCCAAATTTCGGCTCTTAAGATTCGATCCTAATCCGTAGCAATCATGGAATTACATCGCCTTCCCCTTGGCTGATTTCTAACGCTACATTCTTTGCCGACGACTTCCAAAGAGTCAATCGATCTGGTTTCGATTTCTAGAGTAGTGCAAACTCGAGATTAGACAAGTAGTCTTTGTTTTTGTCAGGTATAGTTAACTAGCGGGGCTCTCCTTTGGTCTTCATCTTCTGCGGATCGTGCATCGTGTCCGATGAAGCGCAGCATGCGCATCCGGACTGTGGTGGAGTTGGGTGTCATTGCTGTTATCCTCCTGATTATCAGATTGCTTATGCATGTAATACCTGAAATTGACTCTTGCCAAGATGAAGGAATTCGGTCTAAGAGCAATTAGAAGAAGAATATTGCTCTCCATTCAGTGCCGAGCATAACTGAAAAAGACACAAGTAGTTTGAGAGCAGGTTTAGCCGAAGAGTTGTCAAATTAGAGGAATTGTTTGGTATCATCTACATACAAATGTTAGTCTGTAGAATCGTTTATCGAGTGATGCGGTCTGCAGTGTAGAAACGGCCTAGTACTGTACACAACCTGGCCTGCGGAACACCACTGTTCAAGACAGCTGGCGCCGATCCGAATTGATTTACAGGAGCTGAGTGAGGCCAAGGTTGCACGTAAGACACGAACCAGTAATTTGTCTTTTATTGCCATTACCAATAATTTATAAAACTACGAGAAGGTGACTGTAAGCATAAATCACAGTTTGAACGAAAATCGATGCTGAAATGAGTTTTCGATGAAGCTTGATGAAGACACTCCGAATACGGTTTACAGCCAAATATATTTTTAGAATAGTTACTGTAGACTTGATCCAAGTTCCATTAAATATTATAACGTTAATTCAATTTAACAATTAAGGGCACACCGTCTTACCCTTTCACAATCGATTAAATATATATACAGAAAACCTATATATACAACAGTCCGTGGAGACAGTAGAATGTATAGCAGAAAGCCTGAGGAAGAGGTCATAAAGAAGGTCAACTCATTGCTGACACTTGACCTTTCGCCCATCTTCGATCGATCTTTTTCCACCAATGATGCCATCAGCTGCAGCCGCGATTCAGCTATAAGACAATGGCACCGGTCTACAAGACAATGGCATTCGATCTATTAGGCAGAAATTCATCTCTCGTTCCTGCATCGCTGCGTGGGCCGGAGTTCAAGGCATCCATCAATTACAAGGCTCAGTCCCTGACACACATAGACTGAATGAACACGAATGAGCGAACGAACGAGGAAAGAAGTGCGAATGACCGAATGAATGATTAACGCTCTTTCGTTATCGTAATTGTAATCTCAAGGTTCTAAAGCGCCCAAAAAGCGTAGTCGCGGGAACCAGGTTATTCACAGGCGCTTAATCAAAAAAGAATCGATAGGCGTGGAATAACAATCAGTTCCAGGTCAAGATCCAAGGGCGTCAGCCAGACAGACAGACGACTAAGGTGGATGGTGTTTAGAATTTAAGCGGTGAGGGAGGTAAGGGTAAGAGAAGAAATCAGGATAGGATTTGTGAAATGGCAGTGCTTTCAGTTTTGAGTGAAAGACCTGTGGAGAGATAGCAAGAGCTGAGGTTTTGCTGATATTTGTGATATGACATGAAAAGATATATGGTGTGATTATGATATGATATGATATCATCAATCGTTGTATGAAGAAGAGTTGGCTAAATGAGTTGAGGGAGCTCCTGANGTTCCTTTCGGGATGATCAACTCAGGAAGAACATTTGTTAAAGCAATTAACATGGTTTTACAGCCTATAAATGAATTTGCTGAGCCCTCTGTAGATGACATTGCTGTGCATTCAGATGACTGGAAGATTCATTTACAGCATTTAGATACATATTTAATGCAAATGAGACTGCATAACATTACTCTGAACTTGAAGAAATGTATCTTTGGTAAGAGTGAGGAGTTCATCGGTCATATGGTTGGTTCTGGAACGATTCAAATGAATCCAGATAGAATTGAAAGTTTAATTAATTTGAAAACCCCAGAAACGAAGAAACAAGTTAAACAATTGCTGGGATTTTTTGGTTACTATAGACAGTTTATCAAAGATTTTGCACAGATTGCGAAACCTCTATCTGATTTGACAAGCAAACATGTTCCAGATAAGATTGATTGGACATTAGACATCAACAGGCATTTAATTTACTTAAAGATGCCTTTACGCTCTAAAGTTGTTTTATATGTTTTGATGTTGGAAAACCTTTTAATTTGTACTGTGACAGCAGTGATTTTGCAGTAGGAGCAGTTTAACGCAGATGGATGATAAAGGGAATAGAGGCGCCCTGTGTCATTTTATAAGTCCAGAAGTTGACTGATACCCAGAAGAGATGGGCAACTGTGGAGAAAGAAGCCTATGCTATTGTTTGGGCTCTAAATAGAAGTTAAAAAAAGAGATAATCATTGGATCTAAAGTTCACATCTTTACCGATTCTTAATCTTTTAACTTATCTGACTGAATCTATGTCTAAGAGTCTGCTAAATTGGTGCGTTGGGCTTTAGCACTGCAAACTTTTGATGTAGAAGTTAATTATAAGAAAGGACGATTAAATGTTGTAGCAGATTGTTTATCTAGATTATAAGATTGTTTATTTTACTGTATTATATAGTATTAAGTTTATTGCGTATTTTAGTACATGATGATTTTTGCAAATTTTTAAGTTTAATTTGCTCAATCCAAAGAAAGGGAAGAAGGTAATGTGAACAAGTGTTTTGCATATATAATGAGCACAGGTGTTCTTTAGGTTGATATATATATATGTGTGTATCGATTGTTAAGCGTTTTAGTCTTAGGCCTTAGTTTGCGCTGTCGGCTCGTGGGCGCTTTGGCCCCAAAGTAGCCTAAACATTGCAGCTGACGGTAGATTTCTTTTACACGTGCAGTTAGCGCGCCAAACTTAGAAACTGCTGATGACAGTAAATTTGAACAATACAGTGTAGTACAGTTGTTTAAATGCAAGAGTTGAGTGGTTGTTATTAAACTGTGTTTGAAGAAAGAAAGAAACATTCAAGAACTGTGTCAATTTAATAATTTCTGAAACAGTTAGAAGACGTTCGAAGCAATTTATATGTAGAGATAAGGAAAGTTCTTGAGAATTACAGAGTCACAACTAAGAAAGAAAAGAGTAGAGTGACACTGGGGCTCATAGTTTATAAAACTATAAACTTTGGCCAACCAAAGGTCATCTGATCATCTTTGTCTGGTATACCAAAATCAAGAACTAGTTCTTGGCAAACAAACTTTTTCAGTATCTGGACCTACTTTTGGAACTATCTTCCTGGTGTCCGTACGCTGTGCTCAGTCGCTTGGGTCATTTCGTTCTCGGCGGAAGAGTCCACCTCTTTCAAATTGCTTATCCACCATAGACTGTCTCTCTGTCTCTTACGGACTGATCTTTTGGATGGTGACCTGATTACGGATTGTTTTGATGCGCCATCGGTTGATGACTTGTGCATTAGACACCGGCGCGATAGAAGTTACTAATTACATTACATTACATCACTCTTGTCTGAAGTTCTCACTGACCCAGGCCACCTGGGTTTAGCTCATGCCTTTTTACCCTAGGTGGCAGCAAAAGTACAATGAGCTTGCGCTTTGTTTATCAGGCGCTTCATTAAAGAATAAATTCACTCCGAAAAAATTTATATATTATTATTATTATTATTTCCAAAGGATGGACCGCGACTCGCTGCTGCTCCTTGGGGCCCCGCTGTTCAACGGCGGTGCAGTGGACGAAGTGCGCATCAAGCACTGTGACTCGCTGCAACAGGCGTTGGGGGACCTGGCATACCTTCAGTCACAAGCGGCACTGATGCTGCTGCGTTCATGCTTCGGGCTGCGAAACTTATATACCTTTTGCGAACAGCAACATGCTGGGGCCACCCCCTACTTGAGAAGATGGACGACCAAATGCGAATAGGACTGGATAAGATCCTTAACATCGAGCTCAGCGACATACAGTGGAAACAGGCCACGCTCCCAATCAGAGACGGAGGACTCGGGATCAGACGGGTTTTGATGCAGGCATCTTCAGCTTACTTAGCGTCAGCTGCATCGACCAGGTCGCTCTTTGGCGCTGTCCTCGACGCGGAGGTGTGGAGCGATGCACATGGACGAAATCCAGGAGGCCCGCAAATCAACGCGCCCGGGTGGAGTGGAGCCGGCCTTGACCAGCCAGCTGCAGTGTGGTATGCTAACAGTGACCCACTCAACCGGGCAAGGCTCTGCACGGTGAGATCGCCCCAGGCCGGAGACTGGCTCTCGACCGTTCCCGTGAGCTGGTGTGGGTTGGGTCTGAGCTCTGTGCGCTGCATCAATGTCAATGTGGTGAGACCGCTGATCCAGGAGGTCATCATGGACTGGTCTGCAGCCGATCGACGGGGAGAGCGACCTGCCACTTTGCCGTAAATGACATCACCTGAAGAGCCCTTCTGAAAGCTGATATCCCGAGCTCCAAGGAGCCACCAGGTCTGATTCATACGGACAGCAAGAGACCGGATGGAGCAACACTGGTCCCGTGGGCGAGGGGTAGGCACGTCGCTTGGGACACAACAGCCATCCATACCTGCCTCCTATAGCCATGTGACACAGTTTCTAATCATGCAAATGTGAGCAACCGAACATGCCGCAGACCGGAAGTCTGCCAAATACTCATCCTTTCCCTCTACTCACGATTTCGTTCCAGTAGCTATCGAAACGATGGGCCCGTCAATCGCACAAACCGCGAGTTCTTGATAGAGTTGGGGCGTCGCATAACCGCCGTCAAAGGCGATCCTCTGGAGACCGTGTACCTGTTTCAGCGTTTATATATTTGCACTCAGATATTCAACGCCACAGTTTTCAGAGGCACGTTCGCACAACCCACCCCTTATACCAGAGGTTCATGGCTAACCCAATTTAATGGCACACCCTAGGATAGTTCCTAAGAGCCTGAGGAATTATACCTACCTCGGACGACAAATATTATTATTACTATTATTATTATTATTACATTATTATTATTATTATTATTATTATTTATTATTATTATTATTATTATTATTATTATACATGTAATCATACTGCGGTGTGTCAGTTTGAAATAATAAACGAAGAATATTATTATTATTATTATTATTATTATTATTATTATTATTATTATTATTATTATTATTATTATTGTTTTATTTGTTTACTTTTTATTATTATTATTATTATATCAAAATCTAGTGTAACTGGAAGGGCTACCCCTCTTCCAACTCGGGCATAGGGTCAACAAAAGACCAGGCGAAGGCCACAGCGTTAAAGCGCTGAATTGTCAGAGAAAGTCTTTGAAAGAGAAAGGTTGTCTCTCTGACTTCGTCCGTCGCCTTTGTCAGATGACGGCCCATCTCTGTGATTAATGCAAGGCCTCTTAAGTTAATGGGGCCTAGAGTTTCCAGGGCCAGCGGGATGAAGTCATGCGTGTCCAGAAGGGTCTGGTACTTTTGATTTTTTCTGTTGTCCGCTATTTCTGCTGCAGCTCCTGCTGTTACGGCCGTTGCCTGCAGGTAGGAAGGCGCTATCGTGTCAACCACCGTTGCGTCCCAATTATTATTATTATTATTTATTATTATTATTATTATTATTATTATTATTATAATTATTATTATTATAGGTACTTGTAAAACACTTTCTATGTTACTGGTTCAAGAGTAATGATGTGCTCTCTAAAGTCGCCAAAATGATGCTAACATTCAAAAGAACAAAAGCTCATTAATAAGCAAATAGAAAAGACGTCATCGACAGAGTGATACTTACCCACGTGCAGGTTTGCAACGAAAGAGTTGACTCCAGAGTTTTGCAGGGCGTTCTGCAAGTCGGTGGCATATACCAAATTACCGCTTTTATATGACATGACGACAGGAACCATTCCTAGAAACAAAACGCAATCTATAATTGTCACATACGAATGTAAATAGGGACTTTCATGCAACTCTCATAAGGAATTCTGAAAGTGTGTTGAACTGAATAAAATAAACAGTACAATTTACTGTCACGTGTCGTTTGCGATGAGCTCACGCGTCAGAGAACGAACAACTAAATCTATTCACGGCTGTAATTGGCTTGACCGAATATCGTTCATGGATGCAGTACACTTGGCGTCCCTCCACCAACCGCTGATGCCGTTGAGCTGTACATGTACATGTTATGACGATTACACCACTCGAAAGCCAAGCGCAGGGCACCAGCTTATTCACGAGCGCTGCGTCTAGTCGAAAGGGTTATCCGAGAGAGTAGTCCGAAGGAGGTCCAAGTCCGGTTTCCAGAGGATCAGAGGTGTCAGAGTAGCTGCTAAGGTGGGTGTCGTTTGCGTCGAGAGTTGGAAGGTAGATGATTAGTTTTGTCGAGGTAAGAGTTCTTGAAGAGAAGAGACTTTAGTTTTCAGTGGAAAGCCTTGGCAGTGATGGATAGAGGAGCCTGATGCGTATGATGATTGGTGATTGGAGATGATGGTGGAGGAACCGAAAAAGTGCGGAATTCAGAGGTAGGTCGTTCCAGAGACGTGGTGCAGTGTTAGATATGGCTCGGTTGGAGAACTTGAGATGAGTAGTGACAGGAGGTCGAGAGAGTGTGAGAACGGAGGATGATCGGGTAGAGCGGGTTGGCTGGATGGTGAAGAGGTCGCGGAGATATCTTGGCTGGGAGTGTTGTAGAGAGTTGTAGGTTAGTGATAGGACTTTGAAGTGAATTCGCTCTGGGATTTTTAACCAATGGAGTGATTTGATAATGGGACGTAACGCTCCTAGTCCTTGAGAACGTTACGAAACGTTACAAGGGTGGGTGGGTGGGTCGAGCTGAACGTTACGTAACGCTTTTACCAACAGTTTAGCAGTGTTATTTCAGTAAGGGGGCATATAGGTTTGAAAGGACTGAAAACTTAGACGTTATTTGGCTACGCTAACAACGTCATAGTTACTCCACCCGTTCACCGGGACGGAGGGAGGCACTGGTGGGTCAATGAGTAAGCAAGTAAGTAGGTTCATCTTTTCGCTGGGTAAGTAAGTTAAGTTTCTAGGAGTCCACTTGGATGAACACCTAACCTGGAATATTCATATATCTCACATAGCCTCTAAGATCTCAAAAAACGTGGGTATATTATCACGTATCGCGTATATAATACCTATCCGCTTACGGTTAAATCTGTACTATTCACTCGTTCAGCCCTACTTGTCATATTGCAATATGGTCTGGGCTTCAAATTATGCTTCTAGACTAAAAAGACTTGTCCTTCTGCAAAACAAAGCTGTTAGAATAATCTCAGGGTCGTTTGCTTATGAGTCCACCGCTCAAATTTTCCATAAATTTAAAATACCAAAACCTGAACAGATTAAAATTATCCAAATCTGTGAGTTCATGTTTAAATATAAGTCACATGCCCTGCCACCGACTTTTGATGGTTATTTTCACTCAGCCTCAGAAATCCACCGTTACGAAGTAAGATCTGCTGCAAACTTCAGAGGGATCTCCACTCGCACCAACACACGAAAATTTTCTCTAAAAAACGCTGGCCCTGCATTATGGAATGGTCTCCCTCTCGAACTCAGAAACGTCCATAGTTTCCTTTTGTTTAAAAGCCAACTACGCGTGTATCTCTTCCCTCCGGTTATTTAAGTTTATTCTGTGTGCACGTTAGTTTACTAGTTAAGATTTGTTCTTTGATTACTCATCCTTTGTTCCCTGTCGTTTAAAACACTTATAGATATTTCCCGACCACCTAATTATTACTAGCATTACTTTACTTTAGGGTGACCCTTGTCAGCGGGGCTTAGGCCCTTTTAGGACTCCCCTTTGAACCAACATCATCATTGTTTATCTTTTCTCTTGTCAAACCTTTTGTTCAACTGGTTTCAATAAAAAAGCGTGGTTATGGTTATGGTTATATATTATATATATACATGCAAACGTATATATAATTTTTTATATTTATTTATTCTACACGAGAATTTGCATAGCGCCCCTTCAGGGAACTTCTCGCATACATGCACACGTGCATACAGACATGCGTATATATCTGAATGCATGCATGAATGCATACAAACATGCATATTCGCATACATGCATACATGTATACGTGCTTGCATACGTACATAATTTATTCACACTGTTGCATGAAGGCGTGGGGACATAGCAGGTGTGTCATAGGTAAGATGAATCGCACCCCTAATACTTTAGGCGCTTGAACGTTATGTCATAAAGCCAGCCGTATAGCAATAATTAGAGTTCAGACGGTTTCATCTTTAGCGCTGGTCTGTTTTCAGCTATGAGACACTTTTGTTAGCAACTAACATACATTAACACGTTTTAACTTAAAATTTATATGACACTAACAAGTCTTCACTTAATAACTGAAGAACCGATTGACAATAACAAATCTTTGGTTCAATTAAATAAATACTTAATTTAATCAATGCAGCTTCTATTTACGGAAACACTTATACCTCTTATAAATCAAACTTCCATTTAGGCCAACAATTATTTTCATCATTTTCCTGCATTTCCACAAGAATATTATACGATTATATCTTAGACTGGGGATTATGTCCTACCCTGGGGACAATGTCCGGGGACAATGTCCGGGGATTATGTCCTTGGGGATAATCGTAATCGTAATCGTAATCGAACATTTATATAGCGCCACTCAAAAACAGAGGCGCTCCCGACCCGAGCCAGTGTCTTCATTGGTAAAGAGAGGTTTTCAGGCGCTGACGGAACTGGTCAAAAGAAATAGAGAAAAGGTCAGTCCTGAGGGACTGAGGTAACTGGTTCCAGCTATTGGGACCAACAATAGCGAAACTCCTAGACTGGGCCGTAGAAGTACGCACCCGCGGGACAACCAAGTAACCACGGGCCGAGGACCTAAGGGAGGAACGAATGTGCAGAGAAGATACTGGGGCACAAAGAGCCCTAAGGTAAAGAGGAGCAGAGCCAGCAAGACAGCTTCGCATGAGGGAACAGACCTTGAATTGGATGCGCTGGCGGATGGGGAGCCAGTGAAGGGAGTCGCGGATAAAATAGGAGATATGGTCAAACTTAGCAATGCCCCCTATGAGACGGGCGGCAGCGTTTAGAATGGACTGAAGTTTAGATGTATTTGTTGAGGAGAGACCAACGTACACCGCATTCCCATAATCAATCCTGGAACAGATCAATGCATGAACCAAAGTCGTGATAGCGTGCAGTGGTAGTGATTGATTCAATTCATAATGTCCTACACTCACGCCGCGTACAGCAACATACACCTTAGGAAATAAATTCAAGTTTTCAATTACACTTTCATGATAAAATTATTTAGCTTGACAGAGTAATTTTAAGATCTCCAATATAATTCAAGACGCTGTATTGGTGTAACTTGACAGTTTCCCAGGCGTAGACTCATCCTGGGTCTTTCAGGTCGTCCCGTCACTCCATCGGAGAGTACATACAAATATTCAAAATTCATATATTATGTAATATCATACAATAACACGAATCTATACTTAGTTACACTGCCTTGGAAATTACATATGCACTGAATGCTGAAAACATGGTAGAATGATGTGCAGATGACAAGCACAAGTTCTTAATGGACCTTGATGTCATGTGGCGAATTCGAAGCTCAATTTATGACTCAACTCTACACTTGACTGTCAGGATGACGGAAAAGTGGCAACGTACATTACTACCATTCATAGTGCACACTAACAGGAACTGCAACTGATTCATCTTGCTCCATTACTCGACTTCTGCAACTGACCTATGGGAAAGGACTAATACCTTGCGGATGTTATGTTTTTCCAGTGCACCTTAAAGAGTCAAATTTGCGATGAGATATATGACACAACAATTAACTGGACTCAAACGTCTTTAAATAAAACTGCAAAAGTTCAAATAAAATACAAGAACTCAAGAATCTGTAATTATCTGAGTGCGTGTAAGCAGAGTGGCGTGAAAACTTGACCTACTCTCAACGAGACACAGCAATGCAGAGTTCATAAGTTGTTGCATTTTTGATAAATAAATCTTATGTCACGCCGCGTGAACTTCGAGGAGCCAGAAAAGTGCTCAGAAACTAAATTACAGGGAAAACGCGTAGGCCACATGGTTTTCAGATCTTTTCCGAAGCAAGTCTAGCGACTAAGTCCTTTAGTCATTTTGTCCGAATAATACACATGCCGATGGGCTATGCGTATTATCGCACCCAAATCAGACCTGGCATTTCTCTTCACGGACACAGTTTTCTGGGACAAGACAAAGTACATAAACCGAAAGCGGGCCTACGATGCAAATCGAGCGAAAACGATATAGAAGGATAGACATACACGAAGAAATCAGGGCGAAGTCCTCAAACACACAAGAGCCTGGGATGAAAACCCGAGTGAAGCTCTGAAAAATTGTCATTACCCAGATAATCTCCACGTCCTACATGTAGGACAGTTAGTTTTTTATGCAATAATACATAATAACATCTCTTATTTATATATACTCTTTTTTACAAGGAAGATGTACTTTCTGTACGTTGTAATGTTTGTTGTTGACTTTGCTTGCGTTGTCATATCAGAGAAATAAAATTTCAATTCGAAGAAAAGCGGAATCTGAGAAATCGTCGATATGGCTAGAAAGAGGTGGGTGTACACTATTACATGCGAAAATTATAAAATATTATAACTATTTCTAAATTACCTACAGCTATGAAGGTATGCATGAAAATTATTAGTCCTTTGTTAGTCAATATTACCAGGCTTTGGCAGGGATCGTTAGTGCACCGTCCTACATGTAGGACACTGGGACTATGTACAACATATTATTTGGAAATTGTTTGTCACTTCATCCAATTTTTTTTAGGGTCAGGGTTAGTTCCAGGGTTGGTATTAGGGTCATTTTGAACAGGTAGGTCTGCCTAGTATGCCAATAGACAAATTTTTATGTTCTTACTGTTGTTATATTTTTGGTATATAGTATTGGCTTACACACTAGTAACACAATGTATTAGAAATTTTTTCTTGTATTTTCACAGAATGTACAAACTTCATGAAGTGATGGCCATGCTGGAGGATGATCCAGATTCTGTGCCAGCTGCTGGAGTAGACATTGTTATACAGCCACCCGATAACGCATGTGCAGAAGTAACTGATGAGGATTCAGGAGATGAGGAGACGGTAACCATAAACAACCTGCCTCCAAGTCAATTGCGTGCCGATGCTGAGACGCAACGTCCACCAGATGACGACAGCAGTACTGACAGCGATGATGATGCGCGTCACCTAGCTGCATCCAGTCTTCCTCCAGCAAAGAAGAAGATGAAGGTATATACATGGAGAAAAGGTGATTTAGCGCTTTCTCCGATTACATCAAGGACTTGGAACCCTAAAGATGTCATTGAACTTAGGGAATCACCAGTTGACCTCTTTCTCACCTTCTTTGATGCTGAGGTCTTCGGCATGATCGTGACTCAAAGCAACAACTATGCAGCTCGCAAGAACAAGAATCTCGACATGACTGTTGAAGAGCTGAAATGCTTCATTGGAATTCTCCTTCTCAGTGGCTATGTTGAAGTACCGAGGCGCCGTATGTACTGGCAGCAGTCCGAAGACACGCACAACTCGTTGGTCGCTGCTGCAATGACTAGGAATCGCTTCGACGAAATTATGTCATGCCTTCACCTTACTGATAATGACCGTCTGGATAAGGCCGACAAGTTCGCCAAGGTGCGTCCGTTGTTTGATGAACTGAACAAGGCGTTCCTAGCAAATGGCCCACATGAAGAAAATCACAGTGTCGATGAAGCAATGGTGCCTTGCTTTGGGCGGCATGGCTGCAAGCAGTTTATCAGAGGTAAACCGATTCGGTATGGATTCAAGTTATGGGTTGGTGCAACGCGACTCGGTTATGTCAACTGGATGGAGCCATATCAAGGGGCTGGTTCAAGGATTGATCCAAAGTACAAAGATTTGGGTCTTGGAGCAGGCGTCATACTTCAATATGCTGACGTGATCTCTTCCATTGGCGATGATCCATACCATATCTTCTTCGACAATTTCTTCACATCGATACCATTGCTGGCAGAACTTTCACAACGCAAGCTGAAGGCAACAGGAACGATTCGGGAAAACAGAACTTCAAAGTGTCCTCTTCAGGACACAAAAGCTATGAAGAAGACTGAACGTGGCTCATACGACTTTCGACTAGCGAAAGATGAGAACATTGTTGTTTGCAAATGGAATGACAACAGCGTTGTGTCCATTGCCTCGAATGCATTATCTGTACGACTGACTCACAATGTTACCAGATACTCACAGAAGAAGAAAAAGAATATCAGCGTCACACAACCTCACCTTGTCCGCGTCTACAACGAAAACATGGGAGGCGTCGACCGCTGTGACCAAAATATCAGCCTGTACCGTATTTCAGTAAGAGGACAGAAGTGGTACTTCCCTCTGATATGTCACTGTGTCGATTTGGCTGAGCAAAATGCCTGGCAACTCCACAAAGCTCGCAAAGGATCACTGGATCATCTCCAGTTCCGCCGTCGCGTAGTAACCGCTCTACTGGAGACCAATGCCAAATCATCAAAGGGTGCAGGTAGACCGTCACAGACTGAACATGTCGACTCCAGATATGATCGATTAGACCATCTCGTGGAGCCGCAGGAGAAACAAAGAAGATGTCGACACTGTCATCAAAAGTGAACCACTCGGTGCAGCAAGTGCAACATTGGTTTGCACGTGAAGTGTTTCATTGACTATCACAAGAAATAAACCAAGTCTAGATTAATTCTAGGCAGAAGACAAAATAGTCATAATAATGTCATTTTATCATTTGTGAGGAAAATAGATCTGCATTATTGCTGTAAACAAAAACCTATGATCATATTCATATTTGGAAACTGCATGTGTTGTGTGTTCCCAGCGTCCTACATGTAGGACGGCTGATTTCTAAGTAACCACGTACAGCAAACATGAAAATACATTTTCCCCCTCTATTTTGTATTTATTTCTATCAGATTATTCACAGTAATGCCTAAAACTATGAAAAAAAGGCCCGTGGGAACATCTGGGTTAATAAAAAATACATGATATGGGCAGCGATATAGAAGGGCCGAAATAGCCTACACGAAAGTATGGCAAGAAAACTAGGGCGATGTGGCAGATGTCGCTAAGTGCCTACACACGGCGCAACCTACTCTCGCCATATTTAATCACTGACCTCGAAATACAGTGAAGCCGTGAAAAATTATGACTGGGAAAAAAACGGGTACGAACGCTTGTAAATGCATAAACTGACTAGAGAATCTACCAGTATATGCTGAAGTAAAAGCGGCGCAATACAGTATAAGCCCACCAATTATAAAGCGAATAGCAAAAATTATAAAATCACCTGTTCTCTTGAGAACGATGTTCCTAGCAACAGCAATTGTTCTTTGTGCGTCACCGCAGTTGAACACTAATCCACGAGCCTTTGATAATTACCTGTAAACCCTTGGCTGGAAAAGTGCATAAAGAATGTTAACCAATCAAGTTGTTATTTTATTAGATTAAGAATCCAGTTGTGTGTTTATAATTACCCTGTTGCCCAGCCATTGTCCAGTCAATCTTCTAATAAACAACAACAGGATCAGAATTCTTTCTGTTGAAATAAAAAAAACATAATATTTTATAAAATAAGTTGTAAAATGAAATAAAATATAGTATTAAATAGGTCAGAAGAAGTCCAGAGATCGTGTTGCCGATTATTTGGCAGGCGCTGCAGAACTGTCTGAAGTTGTCAAAAGGTTCGAGTGGGAAGTCTTTGCCCAAACTTTGTCCTTCAAGCTTTAATTCTCCTAGGCCACCGTTGTTTGACTACCCAAACAGACCTCTAACGCCTAGCTGAACGTCGCATAGTCCATATGCCATCCTTGCCTCTCTTGCCGCCTGTAGGTCGCGTTCAAGTCGATTGTTGCATCGACGGTCCACTAAGTACAGCTAGCGCTAGATTCCCACGGTCGGTGACGGACGGCGTTGGCGCGGGGAGAATATTATCGAGACGGACACTGAAAGAAACCGACGGAGATAAACGCGCTGTCAGAGACACGGACAAGCAATACACGCAGTAGGGTGTGTCTAAAAATTGAAGTTTCAAAATTATTATCGGCCTTGCTATTTTTGTGTTCCACCCTGAGAAACATTGTCATTTGCCAAGTGAAACCAGGATCCTCAATGTGAATAATAAGGTCGTGACTGAAGACCTTTTGAGACGCGTGATCAATATGTGATCAATAGCTTCTGTTGTATGTGACCAGGCTTTCTGAAATGATTGTCAATTCCTGGATGAACGTCACATATGGAAGCTAAAATCCTGGTCGATAAATGGGAATCCGTCTGCGGCTGTTCCAAAAGCGATGATTAAGACTTCAAAGGTGGAAAAAAGCCGCATCAGTTTACACATGTTTCGCACGCAGATTTTCCTGGTGGAAGACGATCCAATCTTACCGCCACAGAGCGAGAAGTAATTATGTCGGAATTACGACATGGCATATCGTATCATATCGCATCGTATCGTATCTGAGAATTTGTAAAGCGCCTCTTACAGTACTAGCTATTCAGAGGCGCTCTCAGCGTGACAGCCTTAGGAAATAAGAAAATCTTCAAGCAACGAAGGGATGAAGGTGGGACCCGGACTAAAATCTTACTGCGGATTGAGGGGGAAGTCATAGAAGGGCTCACGATGGCGAAGGCACGGTGCTGGGCCTAGGTACGATGTACTACTAACCTGTAGGCGATGCTCGTCGGAATGCGACGTCAAACGTAGATTGATGCCATATCTCGACAACAGCGAAAATATCCAGATCATGGCTCATCCCGTCATGTTTTCTGTTAAGACTTTGAGGACAAATAGTCTTTGCGAGGTGCAACAGAGGGGCGGATCGAACGGATCACGCTGTTTTGAGGCCCAGCGTAACAGAAAAGTAAACTGGCCGTAACTGGGTTCGAAGGCAAGATGGTAAAACGACGGTACCTCTGAGATGGCGTCTCCCGAGGCTGTTGAGTGTTGAATGCGTTTGCCAGTCCAACTTGACTAATATTATGGAACACATTTTCGTTTTATCTAAACAGCGTCTCACTGCATGAACAATTGGCATACCTGGTGATTTTAAATGTCCACTAGTTACGTGAAACCAACCTGCCTATGTGAAAGGTATGGAACAACACAGGAAATGCAGTATAGCACATTTTCTTCAGTCGTTTAAAAGGGTGCAACAGTAAAATCCGATGGAATTGTGACGGTCTGGAGGTGAGTAAAACCTCAAGCAATTTGAGACTCGTCGCTTTCAGTCTTGATTTTAGTCTTGGTGTTTTTGGACAAATGTTCATAATTAGACCAAAGAATTCTGACTGCAAGCCGGATGTAACCCTCTTCTCACATGGATTAGACAAATTAAGAAGCTGCGCGATCTATCCGTTTAGATCGCGCTTTGACCCGTCAACTCAAGTAAGCATCCCAATCGTCATCACGAGATTTCAACAGCGCAGTTACCAGCTTATTCACTGGCGCTACAGACCCACGGGTATAAAGATAGACTCTTGGTTGTTCAAAGTATAATTGCAAAAACGGAAAGTTCAATCAAAATAGCGAATGGCAGAGTTTTGTACAAACTGTTGCCCGAGCCTACAAACTGTCTACATGTGTATTTTTGACCCGGTGTAAAGACTTCAAGCTACCCCCCATTTCAAGTTACCCCCCGGTAATCTGAAATCGATTTCATATTACCCCGGGGGTAATATGAAATCGATTTCAGATTACCCCCGCCCTGTTCACATTACCCCCTCTCTGATTTATCACAAATGATAAATTCTTATGT
Source organism: Aporrectodea caliginosa (assembly GCA_020284085.1). NCBI lineage: Eukaryota > Metazoa > Annelida > Clitellata > Crassiclitellata > Lumbricidae > Aporrectodea > Aporrectodea caliginosa. Next base: position 181,363 of record JACEVL010000536.1, on the reverse strand, counting down.
TTACAACTAATGATAGGGGAAGGGCTTTTAATTTGGACTCCCGTGTAATGGTGTCACGACAATTCGTCTACGACACTTCGACGACTTCGTATACAGACGTCTACAAGTTTAGGCCTATCTGTATCCATTAGGGCTAATCAACAGAGGCCGCTTTCTTATAGTTTCGCTAAGACGTGCTATATATTCTCAGGAATCCAGCTTCTAATTACTGAAAAGATTATTTTCATAAATCCAGCTTCTATTGAATGGAAACTTAGTTTCATCCAGGCATCGCGCTTGGTATCCAGCTTCTTTTACAGAGAAAATTATTTCGATCAATCCAGCTTCTATTTCAACAGAGGAATATATATTTTCATCAACCCCACTTCCATTTCGGGACACAATTTTTTCATCAATCCAGCTTCCATTTTAAAGTGACAATATCAAGTAACTTTGTAGATGAAATGTCGGTAGACGAAGTGTCTGTAGATGATGTGTCGTAGACGAAAAGTCTGTAGACGAGTTGTCGCGGAACCCCGTGTAATACGTACCATGACTGGTATAACATAACATAGCATAACATAACACGAGTTTTAAGTGGTTCAGAAGACGTTTAGTCTGTGTTAGAACCACTGCAATTAACCTGGAACATGATTAATAACCAAATTTTCCTAGCTTCTTCTTAAACGCTGTGATAGTGTCCACTGAGACAGTACTATCATCCAAACTATTCCACAAATCTACAACTCTTGCACTGAAGAATTTCTGCCCTAGTGTTCCTTTTGGTTTCTTAAATAATTTATACCTATGTCCCCGAGTTGCCTTGTTTGGTGCTAATTCAAAAAACTTCTCCTTCTGCACTGCCTCCATTCCAGTAATAATCTTGTAGGCTTCTTGTCTGCTCCTCCTTCTCTCCAATGTTGTTAGTCCACACCTCTTCAACCTTTCTTCATATCCCAAATACTTGTAGCCCCAAATCATTTTTGTAGCTCTTCTTTGCACCTTCTCCAGCTTTTTCATGTCCTGTTTCAGGTAGGGACTCCATACCTGGATGCAGTATTCCAACTGAGGCCTAACCAGTGATTTGTATAACCTCAATATTGTATCCTTGTCTCGGGTGACTTTTGTCCTTCTTATCATGCCTAAAGTCGAGTTAGCCTTTTTGATGCTTCAGCACATTGCCTTGAGGGTTTTGCACTCTTTTGCATAATCACTCCCAAGTCCCTTTCTTCCTCACTCACTGTCAACACCATACCCCATTTCATGAAAACTCGCTGTTTCTCTTCCCCATATGCATCACTGAGCACTTTTCCACATTAAAGAGCATCTGCCAGTCCTGTGACAATCTGAACATTCTTCTTAGATCTTCCCGTAGTATCTCTGCTTCTTTTTCATTTCCCACTGCTCTACATAACCGTCTTCCCACCAAGTTTAAAGTCTTCATCATGATGTATAGTTGTCTTGCAACCATGTCCGCACCTCGAGCATTCAGATGTAGGCCATCTCTCCCCAAGTAGCCGCCTTTCCAAGGATTGAATTCCACATCGTAGTATCTAATCATTTCTTCCTCGCACAGTTTCTTCAGTCTCCTGTTTACCTCAACTCTCTTGCTGTCTAACGCCTCGCTCAGGTCCTGCCTTGGCAAAATACCCATTACCACAACTTGCCCCTTTTATGGGCATTTCATTTTCCTACTAGGCCTACTCTCATTGATTGTTATTACAAGTAATTAAGTAGACTATTACAAGTACTCTTACAATTGTTAGGCCTATAAGTAATTAATCCATTGAAATGTAAACGTTTCAATATTTGAGTTCAAATTAATTGATTGCAATTAATTGATAATTGCATTTCAATTTTTATTCATGTATTTAATAGCAAGGCTATTGTGCTGTTTTCAGTGCCCGATTTTTTATTTATTTTTATATTTCAATAGCTACAGTCCTGCAGTTTCTTTTCTTTGTGGTTCAAGTATGTCATTTCTATGTTATAGGCCTATAGTTAGCCGAACTAGGTCAATGTTTTAGGTTTCTTCCAGTACTTTTTAAAATCCCGAATAGTAGTCCGTTTTACACATGCAACTATGTGTGTAATTATTATGGACCATTTTTTAATTTTTTTAAATTCCTGCAAATTGGCAAAGCAACTAAGACATCTTTCACCATGTCACAATAATTCTTAAACTCAATCTATATAAAGTGGTAATAAATTTTTTTACTTAGGCTTAGGCCTATTATAGGAAGTCGGAGAAAATCGTTTTTTCCCTTAGGGGGACCATAATAGAAGCCCTTCCCCTACTTTTATTGAATGAAACACGTGAAACATACACGGTTGAAAGCTAGTCTCAATGTCTTAAAAAAATTTAAAAATGTCACAGAAATGTTAATTGTATTAAACCACTCATATCAGACAACTACGATATGCATGTCAGATGCCAATGTCACGAGAGCACAACAGGTTGTAATATAATTCACATGAATTATATTACAAGCATTCATGGCTAGTGGGTATCTAAAGAAAATAGTAGAGACGGTTAATTTGTGTTTATGCATGAAATAATTATCTAAATACACATAAATAAATGAATGTTTTGAGGGGGTAATCTGAAATCGTAGGGGGTAGGATGAAATCGCCTTCAAGCTACCCCCAGGGGTAACTTGAAATCGATTTCATCCTACCCCCCGGTAATCTGAGTGCGATTTCAAGTTACCGGGGGGTAAGGTGAATGGAGGGTAATCTGAAATCGCTACACCGGCTACCTGAGGGCAGCTGAGAGCTGGGGCATGAGTGAGTGTCCAACATCAGACGTTGCAACACCACCTGGAGAAGTTTTCATTTAAATGTGGCGCGTTGGATAACATCTGGCGTAGAGAGCGAGAGGTACCGAGTTCGAGCTTCCGTAGGGCGGATATGCTTTGTAGGCTGCTATTAGCGCCGTGTATAGCAGGCTGTCTGTTCTGTTAGTAGTTAACTAGTTAAGATTGTTTCAATTGCATAACATGTAAATGTACAGCGCTGGAAAGGTCCCGTTGAAGGTGACAGAGTTGTAGCGTTGTATGCAGACAGATAGACGCTGAAAAAGAAACGACGCCTCACGGCGGTCGCCACTGATGATGGATATGCGACTACCAATACTGCTGATGAATTCTGCACCTGAGAGGTTGATAGGGCCCAAGGTCTCAAAGGCCAACGCCTGAAATTTGTGGGTCGGAGGCAGACCCTGATATTTTAGGTCTTTGCGTTCAGCCGCCTGTGCTGAGGCGGGCCCCCTGGACCCGGCGGGGTGGGTGACATATGAGAGTGCGCACGAGTGGACCACCGTGGCGTCCCATGCCAAGTATCTACCCTCCGACCAGGGGATTAAAGTGGCCCCATCCGGACGTTTACCGTCCGACCTAAACAGGCCGACCGGTTCCTTGGTGCAGGGGACATCGGCCCTCGATAGGGCGCGCCAGATGATATCGTTGATGGTAAAGTGGCGCAGGGAGCGTCCACATGCCTGCTTGCAAACGAAGCCGTGGTGTCCGTTAGCACCAACCAGGGCTCCGCATCGGCAGGTGTGGGGGCTGCAGATGTCAAGTCCCAAACGAAGGCCAACCGCAATGCGAACGGCCTCGTTATCCAGAGTGAGTCCACATGATGGAATCGGGAGTGCCGCCAGCCAGTCGCCTGAATGGGGGCTGCAGATGGCGGTCAGCCTGGCCTGGTCGACCGGGTTATCGTATCCCGGCCAGAGATGGATTCTGGTCTTATCCATCTCGATCAGCGGACGATCCCAGATGTTTTGCCTAGTGGGTAGCGGTGACATGACAGTGGGCAATGTTTGTTGGCGCGACAAAAGCAGGTCGTCAAAGACGACATCGGGTACCAATGCGCTGCCGCCGAGGATGGCCATTTGGAGCTCGAGAGTTGCTGCAGCTGAAGCCAAATAGGCAGAAGAAGCAAGCGAAACAACTCTACGAAGACCAAGGCCGCCATCTCTCACCGGCAGCGTTGCCTGTAGCCATTGGATGTCATTAAACGAGGTGTTGACTATAAGTTCGAGCCCGGTACGCATGATCGAGTCAAGCGATTGCAGGGCCCGATGGTCAGCGCACGGGGAACAACGAAGTAGGTAACCTAACTTCGAGGAGCCGAAGGAGGACCTAAGAAGAGTGAGGGCGTTCTGGGAAGGAAGCTGGCCGAGTTTTGTAAAGGCCCTTTGTAGGTCGTTACAGTGTTGGGAAAGAGAGGCATCAAGCGCTGCCCCTCTAAAGAGTGGCGCCCCGAGCAGAGTGAGTGAGTCATGGTCCCGCCGGCTAAAGTCTGACCAGCGAGGATCCAGTGAGTGTGCGGCCTCCGACATAAGGATTTCGCATTTCTGGCGGTTCAGACGCAGGCCCAAAGAAGTCTCCAGAGTGGATATGTATTGGATATCCTGCGCCACCGCCGATGGATCACCTCCCAGTGTAAGGTCATCTAGAAAACCAATGCGGAGGTCAGATTTAAGTGACTGCAAAGCAGGTTGGAGAGGGAGACAGAAGAGAAGAGGGCCAAGGGGGTCACCCTGTTGGGGACCCATCTGGGACGACACCACATGCTGGCCAAATTTGAGGACTGAGGGGGCTGCGTAGCATTGATGGACGAACTGGTAAAGTTCCGGTATTGTTGTGAAGAGTGATTCCAGCATTGTGTCGCGTCGCAGGCTGTTAAATGCATTGGCAAAGTCAAGCTTAACAACCACATGATCGAGCGGCATGCCCGCTACAAAGCGTCTGGTAGAGTGGATGGCAGCTTCGCATCCCCCTGGAACACCTATACCCAGCTGGAGCGGGGCGAAGAAGCCCGAGAGCCTCGCCAGGGCAAATTTGTTGGCGCATTTAGCGACCAGCCTTCGCCAAACATACCCCACGGCTATGGGCCTCAGGCCCCCGCCATCCTTGGTAAGAGCAATCAGATTTCCTCCAAAAAGGATCGCCCTAACCCCCTGAGGGCAACCTCCTCTTAGAAGGAGGTTGGAGAAATCGGTCAATGCCGCAATCAGGGCAGGGGCGGTCTCTCTGTGACCCAAGAGATCGAGCAGGTGGCTGGGCCTAAATCCATCGGGTCCCCCCGCGGAACCGGCAGGGAAGGAGCGGATTGCCTCGACCACCTCTGCCTCAGTTATCTGAAGCGGGTTCGTGGAGGCCGGATCAGGAAGCTCAGACAGCTTGGAGGGGCAAGGATCCACCGGATGTCTTTCACGTAAGATGTCCGAGTTGTGGGCGTTAGGGGTTGCGGGGACGCTTTGTTCGCACAAAATGCGAACCGCAGCCCGGATGTTACCGTCCTCCAGTTTAGAATTGACAGCGGTTATTAGGGCGTCCGATCGACGTGGGCGAACCTCAGGGGTGGACCCCGATGGTTGGTCCGTGCCGCACCCCGCCGGGTCCCTCACCCATGTCTCGACACGGCCCTTGATGATTATGTGACATAATTACAACATTACTACAGGTAAAAGTGTAATTTAACGTCGTAAATCATTTTCTTTTTGTTATGTAGTTTAGCATCGTAAATTATTAATATTAAATTATTAATACTTATCGTAAATTATTAATATTAAATTATTAATACTTATTATTATTATTATTATTATTATTATTATTTATTACTATTGTGTTGTGATGCTAAGAAATGACAAACAATCGTGCTACCTCTGTTTTGATACTCAATGCCTTCAATAAAAGAAAAAAGAATGAGCGATTAAAATTCGATGATTTACATTTACATTTACCTTTTTAGTACCCGAAAGAACAATGGACCCGGCTGGACCAGGCTATTTACGAATTTACTATTTTACGAATCATTTAGTTTAACTTTTACGACACAATTTAAATTATCCTAGATATTTTAACAACCGTCGTCTTAACGATTTACATTCAGAGCGCGACGTCACTTCCCGCTTACGTCACTTCCCGCTTACGTCACGCGTTGCCTTAACAACGTCAGCATTAGGCTATAAAGGAGGATTAATATTTTCAGAGTGCGCGACCTTCGTTGTCCAGGAGCCAGTATTAAATAAGTAAGTATATCCTTTATTGATCCATTATTGCTAACCGCACTTGTAGTCCATCACCTACAAAGTGATATACTTTATGGAAACGCGGGGAATGTATGTGTGGATTTTTATAAAGTTTAACATGCATCTTACACGTATTCAGTGTGTCTGCATAAAAATAAGGTTGGAGAAATACGAACTTAGATAAACAATAATTGTATAAATAATTATTGATGCGTCCCAAATACCGCGCTATAAAAATATTTTTATGATCTTTGTATGCGTTAACGCAAAGATTTTCTTACAAATAAAACAATAACTTATATTAGGCCTACTCATAACTTATATAACTTAGTACATTATGTGACATAATTACAACATTACTACAGGTAAAAGTGTAATTTAACGTCGTAAATCATTTTCTTTTTTGTTATGTAGTTTAGCATCGTAAATTATTTTAATACTTATTATCGCTCGTCTGATCGCTGCTGCGCGAGACGCTGTCGCCAATGACGGCTTCTGGACCCGTGTGCCTTCTGACCTAATAAAGAACAGTTACTGCCGCTCGATTTCTCACATTTAGCGTATTTTATTGATAATGGCGATAGATATGTTTTATTATTTCAATGATTTTCGTGATAAGCGTAATGAATCCAGTTTCTATTTAAGGAAGATTCTTTTCATCAATCCCACTTCTATTTAGCAAGAATTCTTTCGTCAATCCAACTTGTATTCGACCAACGCTGAAACCCATGCAATGGCGAGTCATTTACGATTCTAAACTACACGCTTTTTCATCAATCCAGCTTATATTTTAGCAAATAACTAGTTTCATCAGTCCAAATTCCATTTAGGCAAACAATTATTATTATCAATCCAGCTACCATTTATGCAGACACATAAGAGAAATAATAAAATACGCTAAAATACTCGGCCGGTATCACGAAATAGAGTATCCGTCCTAAGACTATCCGGGGGGATGAATGAATTTATCCCCCGGATGGACTATACCGGTATAGAGTATCCGGGGGGATAAACCATTTCTATCTCCCATCGTGTGAAATCATCCCCGGGGGATAAAATTGCACAGGTATAAGGTATTATTTTTTAATGCGTTTAATTTATGAATATATATTTTAATCAAAATCCAAAGCCAGAAATATTTAAAGCAAGTGACTCTAAGTGAGCCCTCTAGTTCAAAAGTCCATTTTTTTTAATGTTCACTTTGAACCACTTTTCCACTAAAGCGAATGCGCTCTTTCAGATCATAAATTCAGTTCAACTGCTTAACGGCTCTACGAGGGCGAATAATTTTTGACGTATTGATTATAGAACTGACAACAAGCATTGCATACCACATTTCATTAGTTAATCATGCTTTTAAAATTCATTCTTAATGTTAGATGCTTTGACTGTACCAGGTGTACCTTTGTGCAAAATTTGTTCAATTCTGCTTATTTCCCTTTTGCATATAAAAAATTATATCTTTTCACTCAGTGACTCTCACTATATAATGGCTTCAATGGCTTTGCTAGATACGAAACAACCGATATCAGGTGCGAGCTATCAAGTCACCTAATTAGCACCTTAGTTCCTTATCAGTACACTGTCGTTTGTGACTGCTTATATTTGTCTTTCTCCTTTAAGACACTTCCAACTTCATGCAACTAATTATGCGAATGGACTAACTTTGAGGCCCTGCTTAATTAGCGTGAGATTACAAGAGCAAACAGAACGCAAGAACCCTGGAAGTTGGCTTGTTGCCTCAAATGGCTTCAATGACGATAGATACGAAACGACCGATATCAAGCTCGAGCTACCAAGTCACCTATGGATATATAATTAGAACCTTAGTCCCTTTTGACTAGAAATCCTGAGTGGCCGAGTGGGTTGGTCGCCCGCTCGCCACACCGGCGGCCTGGGTTCGATTCCTGGTCGGTCGGTTTATCAGAGATTAATTTCTCGGATCTTTACTGCGGTTAACTCGGTCGCAATATTATAATAAACGTGGAGTAGGGCCTACGATGTTGCTTTCTGCCTCCGACACTAATCATCTTCGATATGAAAAACAGAAAAAGTGTCGTTAAGCCGAAGTACAACCTTTTCATGACACTGTGTCTTAATTGCATTTAGTCTGAAATCCCTTAGGCTTACGTTATCTCCGTACTTTCGAGGATTCAGGTAATTACGTGACTATTTAATGTCATCATTTGCTAAATAGCCTAAATAGCACAGTACCAGAAATAAAATTTCTAAAAGTTATTTAAATTTCTAAATTATCCAAAAAGTTATCCAAAAAGTATATTACGCGAAATGTTGTCTTTATATACAATAATCTCAGACTGACTGATAAACTTACTGATATTACTCCATATCAAGTTATTATATACATGTAAGTAAAAATTTTAAATACATGTACAAGTTTCAATAAAATAGGCTAGTCTACACTCCATACTCACAAAGTTTAGTGTTTACTTATGTTTGTTTATGTTAGTCAGCATGGACTTAGCCTATGTGGACTTATGTTCACAATTTAAATTAGAAAAGATTTCAATATTTTTCATTTCTCAATTTCTTATTAAACAAAACATATAGAAATAAAATAATTGTTGTAGATTAATGTTACTTACATGTAGTTGGGTTGTTTGCTGATTAAAATTAAATTGTTTAAATACGGTTTTTACTTTCAAAACACAGTAGGCCTACAAGATGTAACAAAGTGAAATTATTTTCTTGTTTCTTTTGTCCCGTTTTCCCGTTTTTATTTGTTGTTTTTGAAAAGACGAGGTTTTTGTTTTTCAGTTTTAACCGTTTTTACCAACTATGGTTCTAAATTGACTTAAATAGCACAATTTGTAATTAAGTTGCAGGGGGATACTTTTTGAATGGGGGATGATTTCGTACGACTCATGGGGGATACTTTCGCACGAGGGGGATAGTCCCTCACGTTCAGATTCATCCGGCCGGATACTTCATTTCGCTAAGGGGATATAATTCTAATGGGGGATACTCTATTTCGTGACACCGGCAGCATCATGAATTAAATAGGTCTACGCTAAAATGCACCTTTACCAGGTCAACTCGGTTTCCAGATCTTGCTTCTACCATCTGCGTCAACTACGCTCCATTCGCAGCTCTCTTTCACTGCATGCCATTACTACTCTGATTCACGCCTTGATCTGCACTCGGGTTGACTTTGGGAACGCTGCATACATTGGACTCTCCGCCTCTAATACTCACAAACTCCAGTCTATTCTTAATGCAGCAGCTCGGCTAATAGGCGGAATTCCAAAGTTTTCCCATATCTCAGGCTATATTCGAGATACCCTTCACTGGTTCCCTATCCAACAGCGGGTACAGTTCGAAATCCTTTCCCTCATGCGTAACTGCCTTGTTGGGGTGGCCCCATCCTACCTGAGGTCTTTTTGCAACTTTGTCTCCTCCTTACCTGCGAGGGCCTCTTTGCGATCTTCGACCAATGGCCTTATGGTTTGTCCCTCGCATGCGCTCTGCTACGGCCCACTCTAGGTGCTTTGCCCGTGTTGGCCCATCAGCTTGGAACTCTCTTCCCCAGTCTCTTCGCTTTGAGTTTAATACTAGCCTTCTCACCTTGCCAGTTCCGTAGACGTCTTAAGACTTTTTTGTTTCCTGACTCAGGTACTGAAGCAGGTCGAGAGCGCTTCTGATTTTTGAGCAGCGCTATATAAATGTTCGATTACAATTACAATTACGTACAATTACAATAATTAGGAGATCAGTGTCAGGCCATTTGGGAATGGGGAAGTTCAGACAAGGTTTTTTATGTTTTGTATACCCAAACAAGAATCAAGTGAGTCTGTAAGCCCTACAGATTGGAGGTAAAGTTAAAGTACTTTCAAGACAACCACCAGCTAAAATATTAAATGTCTAGAGAAGTTTGTAATTGTAAAATTGGAAAAGCCAGTTAGGCATAAAAATGAAGCTATTAATCCAACTATAATCCAGTTATAATCCATATGCAGACCTATGAGGATAAGTTAATTGTCCATGAATAACTTTAACTCCAGATGAACATTGATCATCTATCTGCATGGGTCATCATCAAAGATGATATCGATGATATTGTCTATTTCATCATCTTCTTCAATCTCATTCTCAAATGGCTCATCATACTCATTTTATTGATGCGATGATGATGATGATGATGTACTTTGGTCTGTATCAGTTGATGCCAGGACATCCACGAGTTACTGTGGGAGCACATCTTCACATTTCCATTCAATGCACAAATCTCCATTGTCCATCGTCCACCCTATTCCTACACCCATAAACATTGGCATGGTGAGAGTGTTGCCAAATGCAAGCCTGGTAGTTCACCCTTGAACAGTGCAGTCGCAATGATGACAAACATGGCAGAAGTAAACTTGATTTAATTCCTTTGTCAACTGAAAAAGATCTGTTGGTTGACTTGGCCTCATACCTTGCCTTGAACATGTCAAGTCGCAGTCTGTTTCCAAATATGAAGGTTTGTCGTACATATAGCAAAGAAATTGTTGCAACTCTTGCAGGTTGCTATCACTTACAAAATCCAGAGTTTAAAACAATCTCTGGAAAACAGGCATGAAGTTCGGATGTTCCAGAAGGACCTTGAATGGTTTCACTTTCCCTTTCTTTACAAAGCTGCTGGTACAGTCGCTGCCAGTAAAGACATGTAGGCCGGGTAATGATTTAGCCAAATCGAGTCTGCTAGCTTCTGCTATTCCATGAATGTTTATCAGGCGCCTGTTATTATCTTTACCTGTGTCCATGAACAATGGCTGGGTGATGCAGTCAGAGTATAATAACAATATTGTCAGAACATCTGTATCAGGTGTCTGTACAGTAATGTTTGTGTCTGCTTTGGGCGTTTCCATCCATTATATGGGGGTATGGCATTGAAAGTGATTGAGGAAGAAAGGGACTTGGGAGTGATTATGCACTAGAGTGCAAAACCTTCAAGGCAATGTGCTGAAGCATCAAAAAAGCTAAATCAACTTTATGTATGATAAGAAGGTCAGTTGTCATCAGAGATAAGGATACAATACTGATCGAGGTTGTATAAATAACTGGTTAGGCCACAGTTTGAATACTGCATCCAGGCATGGAGTCCATATCTGAAACAGGATATAGAAAAACTGGAGAAAGTGCAAAGAAGAGTGTAAAAATAGATTAGGGCTACAAGGATTTGAGCTATGAAGAAAGGTTGAAAAGGTGTGGACTAACAATATTGGAGAGAAGGAGAAGCAGAGGAGATTTAATCGAAGTTTACAAGATTATAACTGGAAAGGAAGCACTACAGTGGGAGAGGTTATTGAATAAGCACCAAACAAGGCAATTCGAGGACACAGGTATAAATTATTTAAGAAGCCAAAAGGAACATTAGGGCAGAAATTCTTCAGCGCAAGAGTTAGACTTGTGGAATGTTTGGAAGATAGTACTATCTCAGTGGACACTGTCACGGCTTTTAAAAGGAAGCTATATAGGGAAAATGAACTATTAAGCGTTTCAGGTTAATGTGCAGTGCTTCTAACACGGACTATACGTCTTTTGAAACCCATCAACTCCAGTCTGGGACCGTGCATGAGTGACTGAAAAGTGCTCTTCTGACTATCCATATTGATTCCATTAGTCTTTGAGAACATATGCATATGTCTTGTTATTGTAGCCTACTTGTGAGCAGAATTAGCAGAAATATACGTATTTTTGTGTTTTGGTGGCCATATTGGCCGTCATCTTGGATAGTAACATTCCCACACTATTGCCACTATAATAAATCGATTCCTTGACTTTGAAAATATTACATTCGACACTTCATTTGGCATTATAGCATACTGATGAGCATAAATATACATATTTTTGTGTTTTAGTGGCCATATTGGCCGCCATCTTGGATAGTAACATTCCCACACTATTGCCACTATGATAAATCGATTCCTTGACTTTGAAAATGTTAAATTCGACACTTCATTTGGCATTATAGCTTACAGATGAGCAGAAATATACGTATTTCTGTGTTTTGGTGGCCATATTGGCCGCCATCTTGAATAGTAACATTCCCACATTATTGCCACTATGGTAAATCGATTCCTTGACCTTGTAAATGTTAAATTCGACACTTCATTTGGCATTATAGCTTACCGATGAGCAGACATATACATATTTTTGTTTTGGTGGCCATATTGGCCGCCATCTTGGATAGTAACATTCCCACACTATTGCCACTATGGTAAATCGATTCATTGACCTTGAAAATGTTAAACTCGACACTTCATTTGTTATTGTAGCTTACTTATGAGCTGATGTATACATATTTGTGTGTGTTTGGGGTGCCATATTGGCCGCCATCTTGAAAGTGCTTTAACTTTTACTTCCAACCCATAATGGATGCAGACTCAACTGATTCTTGTTTGGGTATGTCTATACTACATAAAAAACCTTGTCTGCGTTCCCCCACTCCCAAATAGATACCCTCTGTGGGTCAGACACTGGTCTATTGGTGAGCCTCATAGAACGAGAATTCGTGACTTCAGCCTTTAATATTCGTAAATATTCGTGAATATTAGGGCATTTTTAATATTCGTAAATATTCGTAAATATTCGCTGACGACGTGACTGTTTTTGCTTTGTTTACAACTAGTTTTAGACTACTAATTAAGAACATGTGTGACCAGGGGCCCCGGCAACCTATAGAGTATAGAGGCAAATTAAGGCGCAGAAGGTCACACAAGTTTTGTGGTGTCGAGGCGGGAGGAGGCTCATACAACTTTTTGGTAACATTCATACCATAAAAAGAATAATTTGTGCGCTGAATTTGAATGGTGATTCATGCACATAGTGAGAGCCAAATAAATGATAAACTTTGTGTATAATGTTAAAGGCAGATTGATGTCAAATTTGTTCAACCGATTCAAAGACTCTCTCTCTCTCTCTCTCTCTCTCTCTCTCTCTCTCTCTCTCTCTCTCTCTCTCTCTCTCTCTCTCTCTCTCTCTCTCTCTCTCTCTCTCTCTCTCTCTCTCTCTCTCTCTCTCTCTCTCTCTCTCTCTCTCTCTCTCTCTCTCTCTCTCTCTTTCTCTGCAGTCTGGATCTCCTATCTCCGAAAACCCCGCACTCAGTGTGGGTGATGCCAGTATTATGAATAAGATTCAAGTTTCAATGAGTTCCAATGAGGCGCTTAGTTATAAAGTCGCTGTATGTCAATTGTTTTAAAATTGATGTCTGTCGTCAGGGACTCAGGGCCCAAATACCAAATAGCTACATCGCTCAGTGCCAACCTTAGGTATAGGAGATATATAGGCGGCTGTCTAAGGCGGCATTTTTCAAGGGGCGGCAAATTCCGGCAATGATTATTAGGATGAGTAGCTGTAACATGTAGGCTAACTGTTCTAACGCCTAGTTTTTAGCACTGAATTTTGTACAGTTAATCCAGGATTTTGAAGAATTACTAATTAAAGGAACTTAAAACAATTTTAATATTCGTTGGCCATTTTAATATTCGTCAATATTCATAAATTTCTAAAAATCTTAATATTCGTAATATGCGCATACTCGTTCTATGGTGAGCCTCCTCTTATGCGATGGTCAGTCCTTCCCGCAATCAAAAACTAGCCGACACTCAATTTAACAAACGGACTTTTAACATGCCATTCACAATAATACATCACCTGGTTATAATTGAGAAACACAAAATAATTTTGGTGAGTTTAAAACTATATATATATATATATATATATTGAGGGTATATATATATATATATATATATATATATATATATATTATTAGGGTGGTTCTAAAAAATGGAAGTTGTTTAAATTAGTTCTCCAACCCGGCATATGGTTATGTCAGGTATTAATAGGTCGCAGTTAAAAAATTAAAAGAAAATAATAATATTTAGAACTTGCCCAAAGCTGACAAAGTTTTCATAATTTGCTGCTGGTTTCCTCAAACTTTATCATGACATCGGCACTCGGCAGGGTTTAACACAATTGCATATAAAGCACACAATTAATGTGCAGCTACAATACAAATACTGAATAATGGTATCAAAGTTGTAAGAATGAGTTAATTTTATTATCAGCTTAAGATACTGACTGCAAAACTTAGAAAAATAATCTGAAAATGTAGCCGAGAGCATCAACATTAATATTGCCGATGAATTTATCAGTCATCCGAATTTGACCTTAGTAGGGCTAGTCTTTGTTGGCGCCTGAGAACAGCTTCCTGTGTTCCTCTACAACCTGTAACAAGAACTGCCTTTGTTCTTCATTTCTTGTTTAATAGAGAAGACTTAAATTCTTGCACTAAACATCCTTCTGCGAGATCGTTAATCTCCTTAACGGATTGGGCAACATTGCAGCTTTTTGGTATGTTTGAATGAGACCCCATTCGCTTGGATCAATGGATCATACTGTAGAAAGTCCTCAGAGAGTTCCAAAATGTGGAAGAATCTCATGGTTGATGTAGTGACGAAGTTGTGGAGTCTTTTTCTTACAGGTTCTTGGAATGGCAGGATTCGTTTTAATGGCTCGACAGAACCTGAATTTTCGTTAAGGGCCTTTACCATGAGTCTCTTCTCATCCACTGAAACATGATCGTCAAAGAATGCAAACCTAACCAGCAGCTAAGACAAGTACCACAAATGGACGACTAAATGCGGAAGTAGCAGCCTTGGCAAAATCCTTGTTCTGGTAGGTCGACAGCACGCAGAGATTATTCAGGTCATTTTTGGGAGCCTCTGTAGCCGATGTGCACTGGAACCAGTACTTGACATATATATGCCTGTCTGTCACAAAGAGTGACACTTCCTTCAGATGATTCCAGACTTGTTCACCATATGAAAGGCCACGAGACTTCCGTGTTCTGGTTGAATCTGGCTGCAGACAGTGCACAGGTTCATATTGTGAGTGGAATATCCACATTTTCAGTGAGCAAATGGCTCTGGCTATCCACCGCGCACGGTATTTAGCTCCTGAATAGCGGAAACGTATTCCATGTGGTGGAATGCCACCGAGGAATATGATAGAAATTCGCAGTAGTCATCGCTTGGCTGGAATTTTTCCAGCTGTGCCATTGCAAACTCAGTAACCTCATCCTTCCATGGGGTAATCATGGCTGTCATCTGCTCATCCTCTGTGACTGTGGAAAAGGAGGCCTGATCTATTCTAGACCAGAAATCTACGATACATCTTACAGGCTAATGTATGACCTTCTCCAACATGATTTCAGAAATGTGGTGGTGACATGCTAAATTGAGGAGTTCTCGATCTATTTCTCTTTCCAACAATATGCACACATTTCTTGCAGTATTTGAGGCTGTCGTATCAAAGCATAAGACTTTGATACGATTACGCAAACCCCATACATCCATGCTATCAACCATTGAAATCGACATTGATAATGCCGTTCCATCATCAAGTTTTGGTACAGACAACAGATTGATCACATCATGTCCAGATACCAGTATCGATACTGGCAGCCTTGATTGCATTATGGAAGGATGAGGTTGTTGAGTTTGCAGTGGAACAGCTGGAGAAATTCCAGTAACAATATAGGTCATAATTTTTAAAAACATGACACTGAAATTACGGGAACATGCGCAATTATTGTAACTTCAACTGGCTTGGGCAAGTCCTAAATACTTTTATATATTGAAAATATTTTGGTTAAACAGTCTCTATAAGTCATATCACCAAATGGTGGGTTGGAGGATAAAAAGAAACAACATAAAAATTTGTCATTATGGATGGGACCACCTAATATATATATATATATATATATATATGTATATATATATATATATATATATATATATATATATATATATATATATATATATATATATATATATATAAAACAACCCTCAATGGTTCCTTGGGGTGCAATCTGCACCCCTGGCCGTTTCTATGGCTACTCACGTGTTATTATTAAATTTTCAGCAGTTATCTTCTAGGATATTGTAAGTGTACCATTTTGTCCTATAGTCATGCATAAAACGATAAAAAAAAGAGTTGACGTCAATTTTTGCCAGCACAGGTTCATCGGGGGTGCAATTTGCACCCCAAAATTATGACGTTGATATGATAAACAAATTCAGGTAATTGGTGCTAATTACTGCAATAATTTGTTATGTTGTTATATTTTAGAACACTTACTGATATTAGTTTGACCTTTTTAGAAGTTTTGCTTACAATTCTTATTCGAAATGTGAAAACGAGGCAGCATTTAAGATTCCATCATGTTTGTCATTGCCGTCTTACTCAACAGAAACCCCATTACTAGACGAAGCGAACGTGGGACACGTTAGAATCTAACACCTTTCCTAAATTTGTGAAAAGTCCAGGAAGGAACTTGTACATTTCTAGCAAGAGGCTTAGAAATAGTGTTAGCGAGTTATGCTTAGGCTTTCCCTAGCCATGAGAAGGCTGAGTTGCATTGCATTTTGCAAGACGTGACTGACTGAATAATCTATAGTTACAATTCAAAAATGTTGACTTATGGCAAGATGCTTAGAATTAATGTTAGCGAGTTATGCTTAGGTTTAGTCTAACCAAGGGAAGGCTGAGGTGACTTGCATTTTTGCAAGACGTGACTCACTGTACATTTCTCAATGAATAATGTGTACTTACAATGCGCATTAGTGAGTTATAGCAAGACACTGTGGGTGAGAGTGCGAGAGTGAGTGAGAGAGAGAGACAGAGACAGAGACAGAGACAGAGACAGAGGCAGAGACAGAGAGAGACAGAGGGACAGAGAGGCAGAGAGACAGAGTGAGATACTCACAATAAAATGACAATTTTATTCAAGCAGAGTAAGATCAGAATGAATATTTTTTCATCACAAGAAGGAAAGTAACGTGTTTTTGGAGAGAGAGACGTGTAAAATAAAGTTTTTAACAGTGGAATCTGACTATTTTTCTTATCAAGAATTAAAATGACGAGTTTTTGCTTAGCCGACTCGTGATATCATACATAAAATTACAGATACGACGCAGAGCTGAGAGCGTCACGCATTGTGAAATTGCTGCACATAGTCTACAATGCCTATGCGACGGTGTAAAACTTTTAGTCCAGGCGGTACACGAATGTATACTGCATTTTTTGAACACGAATTGCCGCTTTGCACAGTTGTAGTTGGAACCTAAGAGAACATTTTAGGAAGGGGAGGCATTCGAAATTTCCCTTAGAATTCAAGATGGCGGCTTGTTTCAAAATGGCCGACCGAAATTGAGATTTTTAAATATCTCGGCTTCCAGTTCACTTAGAATCATTATCTTGGTGTCTAAACATACATATTTTGGGGCAATGATTCTAATAGGGCCATCGCAGATTAGCCCTGGTCTCATCGGTCGGCCAATTTCCAAAATGGCCGACGAAAATTGAGATTTTCAATATCTCGGCTTCTAGTTCACTTAGAATCGTTATTTTGGTGTCTAAACATACATATTCAGGGGCAATGATTCCACTAGGGCCATCGCAGAGTAGCCCCGGTCTCATCGGTCGGCCATTTTTCAAAATGGCCGACGAAAATTGAGATTTTCAATATCTCTGCTTCTAGTTTACTTAGAATCGTTATTTTGATGTCCAAACATGCACATTTAAGGGCAATGTTTCGACTAGGGCCTTCGCAGATTAACCCATGGTCTCATAGGTCGGCCATTTTCCAAAATGGCCAACCGAAATTGAGATTTCTATTTTCCAAATAACACGAATCTAAGGTGTTTGTCCATCTCCAATGAACTGAAGATGGCATATCAGTTATGATACTGTCTGCCTGACCACACACATGCCCACCTTGGTATATGGCTCGAAGAGTGTGTAACACTAGCGCATCACATGTGGGAGGAAGACTTAGCAATGGTGTCACTTTAGTAGCGGACAGATAGGCGAGCGCCATGCCTCAACAAACAGTCCTGAAAATCTTTCTCACAATATTCTCCAAATGTTTTTCAGATCTTTTCAATAGGCGACAGCATACAGCACCTCTCCATAGGTGACATCATCCAGAGCCTCTCCATACGCGACATCATCCAGAGCCTCTCCATAGGCGACAGCATACAGCCCCTCTCCATAGGCGACATCATCCAGAGCCTCTCCATAGGCGACATCATACAGAGCCTTTCCATAGGCGACATCATCAAGGAAGACTTGGCAATATCCTAGCTGAACTGATAATCCAGCTGAATTTTGTGGAAGTTCAGGTGCTTTTGTTTATGACGGTGTAGACCTCATATAATAATGGCATGAAGCCACGTTGTTGAAAAACATTTGGAGTATATTGTGACAGGACAGTTTGTTGCGGCATGGCGCTCGCCTAACTGGCCCAGTTAGATACATTGGTAAGAGCGTTGCCTGCGCGTCTCATGCGCCTCTGAGAAAGAGAGCATGCGGACCGTGGTTCGCTTCCCGATGCCAGCTTATTTTCAGAGATTTAAATCTCGGGCTAGCACGGTCCTTGCACGGGGACCTTAAATGGCGTGGCGTCCATTCAAATGGGCGAGCGGTGGTGAAGGATCTCACCCGATCAATTCATTGAAAAATGAGCAGGGTCGAGACCATATACGGTCGCTATAGAAAAACGCGAACATTTACATCTGTACGCGACAAAAGTGACACCATTGCCAAGTCTTCCTCCCACATGTGATGCGCTAAGTCCTACACACTCTTCGAGCCATATACGAAGGTGGGCATGTGTGTGGTCAGGCAGAGAGTATCATAACTGATACGCCATCTCCAGCTCATTGGGGATGGACAAAGCGAGGTGAGGTGTGGACTCCACAATGGACTACACAACCAGCAGTTTGGCAGGCTTGCACAGAACTATTGAAATGCGGGTGCAAGGAGGGTTGTATGTCAACTAGATTCTCTTGTAAATGTGCCGATGTGCCATGCACACTGAAGTGTTCCAACAGTTACTGTAGAGGGAAATGTTCGAATCCTACCTAAGGAAGTAATTTTTTACATTTCACGAACGAAAGATAGATAAACTAGGACTAATAGAATGTTTTATAAATCCATGGAAGAATCTTATTATTAAAACTTTTAGATACCAGCCACAGTAATGAGGGAAGATGCCACAAAGAAATTGAAAAACAAGCACTGAATGCAGGAAGTATCTATTTGTTTCATTTTTAAAACAATTTCGCAGTTTTGCAATAAGTTGACCTTCTTTGGCTTCATTTTGATGTCTTATGTTAATTTTGACCTTAGATTCGTGTTATTTGGAAAATAGAAATCTCAATTTTCGTCGGCCATTTTGGAAAATGGCCGACCGATGAGACCGGGGCTACTCTGCGATGGCCCTAGTGGAATCATTACCCCTAAATATGTATATTTAGACACCAAAATAATGATTCTAAGTGAACTAGAAGCCGACATATTTTGAAAATCTCAATTTTCGTCGGCCATTTTAAAAATGGCCGACCGATGAGACCAGGGCTACTCTGCGATGGCCCTAGTGGAATCATTGCCCCTAAATATGTATATTTAGACACCAAAATAATGATTCTAAGTGAACTAGAAGCCGACATATTTTGAAAATCTCAATTTCGTCGGCCATTTTGAAAAATGGCCGACCGATGAGACCGGGGCTACTCTGCGATGGCCCTAGTGGAATCATTGCCTCTGAATATGTATGTTTATACACCAAAATAACGATTCTAAGTGAACTAGAAGCCGAGATATTGAAAATCTCAATTTTCGTCGGCCATTTTAAAAAATGGCCGACCGATGAGACCAGGGCTAATCTGCGATGGCCCTATTAGAATCATTGCCCCAAAATATGTATGTTTAGACACCAAGATAATGATTCTAAGTGAACTGGAAGCCGAGATATTGAAAAATCTCAATTTCGGTCGGCCATTTTGAAACAAGCCGCCATCTTGAATTCTAAGGGAAATTTCGAATGCCTTCCCTTCCTAAAATGTTCTCTTAGGTTCCAACTACAACTGTGAAAAGCGGCAATCCGTGTTCAAAAAATGCAGTATACTGACCAAATTTGGCTTGTACCGCTTCTACTATTTGCCAAGTTTTCTGAAACATTAGCAGCTATGATAAGTGGAGATAATACGAGGAGGTGGAGGGAGGGCTGAGGCAGCTTCCTAGCCGCCCCGCCGCCGCACCCAAGCTCTGCAAAGCGAGGTCGCTTCGCGACCCGCAACTATAATCTTTTGAATGTACACTTCTGAAATCTTTAAAACTACAACTGGTCAAACTATACTGTAGGAATCGCTATAATTGAGCAATCGAATAAAGAAATTGAAATGCAACAACTAGTGAGTTCGTAGAACGTGCAAGATAATAATCGAATCTACCTCTCGTAGTATTCTCAACTAAAAAAGTTCCAACTCGAAGCGCGGTATAAACTTAATGAACTACATTCATTCACAAACTTAGTAAGTCTCAATTGTAAAAGTTCCAAATTTTTCGACGCATATCTGCATTACACGAGTTTTTGGTCAGATGAAATGCAGAGGGGAAGGGCACACCAGTGCGTCAAAGCTACATAGCGTGAAGTTCTCATCTTTAAACTTTAATCGCACATCTATAAATTTCTGTTTCTATTAAAACTTTAAAGCGACGAGTAGGCCTACCGAATTCTGTCGAAATCTGTAGAATTGTGTAATACAAAGTACGTTGATTGTGCAGCTTAGAAATTTCGACTAAATGTAATTAGTATCGAATACGAGCGCGACTGTTCAATTTATCTTCGATTATATTGTATTAATAATGTGCATTTGTAAAGAATGCTAGCACAGAGGAAGCGCTTGTAAGCATAAGGGCTCTGATCTGTTTCGGATTGCTTTACCACACACAGGCTAAAGATCTCTCTGATGCAACAGACTTTTGAATATTCACCTGATTATGGCTTGGCTTTGGCGCGCCATCGGTCGATTCCTTGTGCATTTGACACCGGAGCTACAAAAGTTACTAATTGGTAATGATTATAATTGTCCATCGATCGTGCTGTTGTACTGCCAATGCATTCGATATTCTTGACTGTTGCAGCTTGGGCTGCAGAGATTTAACGGAGTTGGGATCCTCGGTCACAATGCCACCGAGTATGTCGTCGTTCATTTCGGCGTCATTTTTGCCGGGTGAGCTAAACTTCTTACTGTTGAGCTGGTACATTAAAGCCACTATGAGACATGATTTAAATTATATACCATATATAACAAGAGGAAGAAGAAAAGGAAGAGCATTCCTGGGACTGTTTAGGGACATCATTTTCTTAGCTTCGGCATATGAAGGCGGGTTTTCTCCGCTTTCTCGTGTTTCCTCTGACAGTGTGCGGTCAGTGTACTCATTATAACTAGAAGGCGCGTTTCTGGAGCAGTTGCAGAGGTGAGGCTTTGGTA